>CM072815.1:73322192-73922192 GCA_036937905.1 Salvia rosmarinus | reverse complement strand
CATATGCAGTGGCTGCCGGATAAGCAGAGCTCCATTACAAACATAACCAATCAAGAATATGCAGATAAACAAGTCCCTCCCATTTCATCTTTACCGAGCCAGCAATTCCATCTCCCTTCAGCTCCTTCTGGCGGGTTCACTGGATCAATGCCTCTGCCATCCGCTGTTCAACCGACAAATCTACAAGCTGCACCTGCTCCTGGAAAAGTTGGTGAAAAACTGCCCCCGTATCCTTTGTTCCCGCCCGGTCTTATACCAGGTATGGTCAGAAAGATGCAGATAGGCAGTGGGGTACCTTACTCCCCTATGAGCCCTCTGGATATCCCCACCGTGATTCCACCTTCAAATATATCGCAATCAGAAGTTCTCGAGAGAGTCTCAAAGTTCTTTAGAGAGATTGGAGAGGTCAACCCCTCGGAAGGACCCATGAAGTCATCCGAATCAAGGGGTGATGATGATGATTATGAATACGAGAGAAGATCTCCTTCCCGTAAGGGAGGAGCCTGCATTCCCCCACCCCACAGCTTAAATGTTGACCCAGATACTGGGACACTTCCTGATGGAAGTGTTGAAAGAAAGCCCGGGTCAAGCAGTTCTGGAAGGTTGGGACTCGGGGCAACAGCAGATCCAAACGAGCCAAGCCAATACGACGATGTTTACTCTTCTTACAGGAAGCAGAGGAGTACCAACTACCACACGTCCATGAGTGCAAGAGCTGCAACAAGGTAGATCAATGGTGCTATACTTGATCTTGGCTGGTTAATCTGCACGACGCCCCTAAATTTCCTCGGGTTTTGATGAAATCTATCGAGTTCAGAGTTGTGTTTGCCTGTGGTTTTTTTTTTGAACGCACAGTTTCAATGGAATTTAGGTTGTAACTCTGATTGATTAATGTGAGAATGTAGTATTTATGCTGTCATGTGTTGACATGCTGTAATAGCTGAACTCAGGTCAGGTTTCCCTTTTTTTCGGTGGAGCCAATGCTAATTTACTTATTTGATGGCCCGTTTTGCTAATTTGAATTTGGAAAACTGATTATTTAGGTCTCTGCATTTTCTTTGAATTAGCTTCGTGCCTTTTTTTTGAATTCATGGGGAATTTGCAACTGTTACATTCGATGTGAACTGAATAAATATCACGTTTCTGTGCAATAGCTTGCAAACCACAAGAACGGGTAAATCACAATTGGAAAGCCCGCAAATTAAACGCACTGAGTAAATTTTATGTTTCTGTGCAATAGTCTGTAAACCACACAGAACGGGTAAATCATACTTGGAAAACACATTGGGAAACCTTATGTTCCTATGTAATAGCATGCATATCGCACATGATGGATAAATTTCATTTGAAAAATCAGGTATGATACTCATCGAGGTATTAGTGAAATTTGAACATGTGCCTTTTAATTTGTTAAAAAGGGAGTTTGTGTGTGACTGTCTTAAAGTGAAGTGAGTTAATGAAATGAGTTAGATCTGGATCTAAATTTATTATTATCAAAATTGTGGGGTATAATGCAAATCCATCTTCAAACAAATATTTGAAGTGGAGATTGTTGAATTTCCAGCTAGATTGATCATTGATGGATCTTAAACGGTTTTTCATCGTTGAATTTCCATGTTTAGTTACTTCAAATATCCGACCATCACTTAAACGGTTTTTCATTGTTGAATTTCCATGTTTAGTTACTTCAAATATCCGACCATCACTTAATTTTAATTTTTAGGTATTGAAAAATATATTCAAGGATAGATTAATATATAATATTTCGTAATTTATGTATCAATTAGTCTAAATTAATAGTTCAAAATAAATTAAAAAATAATAATAATTTTGAATATATGTAACTGTTAATCACAATCAAAATTATTGATAGCATTTTGGATGGTCTGATCTGTGGAAATGTGGATAAAGGTATTATCATATTTTTTTAGTAATTATATAATATTAATTTAATTTTTTATTGTAATAATTGTACATAGGACGAATATATAATTATACTATTTGTTTTATTGTAAATAATTTACACTTCTTCTTATCTTATAATAACACCATAACTAAAAAAAATTCAACTCTTTTTTTGTTTAAATAGCTTAAATTTTTGTTTCGTCTGAAGAAAAACAATCACAATTATTTCCCCAAAAATAGACCCTTAGAAGATAGTGAAAAAAGCAAAATTGAAAAACCTGAGTAGAAATAAAATGGGAATCATGAGCATCTGAGCTAACAGAAATTTTTCAGTTTGCAAACACAAAATAAAACTCCTTCAAATCAACTATTCCGCGCACAAATGTGTAGCTCAAATCAGCAATTGCATCTGAAAATTCATACTTGATCCCAGCCGCAAACACCATCTCGATTCAATTAGGGTTTTCTGTTAATTCCTGCAAATCAGAAGCTTCAAATTCATAGATTGATGATTACCGCGAAATCCAAGTGGCGGTGGATTCAAGAGCATAACTGAAGAGAGCGAGCGAGGAAGAGATTTGAGAGAGAGCATATATAGTATGGGGTGGGGTAGGGCGGTGTACGAGGGGGTAGTGGTGGTGGGCTCGCTGTTTCTGCTGGGATGGGGCGGCTTGTGGTTCCTGAACCGGCGGCTTTACAAGGAGTACGAGGAGAAGCGGGTGTTGGTTCAGATCATATTCAGTGTTGTTTTTGCCTTTTCATGCAATCTCTTCCAGCTTGTCCTCTTCGAGATCATTCCCATTCTTTCAAAAGAGTAAGCAGTTAGTTAGTTAGTTAGTTAGTTATAGTACTAAGTATTTCCTCCCTTTATTTTTCTGATTCTAGAGTGTTAATTCTTCATTTTCTAGCATGTATCGGAGTTCATAGGAAAATTTCGGATTGTGGAATGCTTAGGATTTGCCGTTATAGTTGAAAACTTCACACTAATTTATTAATTGAAGAGGAATATATAGAGAATATTCTTTTGAGTTAGAATTTGAGTTTATGGGTTAGAGATGAACTACTGTTTGATGGGACATTGCAAAATGGAGTTAAAGGTTGGTGTGGTCCGGGTGGAGTATTGGAGATTGTTAGTGTTACCTACTTCTGGCGCTATAGTGTATATTGAAGCTGAAAGGTGTAAAATTAAATTATGGCCGTGAGAGAAGTTGCTATATAAGTGCTTTGGATGACGTTTTGATACTGTACATTATTTATGAATTTTGGACCTTGGGAGGAGACTTTTACTAGGATCCCCATATTCAGATCACAACTTTTTTTTGAACTAGTGAACGGGTATTACTAGGATCTTGTTGTGAAAGTATTGAAGAACATATGAACGTGTGATGCTTGATGCTCCATCATCACAAAGACCTTTGAGGAATTTGATCTGATCTGGGACTGTCTCATCTGCTATTGTGTGCAGGGCGAGGTGGATGAATTGGAAGGTGGATTTGTTTTGTTTAATAATGTTGCTCGTGTTCATGTTGCCATATTATCATTGCTATCTGATGCTTTCTAACAGTGGTAAGTGTTGCATTTTCTGCATTAGATCCACTATTTGTTTTATCACCAGTTTAGTGCTTTTCCTTCACACATGTGGTGAGGGTGGCTGGATGATTATGCTTTCTAACATTGCTTTCATTGATGATGAATGTGGGGTCTTCCAGATATCATTCTATTGTCCACTTTTGTTTCAGGTGTTAGAAAGGAACGGGCCTCGCTTGGTGCTGTTTTATTCTTATTGGTTTATCTATATGGGTTCTGGCGACTGGGTATTCATTTTCCAATGCCTTCTCCAGATAAAGGTTAGGATTTCGTTTTTTTGAAGGTGCCAAGGATTTTAGAGTATATTAGTAAGCACGTTCCTCATCATCTTCTTTTTCAGTGCAACATGCTGTGTTTGGTTCAATCTTCATGTGGTTAACTATGTTAAACTTCCCATTAGCTACTTCGTATCTGCCACTATTTGCACTTTTGCTCTGTATAGTTCAGTCTGAAAATATAATGCGACATGTTACAATATCGTGTGTGTTTATTTGTTGATATGTTTTTTTAAATTTATTATTTTTATTAATATTTAATTGTTCTTGTTTTTTTGTTCTTATGATTTTTCTTGCCAGGATTCTTCACCATGCCTCAGTTGGTGAGCAGAATTGGGGTCATTGGCGTGACTGTCATGGCTATACTTTCTGGTTTTGGAGCAGTCAATTTGCCTTACAGTTACCTTTCTCTCTTTATTCGGTAAGAATAATGTGAGATATATGGTTTGAATTACTCAAGAATACTGGAATTGTGTGTGTTTATTTGTATTGTTGTGGTTAATACTTCTTGGTACTTGTTATTATAGATTGACTCGGTAATATTGGACTGCTAAAAGGTTTTAATTGATGGCCATAGAGCAACATCAGATATTTGGTTTATGATTATTTGTCTGTGTTGAGCTCACTGAACATCTCTTCTTAACCTTCAACAAGATTCTTAGCTGTTGGGACTAATAATATTGATGTATCTTATCTTGTATACATATTAGAGTTCTGCTCATAGCTCTTTTTTAAGGAAGTTTGTTTTACTTTAGAAGTTTGTACCTTTCTTATTTTTCTATGGTTCTCAGCAAAGTAATATAATGGTTAAATGTATTTTAATTTTTTTTTTTTCAATTGAAGAGAAATTGAGGAAATGGAAATTAAGGGAATCGAGAGGCAGCTGATGCAGTCAATAGAGACTTGCATTTCCAAGAAGAAGAAGATAATTCTTTGTCAAATGGAGATAGAGCGAAAACAAGGGTCCGAAGAGGTTCGCTTACCTTGCTACATATTGAATGCGTTGTTATTTATTTTTGAAATCTCATTGTTGGGTTCACTTAACATTGCTTTCCCAAAATCCTTTTCTACTTCTATGGAGGATGCTTTTGATTTGTCCTTTAACCTAGTTTCTTGTTTTATCCCTCTACTGCTTGTGGCATTTTGATGACAAAGTATAGTAACATTTTCACTGCTTTAAAAATATGAAATATGCTCTTTAAGATCTTATCCACGACCTTTGAGTCTAACTGCTGGTAAACTTTAATGTGACAGAAATTAAACAATAGGTCCTTCCTCAAGAGAATAGTGGGCACGGTTGTTCGGTCTGTACAGGATGACCAAAAGGAGCAAGGTCAGTATTAAGTAACCATTGCACATGTATTAGGGTGTTAATTATTTGTGTTTCGTGTTCTTACTTTTCTTGTTGTTGACTCTTTTTTGGTGTAGATATCAGAACCTTGGAAGCAGAGGTACAAGCTTTGGAGGAGCTCTCAAAACAGCTTTTTCTGGAAATTTATGAGCTTCGCCAAGCTAAGGTATGCTAAATGCTTCTTTACCTGTATGTTGCAAGTTGAACATCCTGCAAGAGTAAGATTGAAAGCAAATGCGGACTCACTTTTATTTTCTTGTGAAATCATGCTCTCTTTCGTCTCTCTTATTCAGGAAGCTGCAGCATATTCTCGAACCTGGAAGGGTCACATGCAGAATCTTTTAGGCTATGTTTGTTCGATATATTGTGTATATAAAATGTTAAAGGTAAATCTGACTCATATTTTTGACTCGCAATGTTTAAAATTTATCAAGACGTTATCCTGGATATTCTCAAGTACTAATTGTTGAATTATATTTGTTTCCTTGATTGTGCAGTCTTTGCAAAGTGTTGTATTCAAGGAGGTAATATCATGACTTTGCTTCATTTATCTCCTAATTCTTCTATATACTCTTACAGCGTCCACTTCAAACTTTACTATTTCAGAGTTGAAAATGTTTTGGTGTAATGTGAACCTTGTTTCAGGCTGGTTCCGTTGATCCCGTTACAAGGACAATCAGCATCTTTCTGCAGTTTTTTGACATAGGCATCAATGTAACTTTATTATCACAGGTTAGTGTTCCTTGGCATTGCTTGGACAAGTTTCTCCCGTTTCTGTAGCATGCAATACCTATGTCAGTCTGCAGCACAAATACAGAGGGGTTCCTCCTGCTCCTGCAACTGCATGAGTCGTAGAACCCAAAAATAGTTTACAAGAATTGATGTTGCCTGACTTAATATGATTATAGAGATCAGTAGCCTTAAGAACAGACTAATTCTATGAGGATAGGCCATGGATAACGTTCAGTGAACTTTATACTATCTTCTAGTACCAAATTATGTCAACATTCTTTGCTTTATATAATGTTTCCCTCCTGCTATGCAGTATGTTTCCCTTCTATTCATTGGGATGATGATAGTCATATCTGTACGAGGATTCTTATCCAATTTGATGAAAGTAAGTTTTAATCCGTCTTCTTATCAAATATGTTCCTGTGTCAAATCTTATACTGTAGTACCACTATTCGCTATTTCATGTTCTTGAGAAGGTCGTGATATTTGTCGGTTTGTAACAAGTGGAACATGTTCTTGTAATTCACAAGTGGACAGGTCGCAATTCATTCCTAATAAACTTTGTTGAAGAATACTAGTCCAAGTTCTGCAAAATTAAGACTTTTAGTTGACTAATCATAGTATCTTATATTGCTGTGACCTTACTCTATGGCATTTGTACAGTTCTTTTTTGCTGTTTCGAGAGTTGGGAGTGGATCTTCAAGCAACGTTGTCCTTTTCCTCTCGGAGATAATGGGAATGTATTTTGTTTCTTCCATATTGTTAATTAGGAAAAGCTTGGCCACTGAATACAGGTATGATTTCCTTGATCTTTATCGTATTAACAAGTTGGTATTGGAACAAGTTTACCTTATCCTAAATCACAGTTACTAGAACTAGATGTGTGATTGATGCTCGAATTTCATAAACCGACCTTTTCTCAATCAGTTGAACTTGCTGTTCTTAGCGTTGTCGACCGATTTAGGATTGTTTATATCCCGTTCTTGAGTTCCCCTGGACAAAAGAACAAAATAGAGCTTCCTATAGGCAACACATCTGTTATGATAATCGACTGCTTCTACATTCAAACTTACTTAGACGGTAGTTCCTCTAATACTTATGCTCGTTCTAGCCTCGATTATCGAGCTTCCCGTTTCTGGTCTTTTGGTGATGTTTGAATGGTGGTGGGTTTTGCAGGATGATCATAACAGATGTGTTGGGTGGTGACATTCAATTCGACTTCTACCATCGGTGGTTTGATGCGATATTTGCAGCAAGTTCTTTCCTCACTCTGGTTTTGCTCTCTGCTCATTACACTTCTCGCCAGGCTGACAAACATCCCATTGATTAATTTTTATTATTTCTTTTTAGCTCAAAATTTTCGAACTTTTTTTTTAAAAAATAATTAAATTTCCCTTAGTGTGGGTTTATTGGAGGACTATATGCTCAAAATAGTGGTTGAATTTGAAAATATTTACGTGCCACTTTGCATTTAGTTTTTTAATTTCTCTATGACGTTTGAGATTTGTTGGGATTGACTTCAATTATCAGGAAAAATAAAATGTGTTTGATAGTAGGTACAATTCATGTACTCCTTCCGACTTCCGACCCACTGATGTTGGTTCATATATAGTTTTGGGTTGTCCTAATATTATTGATTCGTTTCCTTTTTAGGATAAAAATTAGGAAACTAATACTCAGTAATTCACTAGTTAAATGGACACCTGAAAAACCGTAATCCTAAAACCAAACTCCCCCTTTTCCTCCCTCCTCTTTCTTGGTTACTCTCGCTCTTTCATTTTTGAGGATCTTCTTCATCTCTCTCTAACTCCCTCTCTACCCCACTCTCGCTTGTTTTTAGACATTAATCCCTTCACCGAAAGTCTATCTTCTTCATATTCCACCGTCGACCCTCTGGTTTTGTCTTATCTCATCTCTCTCTGTAACTCCCTCTCTATCCCTTCTCTTTGTCGTCTTCAGGCATGAAACCCTTCATTGAAACCCTAAAATATCATTTTCCGTACCGTTGTGATGAAAACAGATCTGGTCGTCGACTAGTAGATCTGGGAGAGTGAGGACTCCTTCGCTATCCCCTCATCGTCGTTTTGTCCTTTTACACCTATTGCGGATATATCTCAATTGGAGAGCGACGACTCCAGAGTTCTCTCCACATTCGCTGTTGTGGCCGTTCTTGATCTGTTGGTCTGATACGAGATCCTTTGTCGAGGAGACCCTTGGGATTTGGGATCTGGAGGCTGGATGGGCGTTTAAGATGGGAGATCTAGAGGCTGGAAGTGAGGCGAATGATGGAAATCTGGAGGAGATAGCAAGGCTAGGAGGGTAATGCGAGGCTAGGATGGTGATGCGAGGTTAGGAGTCCTGCAAATGTTGAAGATTCTCGTGTCCTTCTACTCACAATTGTGAGATTTTTTTGATTGAAAAATGATATGATGAAATATATATGATTTTCTGATGCGTATGATGAAATATCTGTGATTTTTCTGGTTAAAGAAGAATAATTTTATTTATTTCATTTAATTAAATTAGAAAAAGAATAATTTTTAATTAGATAATAAAATTATGCTTGAATATTTATATATATATATATATATATATATATATATATATATATAGGAGTTGGATTCAGTGAATACTCATCTTTTTTGAGAATTTGAGAACTATGCACAAACGTATAAAGTCGATGAACAAAATCTATAAAGTTATGCACAACGAAAACATTTATAAAATGTTTCACAACAAAATAATTTTAGAAAGTTTTCATTTTGCACAGCTTTATACCGTTCTGTGCATCATCTTTACACGTCTTATGCATAGTTCGCGAGTTCACAAAAATATGATTTTCATTTGTTCCAATCCATATATATATATATATATAAGGAAGAGATCAAATAAAAATATATTTTTCGTATAAACCTAAAAATCAATTTACTTTATGTATAAAGTTAATGCATTTTATGTATAAAGTCATTGCACTACGGATATTAATGAATAGTATTGTATTTTACCGTAACTCAATGGTGCATTAGTTTTATATATAAAGTGTATTAACTTTGTACATAAAATGCATTATGTTTTATGTTTTTACGAAAAAATAGGTTTTTATTATAACCAACTCTATATATATATATATATATATATATATATATATATATAGGGGATGGTTATAATGAGAATAGTATTAAGAGTGAGAAATAAGAATAAATCTCAGCCATTTATTGTATTAGATCCAATGGATGAGATTTGTGTATAAATTTGGAATTAAAGAAAACTGAAAATTAGATCTAAATGCTGTAAAACCCATCCAAGGGTAAAAATGAGAAAAACATAAAAAATTTATGATACAGAATCCATTGGTAGATGTGCTAAATCTTTTCCAATTCCTGTAGAATAGGGAATTAATTTCGTGTGATTCATTTGATTCAAAACCAGGAAATCACAGCACATTTATTTCAATCTCTTCGTTTCCTCCTCCTCGTGTATTATTGGCGTTTAAACTCAGTTTCACTGTCATTACTTTACTTTGTTCTTGGTGAACGAAGAACGAAGCCGACTATATCCCTCACACAATTCAACAGTCGATTAAAAATCGAACTCGGCCGCGGATTAACAATGGTGAACGAAGAACGAAGCAAGAGAAAGGGAAAGAACCACAAAGGGGAGAAGGTAAGTTGTTCTTACCCTTATTTTAAAATCGATTGAATGATTTTGAATGTATATTGTTGCTATTGTTTTATAATTGGTTTCCATGATGTCGTTTTCTAGAATCGTACGAATCTAGGGTTTAACTTCTGTCTTTTTCAAACTCGTTTCAATGCTTTTGTGTAAAGGTTTTGATTTTCTTTTGGTAAAAACTATGTAGTACAAAGGTATAACAACACAAAATTATCACTATCTTTGCAGTATGAAACGTGTGATTGTTGTTTGTGGTCCCGACACCAGTGGTTTCATTGGATATAATCATACACGGTTCTTTTTTCAACTTTTTGACCTGTTTGTCATAAGATGTTTATTCACAGTTTAGTTGTTGTTTGATGTTCTTAGTTGACCAAGGTTAATGGTGGGCAATCCAAAACTGTACAATATCATTTGTGTTCTCTGTATTTGTTGCACATTGCATTATATTTAACGCATAAATTGTACATTCTATATAATATGTATGTCATCCGTTGTGGTCTCTGTATATGTTACACAATTCATTATAAGTATTGCATACGATGTACATTTTATTGCATAAATGTATGTCATCGTTTTTTTATTTCGATATTAATTGTGTACAGTGTTTGATTTACTTTTTTGATTTATGAATCAAAAACAATGTAGTACAGAAAGTATAATAAAGGGTTTTTTTGGTGGTCCCAACACTAATGGTTTCATTTGATATAATAATAAAGGGTTTTTTCAACTTGTTGACTGTTTTGTCGTAAGATGTTTATTCACAGTTTAGTTGTTCTTAGTTGTATCATGGTTGAACAAGGTAAATGAGCGTGCACTAAATAAATGTATGTCATCATTTGTCTTCTCTCGTATTTGTTGCATAAATCATTATATATATTGCACAAAATATACATTTTATAGCATCTGTAGAAATTTGGGAAAGCGGTTTTCGGTTATCGGTTATCCGAACCGAACCGAAACCGTACCATGTTCGATTAACCGTATACCGCATATTCGGTTTGCGGTTCGGTTTCTGATATAATATTTTATTTTTTCGGTTTTCGGTTAACTGATAACCGAACAGTTATTAACCGAAAACCGAAAATCTTTTCTATTTTATTAATTATTTTAATTTTTATAAATCTATAAAACTAATTACTAATATTAATTAAATTTAAACCTATTACTCTAATGTATCAAATTACTCTAATGTATCAAATTATCATTGCATGAACATGATAGTTTGTTGATGGATTGATGTTGATTGCTTTGAATTATTGATGGATATTGGATGAATTTTTTATGAACATTAAAATTTGAAAAGTTTACATCGATTGCAAAGTTGTATCTTATGACATATCGTTTCTTATAAATTCATGTAATCTCCAAGCAATTTTTCGGTTTTTGGTTAACCGAACCGCACTAACCGATCTGCGGTTTTAGTTAACCGAACTTAATAAACAGTTCGGTTTGGTTATTAAATTTATGAAAATTTCGGTTGGTTAATCGAAAAAATCGGTCTGATTAACGAATCCGAACCGTTTCCACCCCTAAGCATCTGTATTTTATGTATCACATTATGTGTAATATGTTTGTAGATTATCGTAGTATGTTAAGCGTCTGATATATTTTTAGCACATTTTTGTTCTATGACTTTAAATACTATAATGAGTAATATGTTGATCTGAAATTCTATGTTGAAATCAGAAAGTATCTTGAATGGTGCACATGTAATCCATGTATATAGCAAATTTTTCATCTATATGTAACATTATTGATAGTAAATATTGTATATTTACTGCATGTATGTAGCATATCACTTAAGGAATAGTAGCACAAAAACTAGGAGATGTAGCACATTAATATTATAATTGTATTAAACAATGCACATTAATATTGTACAGTAGTTAAATATATGTAGCACATTGATTACCTATATGTAGCACATAATTAGTATATATAGCATTTTAATATTAAAATCACATTAATTACTTATATGTAGCACATAACCAGTATATGTAGCATATGTTATGTAGGTATAATTTGTTCATGTGTAGTACTAATGGTTAAATCATCTGCAATATTGACTACTGCATATATAATGCACGTCTATAGCACATTATTTAATTATGTGTAGCACATAACTATTAAATGTAGCACATTAATATATTCTAGGGAAACGCCTATGTATATGAATTATTATTCTGATCTTGTAAGGATTATACATATTCTATTATTCTAATCTTGTAATACTATCATGTATGTAGCACATCACTTAATGAATAAAGGGTTTTTTTTTGTGGTCCCAACACTAATGGTTTCATTTGATATAATAATAAAGGATTTTTTTTTTCAACTTGTTGACCTGTTTTGTCATAAGATGTTTATTCACAGTTTAGTTGTTCTTAGTTGTATCATGGTTGAACAAGGTAAATGACGTGCACTAAATAAATGTATGTCATCATTTGTCTTCTTTGTATTTGTTGCATAAATCATTATATATATTGCACAAAATATACATTTTATAGCATCTGTATTTTATATATCACATTATGTGTAATATGTTTGTAGATTATCTGTAGTATGTTAAACGTGCAATATATTTTTAGCACATTTTTTGTGCTATGACTTTAAATACTATAACAGAGTAATATGTTGATCTGAAATTCTATGTTGAAATCAGAAAGTATCTTGAATGGTGCACATGTAATCCATGTATATAGCAAATTTTTCATCTATATGTAACATTATTGATAGTAAATATTGTATATTTCTTGCATGTATGTAACATATCACTTAAGGAATAGTAGCACAAAACTAGGAGATGTAGCACATTAATATTATAATTGTATTAAACAATGCACATTAATATTGTCTGATAGTTAAATATATGTAGCACATAATTAGTATATATAGCATTTTAATATTAAAATCACATTAATTACTTATATGTAGCACATAATCAGTAAATGTAGCATATGTTATGTAGGTATAATTTGTTCATGTGTAGTACTAATGGTTAAATCATCTGCAATATTGACTACTGCATATATAATGCACGTCTATAGCACATTATTTAATTATGTGTAGCACATAACTATTAAATGTAGCACATTAATATATTCTAGGGAAACGTCTATGTATATGAATTATTATTCTGATCTTGTAAGGATTATACATATTCTATTATTCTAATCTTGTAATACTATCATGTATGTAGCACATCACTTAATGAATAGTAGCACAAAAACTAGTAGATGTAGCACATGAATATTATAATGGTATTAAATATTCACATTAATATTATATTTGTAGCACATCATTATTATTATATGTAGCACATAACTTGTATATGTAGCACATTAACATATTCTAGAGAAACGTCTATGTATATGAATTATTATTCTGATCTTGTATTCATTATACATATTATATTATTCTAATCTTTTAATACTATCATTTCCATAGATCGAGGTAAGAGAAAGGTTGCAGATATAATTAGACAGAAACGAGGACTAAATTTAGATGTTGAAAATGAACAGCGAAAAAAAAAAAGAATGATACCAATGAGATACCGGTTGAAGTGGCCAGTGATGTGGGAACAGATAAGCAGGATGAAGATGTACGGGAAATCGAAAGTGATAGTTTATTTCCTAAACTGGTGTCTAGGTGTAATTTGAATATGTTTTCTAACACTCTATCAAAATTGAATGATCGTCAGAGAGCAGCTATAGATGATTTAGGATTTGGGCATGTTAGAGATGTTAACATTAAAGAACTGCCTGCGAGACTTGGATATTGGTTGGTGCAGAACTTCAATCATAATAGTTTTGAGCTAATTCTAACCTCAAATAGGAGAATTCATGTAACCCAGGATGATGTTTACCGTGTATATGGCTTTCCCAAAGGGCGTAGAATAGTGTCTAGGTTTCGAAGACACATCAACTCCTCTTTTGATGAATGGATGGCGTTTTCACGGTACCCATCGGCATAGAGTTTCGTTCGAAGTTACATGATGCTTTGTTGGTTTGTGAAGATGGGGGATTGGTTTAAGCATCATTTTATGATTCTTGTCTGATCCTCATTCATGAGAAACCTTGGCAATGGGTATATTATTCGTATATACTCAATTCTTTGGAAAACATTAATCAAGTAAAAAATTGGAATTGGGGTGAGTATGTAATCAGGAGTCTGATTGAGCACAAGACATACTGGGTGGAAAAGAAAGCTTCATATTTTGTTGGACCTTATTCTTGATGGTAATAAACTTATTTTATTTAATGATTTATTATTCTTATATTAATACAATTTTGTTTATCTAAAATATTATTTTATTTTCGCAGATTTTTTATGTTGATAGGGTTGTGTATAAAATGCAATCTGTGCCAAGGCATTACCTTATAATCGGTAACTGGAGTACCAATTCTTTGAGAAAACGACAGGCTCTAGAAATTAAAGGGGGGGTTTTTGGAGACGGATATCCAAATCCACCAATTGAGTTCAGCGCTGATGAAGTAAATGAAGTTGTAGATTTAGGTAATGCCGGTGAAAATGTTGTGAGTCGAATATTGAGGTTTTGAGTATTGCAAAGAAGATTTGCACACTTACGATCGACATGATGAAGATAATAGAGTCGGCACCAAGAGAATTAGTGTTTCTCGTTCGTTTCAAATGACAATAGAAACAATTATCAAGTCCATATCATGTACGACTATATACTGCTTTCTCAGCAAGGCCCGTCAAACACAAGACAATCTGAGAAGAATATGATGGTTTTGGAATAACGTACATGTCCAAAAACTGTGGGATGATGTAGATTCTGCTCTTGCACAAAGAGATGCGTACATGAGCAAGCTTGAGGATACGCCATCTTTCAGTTTTGGGCTGACTCAACTGTGGAGCACACCACGTGTAGTTGACAAAAATGTTGGTGTATCAGTGCATGATGAAGTAGAGGTAAAGTGTTACTTTAAAAAAAAATGAAATGCTATTTATAACATTTCTTGTATATTTATTTGAATAACTAATTTTTGTCAAAATGACAGCGTGTGGTGGTCGATGACGAAGGTGTTGGTAATGATGCAGCAAGTATTGTAGACAATATTGTTGCAAGTCTACAAACAGAGGTTAGTATTGTGGCTGCATATTATGAGTGCTTTAATAGCCCTTGCACAACTTATATTTACAACTTACTTTCTAACATATCCCCTCAGTTTGTTAGTAACTTTGCACAATAATGGCCTATATGTAGCATATAACTGTAATATTGTAGCATATATTCCATATAGGTTGTTAATTATTTTGATGGGGTTAATACAACTTATCCTCGAGATAATATCATATCAACAGTAACCCTCCAATAGGCTATATGTAGCACATAAACATTTTGTTCTTTAAGTTCCAGAATATTTTTTTAAATAAAATAACATTATCTCAACAGTTAACTGATAACTTCATATCATTATGTATTGTTGCACAGTAAGTGACTATATGTATCACATAATAATGTCTTAATTTTGCACAGTATGTACGTTCATGATTATTGACTCTTTATTAAGCAGGTTATTAGTTCATATAAGATGATATTTAATACATTTATTATTATATATTAATAGTTTCCAGAAAACCCAGCGGGTGTTGAAATAGCTAATCTTCAGGAGAATATCAAGACGACCGTTGAACCACAAGTTGTTATTTTCAATAGCTTGTTGTTAAATACATTAAATGCTGTCAAAAACTAACTGATAATTTCATTGTGTTATGTAATGTTGCACTGGCATTAATTATGTATAGCATATTAACTAAATCAATGTTGCACAATATCTATGTACGTTCATCATATGTTACTGTTTTTATCAGGTTATTAATACATATTAGATGGTATTAAAGACGTATATTATTGCATATTAACAGTTTGTTCAGAACACAGAAGTTATTGATACAGCAAACCCTCGAGGCAAAATCACATCATTGGTTGAACCACAGATTGATATTTCCAAGGTCCTTGTTTTAAATACAATAGTACTCTGTCAAGTTTTTATTTTTTTTATGCAACTACTATTGACCTCAATATTTTGTTGTGTATTATATATATATTACTTCACACTATTTTTAACATATTACATTGCAACTATTATTTCTTACAGACAGGAGTGATTAATGAGGTACAAGGAGTTGGAGAAGACACTACAATTGACCCAACTTTGAAAGAACCGACGGGACCAACTGTAGTTGAAAAAAAAGAAGGTTGTTTCATACAAAAGGAAAAAGAAAAACTAGATTCGATTGAGTTGTACTAAGCTTTAACAAGAAGTCTATTAATGATATTTGGAATTAATAATAATGTCTGTAATTATATTTTGTTGAAATGATGTGGTGCAGTCTGTAGATTACTAGTTTCGATTTTTGTTGTAGTAAGCTTAAACAAGAATCATAGTAATGATATTTGGAAGTAATATTAATGTCTTTAGTTATACTTTGTTGCAATGCTGTTGTGCAGTCTTCTGTTATATTTAGTTGCAATGATGTGGTGCAGTCTGTAGTTATATTTTGTGGCAATGATGTGGTGCAGTCTGTAGTTGTATTTTGTTGCAATGATGTGTTGCATTCTGTAGTTGTATTTTGTTGCAATGATGTATTGCAGTCTGTAGTTGTATTTTGTTGCAATTATGTGGTACATTATTAAAGATATTATATTGCAGATATGTGGTATAGTATATAATTATGTTATGTCATACAGTATGTAATTATGCAATTATGCAATTATATTGCATACTGTACCACAAATATTACAATTATGGGGTACAGTAAGCAATTATTGTATCTTTTATTTAATATTTGTATTGTATATTTTTTTTTAATATTCTCTTAATGGATTTTAATATGCTTGTAGATTTCACATACGGTGTGGTTGCGACAAACAAAAATCGAAGAAGTACGAGTGTTTCGAATAAGCCTTTAGCTTTAAAATCTCCATTTTTGCTAAGAAAGATCAGCGTATGCAAGAGCCTCACGAAAAAAGAATTAAAGTGTGGGATTTATGCGATGTACAACTCTGCACCTAATGAGTATGAGTAATTCGACTCTTTAACCTTTGTAGCATTGTTCAATTGTAAATGATTTTAATATTTTGTTAACATTAGGGAAGAAATTTTGTTTGCTCATGGAGACATAGAACTAACAAGAAAGCATATGGCAACGTTGGCCAAAGAAAGCATTATAGGAGTTGGTGTAGTAGACGCATGGTGTGTAATGCTCAACAATATGGAAAAGTTCCGTGGTGATGGATCACGAAGAAGATTTTTTGCAAGCACTTTTGTTGGTGTAAGTTTACTAAACATTCTAATATTTAAAATTTTTAATATTCAACATCTTTATGTTTATGTAACATCTGTATGTATTGAATATTGCTATGATTGTCTATATACTAACATATAAAACATAGCATACAAACACTGTGTATTCGATGATTGTTCACGAACAATTACTTTTACTCCTAATACTAAGCTTTTTGTTTTATTAATATACGGACGCACTGGTTGCAAGTCATCTTTGTCACGTGCATGCCTTCAAAATACATATTCATATTACACCTATACACCACTGGACACTGACGTAACATGTGCTACTAATACTACTTATGTGCTACATATAGGTCATTAATGTGCAATGTTTGATACAATTATAATATTAATGTGCTACATCTTTTAGTTATGTGCTTTACATATTTAAATAATGTGCTACATACATGCTATACATATTTACACGAACATATTACTGTGCTACATATATTATCTATGTGCTACATATAGGTGATTAATGTGTAGTGTTTAATAATACTATAATATTACTGTGCTACATATATTAGTTATGTGTTATATGTAGTAAAATAATGTGCTACATATATAACTGTCTATAACATAATACTCTTTTAATGGTTCATTAAATAAATAGTCAAATATCCTTACAAATAATAGCACATAAAAGAATAAACTGTAGCATATAGTTGCAAATTGATTGACCATATGAAACATAACATACAGCACTAGGTACACAGTAATTGTTCTGCTGATTGATTACTTTAACAGCTAATAATATGCATTTTGTTTTATACATAGACGGACGCACTGGTGGCAAGAGATCTTTCTCACGATGTTAGAAGGGATTCGTTTTTTGAGAACATTACTGCTGAGTTGGAGAGCAACCCACACATCAAAATAAATGAAATTGACATCGTAAGTTATGTTTAATATGTTACTGTTTATGATTCTGTTTAAATAATTGAAATATAATACTAAATTTTGTATTTGTAGTTTTTCTTTCCTATATACAGGAGTAGGAAATACTTTACAATATGCATTGATGTGAAGTGTGGTAAAAATTTTTTGCTTGATAGTATGAATGATCGCAAGTGAATGTCGATCGAAAAATATGACGATTTACTTACTAATTTGGTATGGTGTACATTATAGTTCATTATATTTATTCATAAAAAAATTAATGTGCTATGTTTCATACTTATTAACATTAGATTTGTTTTGAATTTTTTAGCGTGATATATTATCCGAATATCGAGTTCTGAGAGAATGCTCAAAAGCTAAACTTGTGGAAATAGGTCACTTTGAAATACCAACAATAAGATGGGAGACAAGAGAAATTCGGTGGATAGCGGAGTATATTTGTTGCGACATCTCGAGACATTCATGGGCGATGTTTCTAGAAAATGGGTGATGGAATTACAACAAATCCTCACAAACAATTGTTAACCATGCGGGTCCGATACTGTGCAGAAATGATTAGTTGGGAGCATAATACCGTGAAGGATACAATAATGGCTTGTGCGGAAATTTTTTACAGTGAAGTGACTTCGGGAACATATATGAAAGTAGAAACAATGTTATTTGGTTGATTTTTTTTTCATATTTACATTAAAACCATGGTATCAAACTTGGATGGTTGTTTTTTGATTTTGGTTTATTTATAACATTGAACAAATGCAATCAGATTGATATGTTGAAAGTTTTTTATGGAATAAGATATTGTTCGAAGTTTTATAATATATGTAGTAAACTGTTCATTCAAAGTTTAGATTTATCTATGCAGATTTTTATGTTTGTGTATTAACTTGTTCGAACCCGCATTGTTTATTAAACGGTGATCAATATACAACATGATTGACAGATTTAATGAATAATATAATCTATGATACACAAAAAATTAAACAGCGAAGAAATTTATATGTTCCAAGTGATATTTGTCACGTGCATGCCTTCAAAAAACATATTCATATTACACCTGTACATCACTGGACACTGACATAACATGTGCTACTATTACTAGTTATGTGCTACATATAGGTGAGTAATGTGCAATGTTTAATATCATTATAATATTAATGTGCTACATATTTAAATAATGTGCTTTATATATTCAAATAATGTGCTACATACATGCTATACATATTTACGAACATATTCTTGTACTACATATATTAGTTGTGTGCTATATGTAGTAAAATAATATACTACATACATGATATACATATTTACGGACATATTACTGTGGTACAAATATTATCTATGTGCTACATATGGGTGATTAATGTGCAGTGTTAAATATTATTATAATATTAATAATACGACATATAATCGTTATGTGCTATGTGTAGTAAAATAATGTGCTACATACAAGCATTATATACGCATGTATACATCAATATACAGGCATATGTGTATTAGTATTCATATTTTACATGCGTTACTTTAATCTTTCATATATAACTGTCTATAACATAATACTCTTTTAATGGTTAATTAAATAAATAGTCAAATATCCGTACAAATAAATACTCTTTTATGTAAAGATTGTTAGCATCAATTATACATGATTTTAAAATTTAATCAAATAATGAAAAAAAGACAAAAAATAACAAAACGGAATAACATAATTATAAGCATAAAATGTATCAATTATTCAACGGAAATCAAAACTAAACAAATCTAAGATTTGTTGTTCTTAGGCAATTCTAGAATCATGATTCGTTAAAGTATTACATTTCCTCTTAGCTTGCTTGCGATTCTATAGCCTTCTCCCTATTAGATTTTTTCCTGCTGGCACCGCTTTAGTACTCACTATTGAGGCGGAAGTAATCTAACAGTTGATGGTTTAGTTGAACCATAATACTGCTCAAACATAGCATCTTTGGATTTTTTAGTAACATCGTGATGCACACCAACAGAAAACTTCACGGATGCTTCTTTAAATATAACCAAAGCTACGCTGCGTTGGGATCACCTCAACCAATCCAATGTATTTACAAGCCTCAAAGAACAACTCGTTGTTCCCACTACCATCCGAATAACATCGTTGTTACGTTCCCTAACAACATCGTAACATGCATACTTTGTCCACCTATTGCAAATATATTTTTCGGTATTTCTTTCATATTCAAGTTCAACATCATCAAAAAAATATGTCTGCACAACAAGCCATTGCGTGTGTAATACTTGCATGAGCATGATATGGAGTCCTCTGAAACAATACGAACAACTTCAAATATGCATCCATCGTTATCAACAACTGAATAACTTGTCAACTCAGTTGATCAATCATAGACAATATCGACACTCATGAACAGCAGCTTCAATCTCAGCTTGAACCTTCAAGAATATATTGTACGTATATATAGAGGCTGCATGACGTTCGATAGGAAAATGCATCTTGAGATCAGGTATACTTGTTTCATCTTTGTAGCTGAATTGATCATGTGTATTGCGTTGAGCATCTAGAGCACTTCCGAAATGAATATAGAATTCAGTTAAATCTGCGTTGGCATTGAGATCTCGCCGAAGAAACTGTTTCGCTCTCGAGAAGAGATGTAGTTTGAATAAACCACTCATTTCACAATTGCGAAAATAAGCGAAATCAATATGAACGCAACGAAACATCTTACCAAACCATTTATGAGAAGACAATCCATAGCGTTGACGAAATCATTCCATAGTTGATCAAATGCGATCTGTTCATTGATCTACGACCAAACAATGTTGTTAAATCTTTGTTTGAAATCGGGATCATCATTCAATCTTGATGGGACTTTCTCGCAACTTTTAGCATAATATGCCACATACAAAATCTATGTCGGTGTTGGCGAAACTATCGCAATGAAACCTTCTTCAATGCGGGGTCCTCGTCCGTTATCAACATTTTCGGAGGAAAATTCATACACTCCACAAATTTTGTAAGCAACTATGAATATGATTCAAAGTCTTCCCTAGTTAACAAGCCAACTCAAATGTCACACACTTACCGTGATTATCTTTACCTGTGAACGGCGCAAATATCATTTTATACCTGTTATATCAAAAAAAGATGTTAATTTCTTAATCTATATATTTGTTGTGTATCATATATTGCTAAAATAACTGAGTTACAGAATATTATAAATATATATTTGCAAAGGCTTATTACACATACTTTAAGAAAACTATAATTAATAAAAGACATCGCACATTATCAAATGCAAAAAAAAATAACATTGGCATTAACACATCGAACTTTGACGTCAAAACACGTAGCATAACATTTTAAAATCTTAGCACAAAGTTATAAATATGTTGCACAATTGATATTAACTATATAATATCTAATACATGATGTCAGTTTGTTAGTAAATAATCTACATTAATTGCCTACATATAGAACATAAGGGTTATATTGTAGCACACCATTGTAAATTCATAAACATTGTCTATAACAGTATGAGATTTAATATAACAGTTATATGCTACAATATAGGCAATTAATTGCCTATATGTACCACATAACTGTTAAACAATATCAAGTTTATAGTTGTAATAAGATGCTTATTACATATATAGGCAAATTAGGTTAAAAGTAATCTGCAGAGACATTAAAACATCAAACATTGACATCAAAACACATAGCATAAGATGATTAATTATAGCACAATGTCGTAAATATGTTGCACAAAAACAGTTGAAACAATAATACAAAAGAATTCCTTCTAGAATAATATTGGACATGTAATCGTTGACAGTTAAGAAAAACATTAAATATTACGTACCTGTTAGTCGAATAAGTGGCATCAAATGACTCACTTCACCAAAAATATGATAATTTACAATAGACAAAGAGTCACCCAAAAAGGCTCTTAACTGATTCCATTCATCTTGTTGATACTCAAACTTAAATCGATACAAAACTCACGTTTGCTCCAACTTCTGCAACAAAATCTCCGCATCAACTCCATTAGAGAACGCTCTCATATCACGTGCATAATTCTTGAATTCAACAGCAGTACAGCCAACATCCTCGAAAGTTCCAACAAGCTCTTTAAAAAGTCGATATGAACGCATAGGTCCTATATTCGCCCTACGGCATTTTGCAATCATCATCTCATGTGCAGCACTAATCTTTCTATTACACTTCATTAGATGTTTGTAACCATCTGATACCATTTCATGATTGTGCGCCTCTATAAACATTGATACAACATAGCCTACACCAGCATCTAAACGGAATGCAACACGCGCCTTACATCCTGACCTTTTCGACATCCTCCTCCGTTTTGTAATAATAGTATGTGAATTGCTTGGAGAATTATAAATTGGTTTTTTAACACCCTCTTTATTACAAACGATATAACGCCAAACTATAGTATCATCATCGTATTTGACTAAAGTTGCCATACGCGTTCCAAAGCCGCATGCAATACCATACTCACGATAAAACTTTTCACCCTCATTTAATGTATTAAATACCTTTCCACATATGGTTTCATCTCGGCGCAGACAATTCGGGATAATAAGTTCATCGGAATTTCCTTGCGTATTTCAACATTAGCTGTGAAATAATAATATATAATAATTATGTAAAGGTAATTCATGTAAATGCAATAAAAATACATTAAAATAAAAGATATTCAGAGATATAAAAAGGGATAATAAGATTGCCATTTAATATATGTATTTATGTGCGGCAATGATAAATACGGAATAACAGTAAGAACGGAAACTAACAAACAAAAAAAAAAGCATAAATCAAGATCCTATGTTTAAAAATTGCATAACTTATATTTACTACTTATATTTCTAACATATGGTATCATTTTGTTAGTAAACATTGCACAGTCTTTGCCTATATGTAGCATATAAATGTAATATTGTAGCATATATTCCATGTACGTTGATAATTATTGTCATGGGGTTAGTACAGCTTATCCTGGGGAGAATATCATATCAACATGAACTTAAAAATAAAAAAACTAAGAGACTAAACTAACGGAAAAATTAATAACGAAAACAATCAATATTAAAAAAATTCTGTATCGTACAAAAATGACGCAGTACATATCATATTTTTTATCTGACAAACAACAAATATGCAGTACAGGAAAATACGTTGGAAAGAAAAAATAATAAAAGTGCAACATGTATATATTAAAAGTGCAACAAACATACAAACCATGTGCAACTAAAAATCAATCAAGAACAATGATACAATATACATTAACCACTAATTACCTTGCTGTTCCATGGATAAAAACTAGAATAAAATTAGGGATAATAAGATAGTCATTTAATATATATTTATGTGCGGCAATAAGAAATACGGCGTGCTACAGTTTTATACAACAATGAAATAGTTTTATACAACAATGCAATAGACAATATTACAAAAATGAAGAGTTACAAAACCATTGCAACGATTATATACTTATATGCAATACATAAACATTAAATGTGCAACAAAAATCAATCGAAAACACTGATACAATATAAACTGCACATTACCTCGCTGATCCATGGCGAGAACACTCGATGATAATTAAAAACTGCGAAATTATGTAGATTTTGTTGTAATGAATAGTCTTCTGTAATGCAGTATAGATATATCAAATTTCCATAAATAGAAGATTTATAGATCCCTTAATTTTAGGTAATAACCGTTTAGATAGGAATGGGAAGTTACAAAACCATTGCAACGATTATATACTTATATGCAATACATAAACATTAAATGTGCAACAAAAATCAATCGAAAACACTGATACAATATAAACTGCACATTACCTCGCTGATCCATGGCGAGAACATTCGATGATAATTAAAAACTACGAAATTATGTAGATTTTGTTGTAATGAATAGTCTTCAGAATGCAAGATAGATATATCAAATTTACACTGCTCCATAAATAGAAGATTTATAGATCCCTTAATTTTAGGTAATAACCGTTTAGATAGGAATGGGATTTACGAGTTTGTCCTTTTCTTGATTTTCGAAAATCTGATTTATAGCATATTTAATACTAAGTTTAGCACACCTACATTAAATCTGAATCATTGATTAATTAAGATAAATGGACAGGATTTATTCCTATTTCTCACAACATTTACCATTCCTATATGATCTATATCCTATATATATATATATATATATATATATATATATAGAGAGAGAGAGAGAGCGAGTGGATGAGAACACATCTTTTGCGCGAATTATGTATAAGATGTGTAAAGATAATGCATATAATGGTATAAAGTTGTGTACAATGAAAACTTTCTAAAATTATTTTTGTCGTATAACATTTTTAGAATGTTTTGTTATGCACAACTTTATAAATTTTGTTCATCAACTTTATACATTTGTATCCAATCCACACACACACACACAAACATATATATATATGTGGTTGGCTATAGGGAGAACTCCTTCTAAATAAGAAATAAGAACTTATCATCACTCTTGATTTCATCTAATCTAATTGATCATATTTAATTCATGCTTTAAAACAAGTTTGACTATTTTTTATATTATTTTTATAGTTTTAAACGTGTTGGGGGCATAAAGGTCAATATAAAGATTCGTTCATCCCTGATTTTTTGTGCAATCCCTAATTTTTCGTCCATGGGCAGTTCACATTCTCGCTCTGAAATTAATAATTGTGCATACGATAGTAATGATTGTGCATAGAATTGTAAGTAGTTATGCGAAATAAAACAGTAAATAAAAATTAAACTTTCATAATTGAGAATCCTTGTTTGATTAATAATTAACGTTAAAAAAATTTATTTTAAAATAAAGATCACAAATAAGAATTTCAAATCGAAAATCCCACAATTAGTGGGTGAGAAAAAAATAATGATATACAACTATGATTATTTTCGTGATTTGATTAATATGTATAACTAGATAGTAGTTGTGCATTGAACACAAGACATACTCGCACATCATCCATTATGTGGATGAACAATATCTCGTTAGTATACTCGTGAACATTGTACAACAATCATAGAATAATGCATAAAACAACATTTACCATATTAGGAGTTACAGTACAATATAGATGCAGTAGTGATCGTTGTGTGCGTGAATTATGATGTTAATTATGTAAACATATTTTCAAAATAACAGGTCGACCTCGTGTACAACAAATATTTAAATTGTGCATAAGATTATATAATAAATGCATTAACTGAACTAAATGAAAAACAAAATTTTACTATGAAATTCTCATAGAAAATTTACTATGCAATTTGAACATTTCAATAAACGAAAATATATAATATGCTTTCATACAGATCATAAAATTTGAACTAGATGAAGATAATAAATATTTGCAACTAATCATCTACCATAGATAATTATAAGAATCTTTCAATTGAAGGAATAAATCGGTTACACTAAAAAGCAAAAATATAATAATAACCTTATTAATAAAATCTGTAAAAAAATATCCTTAAATAATATTAAATCTAAATTATCGGATACATCTAGATCTATATTTAGGATTAGTTCTCATTTCTTAAAATATTTATAATTCTCATTTGATCAATCTCATATATATTAAGTGAGTTTGCTTCATAAAGTAACAAAGTGATAAAAACTAAAACAAATGGGCCACATAATTATAATCTCTATACACTCCTTCCTAAAATCATGTATCGAAAAAAAAAGCCAACAATACCAGAATGGAGGGACCACTTATTAATAAACATTTTAGATCTCATCCCCATTTTGTAACTTTTATCTCTCATCTTAATAATTTATTCTGATGGGATGTTTACCTTTTATGATTGATATGATATATGATGAACATTTTTACTATCATTACTAGGATTTCTCAAATTTTATATTTTTAGTGGGATATGATACAAACTAAATTAGTTCAAATGATAGAAATTATCAAGTAGTTTTGAGATATTTCAAAGTTATAATTCATCAAAGTAAACAATGAAATAACTTTTTTTTCATCCATTATATTTGTTTTTTGATTTTGGTGGTATGAGTTTTAATAAATTATAATGAATGTAAAACAAGTGGAGATAATAAATGAATAAATTAATGGGTAGTTGAATTAAAATGTGAGTTATAGAAATAATAAATGAATATATTAATGGATAATGGAATTAAAAGATGGGTTGTGAGTAATTTTTTATAAATAAGTGGATAAATTTAGGGTAAAAATTATTAAGTTGATGCTTTCAAAAAGAGAAAGTAAACGTTTTTTTAAACGGATCAAATCAGAATTAAATGAACGTATTTAGTAGATAGAGAAAGTACTATTTTTATCTATTTAAATTAACCCTAAAAATAAAAACACTCATGGATAGATAGATTGCTTTAACTTTGACTACAACATGAGAGGATATTTTCACTATTTCTTTCTTTTATGACTCATCCTCTTTTTCTTTTGTCTCAAAATAAATAAATAAAAATCTCTCCTTTCATACCTATTCTCTTTAAAGTTGTTGCCCTTAATTTTCACTACAAACATGTCTCCGTCGTCAATGAAGACATTGCTATATATTTCATACTTTTTTTAATTCTCATTTTAAAATTTGAGAGTAAAATTATGACAGTTTTCTTGTTATTTTAAGTTAATATTTTTGAAATTTAATAATTAGTTGCATATATATATTCATCATGATAATTGATAAGATTATAAAGATAAATTTCTCTATTTACTTAGTATGTGCAATTTGATGGTTGAAGAACCACGATACCCATAATGTGTACAATTATATTAATTACTACGGACCTAATAAGTTTCCCATAAAAGCAAAAAAACCTCACTTAAGAAAACAAACTCACTCCAAAATCTTGTAGTTCATGCATAGCAGCATAATATGTACAAGAAGATACAAAGATTTTTGTCGGTGCCACAATAAAAGAATTCATAAATTTATTCTTATATCCGACGATATATTTATATTTTACATATGTTTCCGACTTGACCGAGTCTATCAAGCGCATGAAATTAGTAGGGGTGAGTATTCGGATTTCGGTTTGGAATTTTGCCTAATCCGAATCGATCCGAAAATCTGAATTTTGAGAGATAAAAAAATCCGAACCGAACCGAAAAATCCAAAATTATGAAAAAAGCGAAAATCCGAAACGTTAATTCTTATATATAGTTATATTAAATTTAAAAATATTTAAATAAAATATTATTTATATATATAAATTATATATAATTCGGATTTTTGGATTTTTTCGAATTTAAAAAATCCAATCCGATCCGATCGTAAAATTCGAAATTTTGAAAAATTTCAATCCGATCCTATCCGAAAATTCGAACCGAATTTTAAATTTCGATTGGGTTCGGATCGGATATTCGATTTTCGAATTTTTTGCTCATCCCTAGAAATTGGGACTATTTTGTCAAAAAAATTCCGGGTCGATAAATTATATCCAACATAAATTAGGGTGTTCCGACCGAGCCATTTTTTGATACATATTTCGGACAATTCTTGAATGAAATTCTTGGACCAGAGAGTGGTGCACTGTGACGACGTTAGTTCATGGCAATCCCATATTTCTTCTCCACTCTTCTTCTCCAACTTACCAACCGGAATTTAGAGCTTTCAAAGTTGTTATCAATGGCGGTAGCATCACTTGCAATCGGGCTGAGAACGGCGTTCGGATGTCTCTAAATGTCTACTCACCAAGAAAATAATAATTGGTTTGTTTTTTCTATGCTGAAGATGGTTACACTTAATACCAAAATGTAAATTATGTAAATTGTGCTATAACCAAAATCAAGTAACAAATACAAATATGAAATTTGTATTTTTTATCTGGCTTAAGTTCTTTCTTGGACAAAATTCTTGCAAATAGCATTTGATGCACTTATCTATGATTTATATACAATCTCGATTTCATAATTGATTGGTCTGTTTATTGCTCTTGTAGATAGTTCATTGGACCTAATCTAGTACGACTAATTTGTGTTTAGACAAATTTAGTAATATTAGCATCTTGTATTTTGTTTAGCTATTTGTATTTAGAAAAAATGAAGAATTGTTGATAATAATCATCTTGATGAAGGTGGATGGCAGTAACCTTGGTTGCTTTCTATATCAATTTCCTAGTCATAGGGATAGGGGTATGACATTCTCTCATCACATACCTGCTTAGTAGACTATACTATTCGAATATCATATCTATCTACATGGATCAAGAATCGGATTTTTTCTCAAATCAGGTTCAAGATTGCCTTTAGTTTTTGAGATGCTTAATGTTTCATACATACATATGAGCTGAATCTGAGGTTGGCAGCGGATTCCATGGCACCTTAGACTAGCCGATGCAGAGCTTGGGACGGACTTATAGCTTCTGCACTGCTTCTTTCGACTTTCTTATGGTCGAATATCATTCTGTTTTCAAAAAGCTTGCATAAATGAGGAAAAGATGGTGTATAGAAAAACAGATTGTTATGTGCAGTCTCTCATATTATGTACTGCATTATGGTATCAGGTGTGGATTATCTACCAGGAATTTAACTGGATTTTATGTTTTGGAAGGTATGGCTTGATCTTGTTCGTTCGGTTTCCATATTTTTTGGTATGAAATTTTCATATATATGGTATTCCTTCGCCTGACATGTTGGTCGACAGTGCTAAATCTATTTTCTCCTTTGCAGCATCACCACATGTGCATACGTCGTTGTGCAGTTCCTAAAACCGACTCCTCAAGAATCACTGTTAGATCCTAGTTACTTTGTTTTGCTGAGAAACAAGAAAAGGTGAGTATCTATCATTGAAACTCACCTATAATGATTTCTACGAAAGGCATCACTTACAAGTTATGCAAGAAGTTAAAGAAAAGAACTAACTGAAATGCTATCTTACTCTTTTGAGTTTTTGCTGATAGTCCTCTTAACTTCTAGGAAGAAAGTGGAGTTGAAGAGCATACTATCATCCATATTTTTCAATATCAAAGTTTCTTGTTTCTCTATTTACTCGTGTTTTGAGTTCGTGATCTATTTAGAACAAAAAGATTTAGTTTTTCTGTGAGCCTATAATCTCAACTTCTTTATATTTCTTGATGACTAGCTCTCTTCAACTTGCTGTATTTCTTCAATTCTTTAGTCCTACGTTTCGATATCTTGAGGAAGTTACTATTTCTGCAGGTGGCTGTCAGTGACGCTCGTTCATTTCTACGTTAATGTGATTGCTCTCACTAGAAATTCTTCAACATGCAGTTTCATTTGAAAAGTTTCAAGTGTTGTAGCAAAATTTATTTCATCAGTACTGTAGATTTTTGCTGTGATGTTTCAGGTTTGGACAAAATTAGCGTTATGGATCATTTTGTTAATATGCTTCGGAAAGTACGATGCCGTTTTTATTCTTTTTTGCAAATCCCGACTCCAGTTTTCAATAAGGATTCCACCTTTAGATTTTTAGTGCTGAAACAACATCGTTTCATGGACAAGATTCACTAAGAAAATCTGAGATTTCGAAATTGCAAAATGGTTGGAAATTGGACATTTATTTAGCAATTAATCAATTTTTTATACTATTCGTTTATACATTTACCCTTGTCATTTTTCACTCGTATTTTAACGTTCTTTTCAGCATAACTACGTGCTCCTACAATTCATGTATACCTTGCTCTCTTCAGCACTTGAATTTTGATTATGTTACATTTTCATCAAGACTATGGTACCTCCTTCTCTTACATTGTCGCTCTCGTGTAGCGTGCAATTCTTTTGTTGATGATGCTAGCCTAGAGGCAGGCACTAAACGGCTATGAAGGAACTTTACAATCTGAATATATTTGTCAGGCCCAGGGTATTAAACACGATTGTTATTCTTCAAATTCTGGTGTTCCAATTATTTACCGCTCATTCTAATACTAGTTATCGCTAAAATAAAGAAATAATTATGAACTAATTGACTTTAATTAAGATATGATCAACCCTAAGTGTGATGATAACTAACGTTTCTTTCTTTTTTTCCTTTGTTTTGGGTTGGGGAAGTGGTGAAAATTGAACCCGAGACATGCCCTTTTCATACATGCAATGATGCAAAGATCCATCGTTTGAGCGTCTTCCCAAAGGGACGCTAATGATGATTTAGTATTGAAAAAAGTTGTTGAAAATGTGTGCCTAGAGCCTAAATAAACAGAAAAGAAACGTGCTATGATACTAGTTATCGAACACCATTAAGCTTAACCTTTTCTCTGTTGCAAAATGATGCAGATTGAGTTTTTAGTATGAACATTTATGAACACATACTATATGGTGTGTTGTATGTAATGTGTGAAGAGTTTGTGCGACTTCTTTCACCGTTTGCACGAATCCAGCTCCCCCCAACCCAACCAAAAAAGAAAGAAAAAAACACCCCTACTCTCATACACTAACTAAATTCAATCATTAGTTTCATAACAAACACATCAAGAATCAAAACTACTTTCATACACAAATTCAACCATTACCTCTCATAACAAGCGCATCAAGAATTAAAAAGTCTAACATATAAACAACTCAATCATAATTTTCAGGAATCTAATATTTGTGCCACAAGATTCAAACAACACATATATCCAAGTTCGATCTTTATCCCAACATCTGTTAACTACTCTACAAAGATTTTATTCTATAAAATCATCCCTCTCTCCATAAATGAGAACATGATCAGTGAGCTTAAAACAGCTACCTCACTCACAAAACAGATGAATGACTGTGATTGCTTACAGTTTCAAGCTCATTGATTCCATAGATATCTAATAAAGGGACAACATATAGTTCGGTCCATTCGTAGGTATATCTCTCCGACCTTGGTCCATTATTACTGAGCAATCTTGCTGATAAAGTTGAGATGCTTCTTTTTCCTAAGTTAATGAGACTGACATAAATTAGCAATAGTGAAACACGAGATGCAATGCCACTATAGAAGACAAAGATCTCACAAAAATAGTTCCAACTACCCACCAAACCCTATTTATCTGTTCAATTACTAATCCACTTCCATTAACAAGAAAAACCTTCCCTTTCAGCATGGTATCCTAAATTAGCTGAACCCTAATTACTTCATAAACTCTAAATCACATTTTCCTAATCCCAACACTATTTCAAAGAAGCCAATCCAATCATCATCATCATCATCATCACAGAGACAATTTCAACTACACTGATCATTAACAATAAACTCAACAATCAACAGTATATAGTCTTTGCTCAATGCCCATCGTTTAATATCGTCAAAACAAGTCGATAATAGCTTACTCGTGAACAAAATTATATAATTCTTCAACTCACTACTCATTCAATTGCTGGAGCTCAGCTTTCAATTGCTCGATCTTGAGTCCCATCGCCCGATGAATTGACGCCTTCTCGCTCTCCTGAAGCTTCCGCAGAAGCCCCTCGTACAACTGGAGTACCTCGCCGACGGCTTCTCGCGCGCACTCGGCCTCTTCGTTGAAATATACGGTTTCTTTGGAGTCCATCGCCGACTCTATCTCCTCGCGAGCTTCAGTGAATTTGAGGTTGATTTTGTCGACCTCCCTGTCGGTTTCGGCGCTGAATTGTCTGAAATTGTTAGGAATGATGGAAGGGCCAGCTGAATTTGCTACCGCTGGACCCGAAAATTGATGGAATGAGCATCGATTTGAGATAGTTGTAAGGATTTTGACTGGCAATGGGGATGTAGGGCGTGGAGATCTTCCAATAGGGTGTCCGGAAAGCAATTTGGAGAGAGAGAGAGATGAACGACGAAGCATTTTTGGTAGAATTGTTGAGAAATGTAAAGTAGTAAATTTTAAGCAAGAATGTGACGGAGAAAGAGAGAATAAGAAAGCGGAGGAAATTGATTTATGAATTCTTTTTAATAAATGGGCTATTGGGCCCGACTCATCAACGGGCTATCCAATTTGAATTGGCTATTCCAATTTTATGAGTTTTCTAGTAAATGGGCTATTGGGCCTGACTCGTCAATGGCCTATTCAATAAAGGGTGATTCTATACATAACCACAATTTAACTCACTATAGCCTCCTATTAAAAATAATATTAAAAAAATCAATAAAAATACTATATTGTCCTTATATAGCCCAAAATTAAATTCATAAAAAGATATTATTTCATCATTGTTCTATAGCCTCTTGAAACACGGTGAGTTCGAGCACTCATAAATTATATAACGACTTCCTCTTCCAAAAATCTTATAATTTGATTTTCAAGATCAATTGCCCTTCAGAATCGGTGATTGCAAAAAGTGAAGATAAACGAAAGTAGATTAATTTTGTTGCATTATGGTTGATCTGTTGGAGAAAGTATATTAATTTTTCATTGAGAGAATTTATGCAAACCATACACCTCAATTATCATTAGATTTCAAAAGCGACAACAATTAGGCAAGATCTTAATTGATTTATTCAACTGAAACAACATCAAGTAGTAGAATCGAAAACACGAAATCCAATTTCGCTTTGTTCGCAAGAGAATGGCGTAGCCTTCTTCGGAAGCAGTTATTATTGCTAGTTCTATCGCGCAACCGAGGTCTAACTGCAACAATTTACCAAAGTTCAATAATCTGGATGATTTTTAATGGCGATTGTTTCCGACGATGGGAGAATTTTCTTCCCAAGAACTCTGTTGGGAGTTGGATTAAATGCATTGCCATTGCTCGAAAATTGTATTTGCAGATGCAGAGTGTAAAATTTATATTAATCCTTCACATTCCAATTGTGATTCTTATTTAATTTTTCCAGAAGCAGATTTGGAGATTGATGGTGGTTTCATGTTTTACTGTTCACGTAAACAATTTTTTTCTTATATTGAGGAATTGGGGGAAGGGGCTGTGACACCAGAGACAGTGTTGAATCCGTAATTTTTCATTGTTTGGAGGATTATTCCTTTATTAGGAATTGTAATCGGAGGTTATAAAAGTAAAATAATATTTTTATTTTAATTATTTTATTATATAAATGGCTATGGTGAGTAAAATGGTGGCTATGTATAGATTCACCCTTCAATAAAAGGGACACTGATAGTAACTAATTTTAATTGTCTATTTATGATTTTATGTAGTTTCCGTGTTTAAATGCTGTACACGTGGCAACACATTATATGGGATCAAAACTATGTTTTTCTTGTTCCAAAAGGGAAAGTTCTCCCCTAGAAACCCCCACACCCCAACCCCATGAGAATGTGAAAGAGTAAATCATGGTGATTCACGATTAAGAAGCTATAATGATTTTGTCTAGTGTTCACAAGAAGTCACCTTAAAGAGGATAAAACTAACATACTACGGCTGCTAAGATTCGATATTTGATCCTTGTTCCAAATCTGTTACCTCTTAACCAACTGAGTTAAGCCAAAACCACATTTTTCTAGTGTTATTTCATGTAGAATGCCATAATTTTAGATTCTTTGCTTCTTAACATTTTGTCAAAAAAGAGATGGTTAGACACAATATCTAATGTAGTCAGAACGACATCTTTTTAGTGTAATCTCACGCAGAACACCGTATTTTAAATGCATTGCACAAAGGAGCCAAATAGCTAGAATTATGTTGATGTTTGGTGCATGTCTTTTCACTCAAAAAGACATGACCCCCTAATCACATTTTGCTGTTTGATAGTAAATATTAGAAAAATTGCTGATAATTAAATGAATACATAACCCTAGTAATATGTTGCTGCTAATGAAATGATAACTATTCATACATTAAAAGAATGATTAATATCAATTTATGACCTTTTAATAGCTTTTTCACTAATGTTCAATAGAATTAATAAAAATCATAAATTCATGCACAACCTTTCACCATTCTGTTCTTATGTTTCAGCACCATATCATTTTGGGCCGAATAGGAAATATTAGATTATATATTTAAGCATGTTTCTCCACATAAGATTTCGGTGTGCCACATGAGATTTCAAGAGCTAGATAAGGCACCTCATGACATAATTAAACATTGGGTATCAATTTTGTAATATAATAGACGTTAGCACATTATTAAAAAATCGTTAAAAAGGTTGAGAAACAAACCCTGTTAAAAAGAAATACACTAAAGAACACATTCCCTATTAAGAGCAACTCGTTCAAATTATCAAATGCATCACAGATTCTCTGCAAAAAAAAGAAAAAGAAAAAAGAATTTACTAGCAATTTTGATATGATGCATATACTAGCATTTACATACAAAAAAGGTGCACATTGCATTCTTTCTCCAACTGACTATGCCAAAAGTTGCAGTCTCTACACTTACATGCAGAATTCTTGAACCAATAGTATATCAGATATATATATAACACACTTCAGAAATTTATATTAAACAGCTCGCACACAGACTAAAGTGAGGTTAGATCAGATGTTAAATCATTTAGCAGCGAAACCCCCCAACACCGAAGCACAAGATAAATAGAACGGCTGCAAATACATACACGGGCGATTTTCGTATCAGGCTCCATGGCCTCAGCTTTGCCTCCAGCTACGTTCTTCTCTCAGGCTCCGCCCTCTCTTGTACTCAATCTCTGCATCAGAATTGGACGAACCAAACTGATATTTCCGGCCATTTCTAGGAGCCCCCATCTTCGAGTATATGTCCTCATCATCGCTTGGCATGTGGCTGCTTGGCAAGCCTCGTCCAGAAACACGCTTGTGTACGGCTTGATCTGAGAGATAGACATCAATTGATTAGATTGATAATACATATATGATTTGAGTATTTGAAGGATAACGTGATCAAATAAGTTCAAAAATGTGTAATCCAACAAAGTTTGTTGTGGATTAGCCTATATTGTCTTCATCTATCAAAGCTATCACCCTAAGTAGACACTCCCTAAGTTCAGAATTGAGCATGCACGGTGTAATCCAACCAGTCAGCATTCACTAACGGGGAAACATAGGCATCTTTTTCTGGTTCTTCAAAATTAAGAAGTGCATTAATTACATAGTTTACTTTCGAGATTGTCGTAAGAGCCATGCACCCCGGAATGAGTCAGACCTGCCTCGCTGAGCTGCAGACCAGGGAAACCTTCATGCCTCTTACCTGTTTCTAGCCTCTCTCTTGATGGTGTATTCAAGATGTTTCCATCCCCGGCAGATTTGTCGGGGGTGAGCGGTGTCATGCTAAATGAGTCGTCCGACACGTTTGATATCTCAACATAATGAGACGTAGTTACGATCTCATCAGCACTGAACCCAAAAGATGCCCTATAAGCTTCCAGTTCCTCTTGATCAGGTTTGGAAACTTTTGCCTGACGGTTTTGATGCCCGTTTCCACCGTTCGAGTAAGCATCCGATTCTCTGGAAATACTCAATCTACCACCGGAATGAGAAAGCGACGATTGGTCGAGGTAGAACTGTGCGAACGTCTCGGGGCAGAAGAAATTGGAATCTTGGCGTGACTCGCCGGCGCTGCTCGCCTCGAGTCTGATATACCGGCCCGACCCAGATTTTGAGTACACGGCTCTTTTGAAGGAACTGAAGGGCTCCACTGAGAGGGAAACTCCTTCTCGGGCGTTCTCGAAACGGGCGATCTGCGAGTAGTTGCCGGGCTTCCCGGGTAGAGCGAATATGTGGCATGAAGATCATTTGCAGAGAAGTAACTATTCTTATCCGTGCCTTTTATGTTGGTGGAAGATGAGAGGAAATGGGCGTATGGCACATCGGGGGAAGACGGAGTAGTCAAATGCGCCAACTCCGCCGGAGGTGTTAAAGGAGCTGTTGATGGCTCGGTTGTGAAAGTCGAAAATACGGGAGGTGATACCAGCTGCGGCTCGTGGGCATATGGACCTGTGACGAACATAGTAGATGAAGGTCCGCCGGGGGAATTAGCAGACAAGAAACAGCTGGGTGACTGAGCTGTAGATGGGAGTGCAGAGTTTGAGAAAGAAGCAGGTGAAGATGGCGGTGCATAAAGAGATGGAGCGATTCCAGTTGTCTGATTCGGCAGTCCAACAGTTTGAGGTCCGTTTGGCTGATTCGACGCGGGGTTGCCTTCGGGCATTCTTGATGCGGGCACGATTCGTTTCCCGCCTCCTTTTTGTTTGCCAAAACAGGAAAGTCCACTCCAACAACCTCCCCACCTCTTGCGCTACAGGTAACATAAAGCCATTAGCCACAATGTTCTAGCAAACAAATAGATGCTTTCAAAGGGAGCATAGTCGGATTCAGAAATTGTAGAAATATGATCCTAATGAATAGGTGTCTTTCGAGGCATGGATTATGTGAACTTGTGATCAGAGTTTGCCGTGCCAAGTGAAATCAACAATGTTTGTAATTTGAAATGGTCTCTCCTATTGTAATAACTATGTGACAATAAAGTAGAAGACTAGAAGTGATCAAGAATAGCTCCTCCCATCCCACGGCTCCGAAAAAGTAATAGATAAATAAAAGGAAAAAGAAGAAGAAATGGAAGCCAAAGAAACCCCATTGTAAACAAAATAACTGATGGCTTTGCAGAGAATTATACATCCATTATACGCATTACAGTAATAACAGTTGATATAACCAAGCACCAACTGCACATTGAGCCACGTCGCAAAAGTCAAAACAACTATTTCTAAAGGCATGCACGACATTAATATCGTTAAGTCATTCAATTAGACCAAATCAGGATGCTAATCAATTACGCAGAGGAAATATTTTATTTTTGTCTCTTATGACTTTAATACCCCTTTCAATTATAAGATGTAAGATGAACTATTACTTGTAGCGTTCCATCTTCAGGATATTTATCGCTTCTTTCACTAGGTCATGTAACAAGAATGTCATTAAACATGAAATAGAGAGCAACAATTCCAACAAGTAGAGAATTATGCCGTTGGCAGTTCTACATATGACGTATCTAGAATAATACAACACCATACCAGCGGCTCCATAACAACTAAAATGAATCGTAATGCCACTCCACAAAACTTCAAATCAAAATGGTATCATAAATTTCACATCTTTTTGCCCCCAGCACTCAATCAATCACAGGCGGAAACAAGAAAATCTTAGGTTCAAAATGCAATATACCCGGGATGCTGGTGCTTGATGTGGCTGCAAAAATCTAATATGCTCCGACGCCATGGACAAGTTGGTTTTGAGGTCGCAACACAACCAAATTCTTTAGTCTTAACTCCTAATAGCAATAGTATCCACCTCTTCACAAATTGTAAAGAAACACTTAGCAACTCCTTACCTCTTCCCTGTCATTCAAAATACAAGCAACCAAACAAATATACGAATTTCACAAAGCCAGTGACAGTAAGATAACCTCTTAAATGTTACTTATGCATAAACCTGCAGGTTTGCACAAGATTTAAACCAAACCAAATTTGTTTTCTTTTCCAGCATCATTTACCTAATTTAGATAATTGGCCAACAAAGCTAAGTTCCAAAGAACCAATTTTACTAACAAAATACTTCACACCATAACTCCCACTATAGAAGCTCAAATACTTCCTATTCTAGCCAATCCCAGATATTGGAACTTTCATTGTGTTTTTGTCAGTTCTAACAACAAATAATTCCATTCCAATTTTGGACCCAAATAAAATGCTTAATTTTTTTTTTCAAATATACTGAAAGCGACCCCAGTACAAAAAAAAAAGAAAATATTCTTCTTGCCACCACACAGCAAGAATTTTCAAGGAAGAAAAATGTTAACCTACCTCCAACAAATTCTTCCTAACATCACATCATTATCCAAACGACATCAACAAGAACACACACACATGCACTCAATGTATCAAACACTTAAAACTCCATGCTTCAAACTTGAAAATGAAAAATGCGAAAAAACCATTAAAGGATACACGAAAATAGCGAGGCTCATCAATTAAAACTGCCGAAAAGGAAATATCAGACACGAATTACACTACCTGAGCTGAATAAAACGGCCCACATTTCCATTGTTGAGATCTGGGGAATCTCAGTCATAACCAGCTAATGAAGAAAAAAACTTTGTGTGTGTGTGTGTCTGTAGCAGGTGTGTATGATAGGGAAAATGGGAAAAGCAATGGCTAGATCTAATCTGTAATCTGGTATTCTCTTTTTTTCTTTTTCTTTTTCTTTTTCGATTGATTGTAGTGTTTGCTAAAATCGCTTTTCTTTTTTCTTCTTTTTTCTCCTTTTTGTTAAAAAAAATAAAGTAAAAAAAAGAAAAAGGGGTGGGAGACATAACGGCGTCACTGTATCTGTACTTTTTCACTTTTTTGATGGGATGATGGATGGGGTGGCAGGTCATGATTGGCTGGTTTTGTCTGTGGGATAAATTTACTTTTTACTAGTGAGTCAAAATTTTCTATATTCTATGCTTTCGGTAAAATATATTTTTTATATTTCATTTCTTATTCTTTGGCACTATGTAACATACATAAGTGACATCCTTTCCTCTCGATTACTGCAAATCTAGACATAGTAAATATGTTCTACTTAATACGTGAATTAATTGTGTATGCGTTAGATTCATATTAAAGATTTAGTAAGAAAAAATATTATTTATCTTCTATCAAGTGAAGCGAAGACAAAGCTCTCATAACACATTCAACATGAACTCAATAAATTTGGTTTGTTGTAAAAACTGCAAAATAGAACAGGAGGGGTCTTCCAATAGAGACTCAAACACTCAAATTACATTATGATTGAATGAATGAGTTTTGAGTAAATGTTAAGAGTAGGGCTGCTTATTTGGATATTGGATCTTTGGATATAATCAACCGAACCGATATCCATCGGTTTTGATATCAATAACCGAAAAATTGGATATTTGGATCGGTATTGGATAATGATTGATGATAATTTGGTTATCGGGTATACCGATAACCGAATGATATACCGAATAACGAAATTAAATAATTATTGATTTATTATTTTATTATTATTAATTAAATACACAAGTTAATTAGTTAAGTCATATTAATAATAATAAATCATAACTAATAAGAGGTGAGATAATTTTGGGTATCCAAAATCATAATAAATAATAAATCATAATAATAAAATATAATAATAAATCATAATTAAATACAAATTTAATTTTTTTTTTCGAATTGGATATTTTGGGTATCCATAACCGAAACCGATTATCCAATCGGTTAATCGGATAACCGATTATCCAATCGGTTTCGGTTTGATTATTGGATTAGATACTATCGGTTTGCTAAGCGAATTTTGGTTTCGGATAACCGAAACCGATCCAATAAGACCCTAGTTAAGAGCAACACATTTTGCACTTTTCGACATTGTAGTCTGTGCACCTAGAAATTTGTCATTTATAATATTTGTAATTAAAATTATGTGGAAATGACACGCGTAATGATTCCTAATTGTACCTTCATGTACTAGAGACACTTATGATATATGATAAACTTATTGTTTGGAATAATTCAAAGACATCCTCGAATGCTAATTCAGATGGTCCAAGAATAAACAAATTTGGTTTATTGATCTTTCTTAGGTCTGGTACTAAAAATTATGTTGAATCTCATCTGTCACTGATGAATAGACAGATCTGGCTTAAAGATCTATCTTCGGTCTGGTATTGAAAAATTATGCTAACTTTCATTTGTCACATGATTGAGGAATAAACAAATCTAGCTTACAGATTTGTCCTAGGTCTGATATTGAAAAATTGTATTGAATTTCATAAATTTCATTCTATATTTATCATGGGCCTTACCCACTTATCAAGGATAATCTATTTTAGTCTTAAATCATACCAGGTTGTATTATAGTTATGGGTGATTCTATTCATAGCCCCCATTTTATTCATATCATTTAGCCCTAATTAAAAATCTGAACAAGAATAAGAATTTCCTAAACAAAGAAAAGCATTAAACAATGCATTATATTAAAGCAGCTGTCAATATACACCTTAATAGGCCACATCTTCCAACCAGGAGATGGAACCCAACCGCGGCATCTCAAGTTCAAGAGCATCGAGCTCTACCTCTGATTCACTTTTTTTTTTTATTTGTGATTTGTTACTGCAACGTTGTTGACAAAAAAAAATATTTAAGACGTTTTGTGATCAATCATGACGCTACAAAAATAACTTAACTTTCTTTGATATTCATTTTCTCAAATGGCAATTATGGGTCACGATTGAACTTCAAAATCAATTATCAAAATTTAAAGCAAAATTGGGTTCTGTTGTTAACAATGGAAGGCTTGAGCACAACATTTTTTTCTTCAAATTAATGTGCTTTTGTTGACGACATTGAGGCTTGGCTTTGGGGATTTGAACCCTATGTGTTTGTTCTCTGAACAAAATGGAAGTCAATTTATCGAATTTTACGTTAATACGTCAAGATTTCGGGGTTTAAATTCTGGGGGCTTGCACTCAATTGGTTTTTTGGGATGATGAAATTATATTTTATTTCCATATCATAATGATTGTCAGATAGCTTGTTTCCTACATAACAGGCCCAATAATTTCGGGTTGAGACCCAAACTAAATTCCAAGGAAACAAAAAGGCACCGCATTCTATAAATTCAGTTCCAAAACAATCTTCCCCCCAAATTGTGCAACTCTCTCTCCCTCTCTCACACAGAAGCAATCGCCGGAAGAAAACATGTCGATCTCTTTCATCGCCGATCACCATGCATCTCTGTGTTTGTGTGTGTATCTCATAGTCGCGTGTGAAGATGTGATCAATGAAATGCGGAAGCAGGTGAAGCAGCAATGATAGGATACGGCCCAACTACTAGGCCCAATATAAATTGGCCCCGACACTAAGCTCGGCCTAAGCAAGTTCGGCCCAAGAAGACTCTTAAACCAACTACAAATCAAATCACAAGTGGAGACGTAGAAGATTCGGATATATCCAAAAGAATCCTATTAAGAGAAGATCTCGACAGAGTCAATCTCAAAATAATGGTGTATAAATAGAGGCTAGATTAGACGGAAAATGATCATCTACACTCTTTGTAATCGCTTCTTACACACTCAAATACACATACACTCTCTTGCTCCGTGGACGTGGATCTATTTTAAAGATCGAACCACGTTAACTTCTCGTATTCTTTATCGATTTATTACCTTACGAAAACGGATCGATCATCGACGCGATGCGTGGAAACGAAATTTTGTGTTTTCGATCTTTTCTGTAACAATCGAACAACGATGAATACAAGAAGCATTACATCCGTGGTCGCACTAAGCAACAATGACGGCGGCAGGACGCGCCGAACTCGGCTTGGGAAAAGTCCGATAAGAGATGCGACTCCCGAAGGACACATTCAAAGTCTCGATGAGCGAGGCAACCCTATCCTGCGTGAAGAAGAAGAGTACCGTAGCGAAGGAGGTCGCAACAGCAACCGAGAGAAATCCCTAGCACCGCAGTTGAACCTTGACGAGGCGGTTAAAAGGTTCCTCGAAAAGAATAAGGAAAGCTTCCTCCAGTACCTCAGCCGAGAACAAGATCGGCATTATCATGAAGAAAAGGACGCCTAAGCCTCATCAAAGCACGAGGCGGCACAGCGAGGTGAATCCCCCAGCCTCCAGATGATAGGCGCTCGTGTCGCGGGTAATACCTCTACACGGGTTGGTTTCCAAACCGACCGTGCAAGGGAGGAGCAGCGTGGGACAGACGTCGTGATCGTGGCAGGTCGATCCCTCAATTATAACGAGTCCGCCGACAACCTCGGCCTCATTCTCCGGAGACGGGTTCGACGGATACGGAGGATCATTACCCTTTCTCCAATGAAATACTCAGCACTCCCCTCCCGGACAAGTACAGGGTGTCGAGCATCGCCCCCTACGACGGATCGAGGGATCCGCAAAACTTCATTTCACAATTTCAATACAACATGATTAACCAGTGCCTCAACACCATCCACATGTGTAAGTCGTTCTCGAGTAATCGATCGACAATGCCCGCCGGTGGTTGACAGTTTACCTCCCGAGAGTGTTGGATCTTACCGCGACCTAATGGAAGCTTTCCATGAGGTTCTTCCAAAAGGCCGAGTCCAAACTACATCGGCACATCTCCTCACCGTGAGGCAAGGCCGATCGCGAGTCCATCGGCGACTTCATGACCAGGTTCAACAAGGAGAGCCTAAAAGTCGAGGACGTAAACGATCTCCTCATTATCTCGGCTTTCCAAAACGGCATCTTGCCGGGGGCCCTATACAAGGAGATCGTCAAGTACGAACCCCGTACTGCATCGGAGCTGTGGCGCATAGCAGATCGGTTCGCCAAAGCGAACGAAGCTGATAGAAGAAAGCGCGAAGCAGAAAAGGTGGAGCCCTCTGACAAGAGGAGGAAAGAGGATGGTCGAGGAGACCGGAGCCAAGGCCGACGGAGTGCCTTGGAAAGGATACATCGTGGCCAAATAGAGTCTAGGCTCGGACTGCGTCATAACCCGGAGCGACCCCAGCATGCACCCTTGACGAAGTCAAGGGCGGAGATCTACGAGCTCCACACGAACATGTTCGAGAAATCCCGACCCATGACAGGGGGATCGAAACGTCGATCCAAAGACAAGTATTGCTCCTTCCATGAGGATTATGGACACGACACGGAGGAATGCAGGAATCTCATGGCAGACATCGAAAAGTTGGTGCATGACGGGGTTCTTAAAAAGTACCAAGGTCATGACCGACGAACTGGTCAGTACGAGGCCCCCCACCGAGGTCAGAAGAAGAGGAAGCAAGTAAAGGAGAGGGGAAATTGTGCCCCTCAGAAGAAAGCAAGACACGACACCTACGAAGAAGGTGATGACGAGCCTCAGTACGATGGAGTTATATCCACCATCACGGGGCTTCCCCGTGGTACTAGGAAGTCCTCCCTAAAAGCCGAGGCCCGAAGTCCCCGAACCAGCGAACCTATAAACAAAAGGTTCAAAAAGGACGAGGCCATAACCTTTTCTGAGGACGACCCTGTACCAGCCGTGGTACCTCACCAAGACGCACTGATAATCCAAGCAGTGGTCGCCAACAAGTTAGTCCAGCGCGTGTACGTCGATAGCGGCGAGTCGGTGAGCATCCTCTTCAAGGAGTGCTTCGACAAATTGGGGATTGAGGAGGCCCGCCTTAAACTAGCACCATTACCGCTTCGGAGCTTTGTACAAGAAGAGACGCACCCGGAGGGGATCATTGAACTACCTGTCACGGTGGGGAAAGCGCCGACGAGCTCCACCAAAGTGACACAATTCTTCGTGGTAAACGCCCACTCACCATATAACATCATACTAGGGCGAGACTGGTTGAATACGGTAAGGGCGGTGTGTTCAACGTATCACCTGACCATGAAGATCCCCACAAGAGGAGGAATAGGCGTGATCCAGGAGATCGAAAAAGCCAAAGAATGCATGCAGTCGCTTAAGAGGGCCGGACTTGACCCAAAGATCCACATGCATAGCAATTACTGAAGCCCAGGAGTTGGGCGGAAAGGACGTCATCAATTCTCGATAGCTCGGTAGATGAAGTCGCGTTATATGAAGAGGATCCCCTCAAGGTCGTCAAAATTGGTTCTACCGAAGTACCTCAACTAAGAAAACAGATCATCCAACTCCTAAGGGAATTCAGAGACGCCGTCGTCCGGTTCGACCAGGTGGCTCGGTATTCCAGGGAGCTGGAGGAGGAGAAGATCCTCCTCGTCTTAGAGGTGTCCGAGGCCGAAGCGAAGGCTCAGCACGCGGCCAAGAGGGAGACCGCGGCTGTGACGACTGCTGAGGTGGCGAAGACGGAGAAGGCGACCGAGACGACAAGGGCCGAGGTGGCGGAGGCCGAAGTTCGTCTGTTGAAGGCCGAGGTTGAGGCAGCCCGACGTCGGGAGGCCGAGGTGGCAGCCCCGCAAGGAGAGCTTCTCCGCGTCTTTGCGGAGAGGTTGTTCTTGTCCAGGAGCTTCTCCGGGCTGGCCGGCGATTTGGCCGAGGTCCTGAATACTCGCGTGGCAGCGACCACCCTCGATGAAGTTGTCGAGGACTACCCGCAGTTGGATAAATCCAAGTATGGGTATGAGGTAATGGAGAATGAAGCCAGGGTGCGGGCATATGCCGAGGTCCTTGCTTGGCGGCTCAAGAGCTTGCCGTCTTTGGAGAGCACGTCGTCTCTCCGACCTTGCCGATCATGAGTCGGTTCGTGCGTGCTTTCGGTGGACCGACGCCTAATTGAAGCTAAAATAGCTGATCGGCTAAGGAGCCGAGGGCGGCGGTGACTGCCGAGGCAGCGGAGGTTAGGGAGGAAGCGAAGGCGGCGCAAGCTGGAGCTGGCGAGATGCGGGAAGATGCCGAGGCTCCTGGAGCTCGGAAGGAGGCCGAGGTGCTGCTACCGATGGAAAAGTCACGGAGGGTCAATTGATCCCTTTTCATTTTATTTTATTTTTCAAATGTATATTTACTCCGACAATCTCCCGCTTTAAAGGCTTTAATAAAATTCCCAATTTTATGGAAGAATTCTTGTCTGTTGTTTTGTCTCCACGGTCTTGAACTTGTCGACGTGTCCCCTGGTTGGACCAAATCAAAATTTTGACTCGAGCTCTCGAAGCTAAAGAGGTCGAGGTCCTTCACTTGGAGGGCAAACTTGGCCATGTGCAGGAAGAGGCCGATGTCAAGTTTAGGGCTTCTCAAGAGAAGTTTGACGAGCTTCAAGCTCGGTTTTTTGAGTTGGAGGAGAAGCTCGAGATCGTGGAGGATAAAGCCAAATCGGTTATCGAGAGCACGCCGAATACGAGGCGGTTATTCGCCGAGGTGTTGGAATGACTATCTCCCAGGTCGGCCAAAGTTTCGAGATCGCAGCCCGTTGTTCGAGCTACAGGCATGAGTACGGTTGGGACTCCTGGCAATTTCAGGAGCAGTATGCCGACCTGAAGAAAATAGGTGTCCTATACAAGACCGTCGTAGCTCGTCACCCACAACTCGGCGGGTGCTTCGTCCGGCAAATGAGGCTTCTTCTTCCGTCGGGCTTCTCCTAGGATTGCGAGAGGTTTTCGTCGGAGTTCTATGCCCAGAGAGACGCCGCCCATCGAGCAACGGGGTCGTGGATCATCGAGCAGCCGGGGTCGTTTGGCGAGGTATAGAGGTCGAGCCGGCCGAACTCCTAGCATCGATCGAGGACGAGGTAGTGGTAGGGGTAAGGTTAGCATAGATGAGTTGCTGAACCCTGACTTCTCTAGGGATTGGCTTAGCTTTTCCCAGCCTCCTGGGCCTTCATCGTCCTCGGCCGAGGTGGCCGCGGTCTCCCTCTTGGCTGCGTGCCGAGCCTTCGCTTCGGCCTCGGACACCTCTAAGACGAGGAAGGTCTTCTCCTCCTCCAGCTCCCTGGAATACCGAGCCACCTAGTCGAACCGGGCGACGACGTCATCCAGATATTTGGCGAGCTCGGTCATACCGTGCTCGGTCCCCTGTAAAGAAGTCACTCATGTCAACAAACTACATCAATACATAACTTGGTGACGTGCAAACAAATGCATTACCTTAGGGAAGGACCGACGTGCGGCCTGGGTGCCGACGATCTCGCAATTATCATCGCCGGCAGGAGGAGAAACCACGCGCCTTTCCTTGATTGGGCGTGGCATAGATGGGGGTGAAGGCGACCTCACTCGGACTTCGGCCCTCTCAGAAGAGACCTCAGCCACATCCTTCAGTGCCAAGGTGGAGGGCTCGAGACCAGAACTCGACCTCTTCCTTTTCTTCCCTTTAAGGAAGTCCACTGCAAAGATAAAATAATTCAGAGTCAGAACATAAAACAAAAGATCAGTTAGCAGCCGAAGTAAAAGAATGAGGGCCTCACCCTTCACCGGCTCTACTGCGGTAGCAGGATCATAAGGGCTCAGCCCCGCAGCGGCGAGCTCGGCCTCTGAAAAAACTTTGTCTACAAGGCCGCCCTTTCCAAAGACTGCTCTAGGCCACCGAAGCTTTCGTCGGTGGCCATATCCGTTAGCTTCCCTGTATTCCAGCTGAACTGGAGGGACTCATCGAACCGACAAAAGAAGAATTTCTTCTGCCAGTTAGGGATTTTTGACTTCGTTTTTACTTTAAAACTACGACGAGGTGATTAATAAAACCACCCCGCACTAGAGATTTAAACTGAAAAAACCTAAGGACAAGCCCTAGGGTAAGAGGAAAATTATGCCTATGGGCATAGACACCGAGACCCGTCAACTGCCGAAAAGAGTTTGGCATTATCTGGGCAAGAGATATGCCGAACAATTGTTGCAGTTCGACATACACGAGAAGAAAAGGAAGACGAAGGCCATCCTTAAGGATGTCCTCGTAAATGGTGACAAAACCCTCCGGAGGGGCACATGCCCTATCCTCCGATCGGGGAGCGACCAACCCAAAAGATTTCGAAATAAAAAAACCTAGAGGCAAGCTCTATTATGGCAGGGGCTTCTAGATATGAAGGAAAAGAAGAAACCCTACCATAATCCCTCAAAGACGGGAAACCTACTCTACACACGAAAGGAAGAGGGGAATCGAGAGTGAAAACTTCTAAAACCACCGGCGAGTTCGGTGGTGACACTGACACGTCATGGCCTTCATAGCCGTGAGAATCCTCAGAAGAAGAAGAAGATGAAGAAGCCATAAAAACTTACTTGTTTTATGTAGAAATCGAAGAAGATATCACTGAAGCTCTGGCGAAGACGACAATGGTGAAGATACTGACACTTGCACTTTTTCAAAAAGATAAAGAGTTTTTGAGGAATTTGAAAGTAGGATACGAAAAAGTGAAATGAGAAAATGCGTATCATGGAAGTTATTCCCCCAATGTGCACTTTATCGGGAACCCAACCGCTGTACGCATTAAATGAAGGTGACGTATTTCGTTTTCGACATCGGCATGACATCACACGTACGACCTCAGCAGTGAGAAGAGTATTAGACCGCCAATTGAGCCGAGCAGTAATACAACCGGTGAAAGCCTCGGCGGCCAAGCGCAAATACAACTGACTGTAACGCCGCGGCGGCAAAGCCAAGCGACATACAACTCGCGAACGCCTGGCGAGGGCAAAGCCAGCGACATACAACTCGATAGATCAGACGCACTCCACCCGCCGATCACGAGTTTCGCGAAGCAATGTCGAACCACCGCCCCCATCCATCACGACCTCACTTCTACGCCTTTTTTTGGGTGATGTGATAGGATACGGCCCAACTACTAGGCCCAAGCATCAGACCCAATATAAATGGGCCCCGACACTAAGCTCGGCCTAAGCAAGTTCGGCCCAAGAAGACTCCTAAACCAACTACAACTCAAATCACAAGTGGAGACGTAGAAGATTTGGATATATCCAAAAGAATCATATTAAGAGAAGATCTCAGACAGAGTCAATCTCAAAATAATGATGTATAAATAGAGGCTAGATTAGACGGAAAATGATCATCTACACTCTTTGTAATCGCTTCTACACACTCAAATACACATACACTCTCGCTCGTGGACGAGATCTATTTTAAAGATCGAACCACGTTAACTCCTCGTGTTCTTTATTGCATTTATTACCTTACGAAAACCAGATCGATCAAGCAACAACAGAGCTGCGTGGTGTGCAATCGGAAGCAATCCGTACGGAAGGTGTTCGCACAATCGTTCATGGCCAATGACGTGAACAAATTCTTCCAGAGCAATCGCTTGTTTGTGATTTTGCTGTTGATGGGTTTATATGTTGATTTTGGGCAGGGGATGATGGAATCGATCAAGTCAATGGTAATGATGCAGATGCCAAAGGCAACGTTTTCGAAACCCAAACTATTGTTGCAGAGGGAAAAGCTCTTGAAACCTTGAGATGGCAAAAGGCATCAAAATGAAGGTAAATACACAACTTAATGTTTTGAAGAGAATTTACAAGACATGTTCTTGGTCGATGTAACTGCAGATTTGGAAAGAGAATCCAATAAAAATGTAACTGCAGATTTGGAAAGAGATTCCAATAAAAAAGCTAAAAAGGCAAGAAGCTAAGCTAGTGTCGGAATTTTACTAACCATGCGCTGGTTTTCTGGTGAAACGGAAGCCAAGGCTGAGGCGAGCGTCGATCGAGACAATGTCGTGACATCGGGACATCTAGAGAAGCTTCCGGTGCTGCTGATGGTGCATCAAGAAGTAAAGGCACGATTTGTCCCATTATGCCTTGAGGAACCATGGGTGGATTGACGCTATTTCTTGCTTTCAAAATTGGATAAACTAGGTTATATAATTGGATGATAGGTCAATAACATTAGAAAATTGTACCTTGAATTTGAAAAAAAAAATGAATTAGATATGAATGGTCTATTTGCTACGATATGTGCTACTTCTATTATTATTATAATATTATTTGATGTTAAATAAAAGTAAATTTGTAACTAACATCTTATTGTATAATGATGATTGTAGAAATTCTAGATAATTATTATTGTTATTGTATATTTAGATTATTATTATGGTGTTACTGTGAATTATAGTTGATTTATGATTTATTTTAGAAGAGAAAATATATGGATCCGGATCTAGACCCTGAATTCTGCGGATTTCATGGATTTGGGTCTGGATCTAATTGTTTTGGACTTAATGAATCTGAATCGGATCTAGACCCAAGCAAAAAATTTCAAATTTGAATCTGAATCTAACAAGATTCGATTCAGATCCGATCCATTATCATCTCTACTGAGAACCGTGTCTGAGCAAAATGTGCCGGAAGAACGAAATGCAGTTATATATCACGCTAACATCAACTTACAGTAAGTACACGAAAGAAAGATGATCTCTTAACAGAATTATCATACCCGAACACAGCATACAATGCAAAAGTAGTGATGAAAGTAGCTAAATCCCAACATATAAGATGACACAATTACAAGAGACTTTTTGTTCCTCAAGATAAACTAATGGCGTATGTGATGGGATATGGCCTAACCGCTAAAGCCCAACAACAGGCCCACGTGAACTGGGCCTGGCCTAGCTACTTCGGCTACACGGTTTGGCCCAATAGCCCAACACCTAAACCCTATTCAAGATCAACCATATCTTATCAGATATGGAAGGAGATATTGGAGGAGATATTCAAGGAGATCGGATCACATAGTAATTTGTAGTGATCCACAACATGTATAAATAGAGGCTAGGATAAAGGTAGAAGGGCTAGCAACTATTGAGTACTAGAACTTTTTAATACATTCATTGTAATCGCATATAGTGAAAGTATTGAGGAATCACTCCTCCGTGGACGTAGATCTTTTCCTTGATCGAACCACGTAAAAGCCTCTTGTGTTCTTTACTGTTTTCATAAATCTCGCACACACAAGATTTATCATTAGCGCCGTCTGTGGGAACACCGAACAAAAAGCTTCGTTTTCTACGCAAAATCAATGGCAAGGACTCGTGCAAATCCTAGCGCCGCCGGTGGTGCTGGCAATGGACGATCCGAAGACCCCGACCAAGCTATCACACAGCGCCGGGGAGAAGAATTCGCCGCTACCGATAGCAACAATACGCCTGAGGGTTACATAGAAAACATACCTATACACCCTCAGGATCGCTGCCCTATCGGAGAAGGAGAAGCCGACCTCAACACCGGTGAACAAGCAGTTCACCAATCTCACGAGGTCCTCGGTAGAGCCGTATCTGAATTCCTCAACACCAACATCGGCCAATTCCAAAACTTTCTGAGCCAGAGGACGAACGGAGCGGGAACCTCAGGAACGCCCAGACTGGCACTCACGGGCGCCCGGGGTCGCTCACCTCTCCAAAATAACCGAGGACATTCACCTCGGCGTGATATCCGAGAACGATCACCTCGGTATGATGCTCGAGAACGGTCACCTCGGCACGACGTCCGAAGTCGATCACTTCAGTGGGCCGCCCATAATCATTCACCCCGGTGACATCCATGAAGTCGGTCACCTCGTGTTGGGAAAAACTATGTTTAGCCCTCGCCCCGAGGATCTATCTTGGATGTTTAATTCACCATACATTGATTAAATACCTAGCATGCACCTATATAATTAATTGCAACACGTAGGGGTTTTCTCGTGTTTACCTTTGAATCTGTCGAGGCGGAATGGATCGAGACTCGTGCTTTAACCTTCTGGACTGTATCCCGATTACCCAATCTCCAACGTCGAGTGAGGACGATCTATGGCGAATGCTTCGGAAAATCACCCAATGCTCTCACTATTTTCGAAAATCACTCTAATGATCTCAAGAGGTGGGACTAAAATTATATGGTTGATTATCGTGATTCACCTCAATCTATCTCTTACCTTATATTTATAATGCACTACCTTAATCCCATAAGGAAATTACCATAATCCCATATGGAAATTACCATAATCCCATATGGAAATTACCATAATCCTATATGGAAAGGATTATTACCATAATCCTATATGGAAAGGATCTATGTATATCCCATAAATATAATAATATCCTTATAGGATAAAGAGAATAAAATCCTTTCCATAAGAGCATGATGGTGGGACGATTTTCTTGAGCTCACGGGCCCGGATGGGCCACCTGTGGATCAAATGCAAGGAATAAAGATGGGCTTCAAATAAATTAATTATCTTATATTCAATTTTAACATAAATTAATTTATAAACATTTATTCATGCCACTAGAGAATAAATGCTGACTTACCCCTTTATTACCAAAGTTGAGTCGGGCTTGCACTTAGACATTACGAATCCCCGTATTTAAGATATCGAACGTCCATTAATTATTTATAGCATTCTGACAGCTTAAAATAATTAATATCTTTAATTCCTTAAGTAGTACCACTAAACCTTATTATTGTACTTGAGCTAACTCAACCTGCAGGGTTTAGTACAATAAACCTTTTGAGCTCCTTAAGGGGACGTCATCATCCTAAACGGATACGGTGACTCGATAAAGATAACTAGCATGACATACAAGCACTGCCACCACCCAAGATGCGGAGAATATTGGGTTAGAACATATAATCCTCACCCATAACAAGTCAAAGTGATGGTCAATAACTCATACTCATCTAATACCTTATCGAGGTTCGATCATCGTAAGTCACCGAGATCTTGGTTCTTCACGACGGTCGATAGAAGAACTCATCTCATCGTGATCCTTCAATACGCCGTAGACGCATCAAAGATAGACAAGCAACCAAGTCAACTCACTTCTTATCTATACCGCAGCCTATACCGACAACTCGTCCTCAAGTTGTCTCAACTGTGAAACTTTTTATATCTCATTAAGCTTGACCTAACCAATCATATAGATTTCTGTGATCTTCTACACACCGTATGATCTAACTTATATATGAGATAAGGGACATGATATATGCAATCAAGTATTCATTTCAGATAGAGATTGTAATAGTGGTAACAGAAACATCAGATACAAGCTCAACCAAAACCGCCAAGATACAAATCCAACAATCTCCCACTTATACTAAAGCAAACTTTAGTATACAATGTGTCTCTGCTCCAAATTTATTACAAACAAAACCATCACTTTGCTTCTCCCACTTATACAAAAGTTTCCTTTCTAAGTGGGTGCCATCAAGCGCAATTAAGTCCTCTAACGCCCCGACGTAGACTTATTGCGGCAGACTTTAGAGGATGGATCCGCCAGTTATCCATCGACGATCTTCAGATTCAAGACGCCCCTCGCCTAACGATTCTCGTATGACATGGTACTTCTCTCTATGTGTTTGGTTGGCTTGTGGATCCGTGGTTCCTTCGAGATTGCCATCGCACCGAGTTATCACAAGAACTATGATACTCTTGGGCAAACCAGTACCACACCTAGATCCATGAGGTAGTTCATGAACCATACAGCCTCCAGCAGCCTCCGGCGGCTACATATTAGCTTCCATGGTAGAGTCCGCATGCATCGCCGCTTTGCACTCCGCCAGATACGGCCCACCTCCCAAGATAAACACATAGTCCGAGGTAGACTTATTCTTATCACGGCCACTTGGAAACCGAAGTCTCGAATAACCCAAAGGCATTAGACTATCTCGCATAGTAAATTAGCCTATAATCTCAAGTCTTTTCGTGTACTTGAGTATATGCTTTATCGCAATCCAATGAGCTTTGTCCGTGGTTAGATCGATATTCAGCTACTATGCCTACCGCATAGAAGATATCGGGCTCGCATAAGATTGCATATGAGACTTCCTACGGCGAAACGTAGGAACTTGTCTCATTTCCTCTATCTCATTTGCAGTCATAGGTGATCGCTTCCTTAGATAAAGGAACGCCATGTCTCGAAAGGTAGCAATCCTTTCTTGGCGGTCCGCATACTAAAACGAGTAATCACAAGATCAATGTAAGACGCCCGAGATAAGCTCAATATTTTCTTCTTGCGATCTCGTAAACCTTGATCCCAAGAATGTACTGCATCTCCTAAGTCTTTCATTTGAAACGATCGATAACCAACTCTTTACGCCCGATAACAACTTCACGTTGTTGCCAACTAGAAGAATGTCATCTACATAAAGTGCAAGAAATACCACATCACCGTTGACATCTAAACGATACACACAACTTTCGCTAGGCAACCGGGTAAATCCATAGGACTTTACCACCTCGTCAAAGCGTGAGTTCCATGATCGAAGCTTGCTTGAGTCCATAAATGGACTTCTTAAGCTTCCACACTAGATGCTCTTCACCCTTCACCACATAACCTTCGTGTTGCATATAGATGTCTCTACCTTCCTCAAGGTATCCGCTTAGAAAAGCGGTTTTAACATCCATTTGCCAAACCTCGCGTTTAAGGGTCGCTATGGCCGTAAGAATTCGATGGACTTGAGCATTGCTACGGTGTAGAAGGTCTCATCGATATCGATGCCCTCAACTGAGTGTACCCTTTCTCCACTACCGGCTTTAAAAGTCAAACTCTCCATCGGAATCTCTCTTCCTCAGATATCCACTTACTACCTACGGCTTCCTCGCCATCCGGTAGAGGTGTCTTTCATATACATCCATAGCCGCATGGACTCCATTTCTAAGTCCATAGCGTGTGCCATGATCTTGCATCAATATCTCAGACGCCTCCTTGTATGTCCATGGGTCGATTATTGCCGCTCGCTTCTCGACTAAACCAAGATTCTCCCACGAACATAAATCGCCGGGTTGATGAACAACCTCCCACTACGACGAGGCGCCACAGCACAATGGCAACGGTGGCAAAGAACTTGTGGTTCTCTATCTCGCACAACTTGTCGGGTAGGTACCACTTGTACGGTCGGTATCTCCAAGGAACTCGACCCATTTCAATTTCTTGAAGTATCTCGTGTCGATCCTCCCACTAGACACCTACATCTCGCACTTTGGTCTAATCGGTGGTGGAATACGATCATCTTCTAATTCTTGAAGAATGATTTCAACTTGGGATTTATGATTTTCATGTAGTCCTCTTCTAAGAATCGAGCATTAGTGCTAATAATGACCTTCTCGATCCTTAGACTATAGAATAAACCACCCTTCGCTCCTCTAGAATAGCCAATAAACAATTTTGCATAAGATCTAGCCTCCAACTTGTCGCCTTCTTGTTCAAAGACATGTGCCGGATCGCCCCATATCCTTATGTGGCTTAACCAGCTTCATACCAAACCACAACTCGAAATGGGTCTTTTCGACCGACTTGACGGTACTAGATTTAGCAAGTATGTCGCTGCTTCTAAGGCATACCCCGTAACGAAATAGGCAATGTTGCATAACTCATCATAGATCTCGTGTTTACCTTTGAATCTATCGAGGTGGAACGGATCGAGACTCTAGCTTTGACCTTCCGGATCAGTATCCCTGCTACCCAATCTCCAACGCCGAGTGAGGACGATCTATGGAGAATGCTTCGAAAATCACCTAATGCTCTCACTATTTTCAAAATCACTCTAATGATCTCAAGAGGTGGACTAAAATTATGTGGTTGATTATCAGGATTCACCTTGAATCTATCTCTTACCTTATATTTATAATGCACTACCTTAATCCCATAAGGAAATTACCATAATCCCATATGGAAATTATCATAATCCTTTATGGAAATTACCATAATCTCATATGGAAATTACCATAATCTTATATGGAAATGATTATTACCATAATCTTATATGGAAAGGATCTATGCATATCCCATAAATATAATAATATCCTTATAGGATAAAGAGAATCAAATCCTTTCCATTAGAGCATGATGGTGGACGATTTTTTTCGAGCTCACGGGCCGGACGGGCCACCAGGATCAAATGCAAGGAATAAAGATGTGCCTCAAATAAATTAATTATCTTATGTTCACCCGTAACATAAATTAATTTATAAACATTTATTCATGCCACTAGAGAATAAATGCCGACTTACCCCTTTATTACCAAAGTTGAGTCGGGCCAGACTTAGACATTACGAATCCCCGTATTTAAGATATCGAACGTCCATTAATTATTTATAGCATTCGACCGCTTAAAATAATTAATATCTTTACTTCCTTAAGTAGTACCACTCAACCTTATTATTGTACTTGAGCTAACTCAACCCGCAGGTTTAGTACAATAAACCTTTGAGCTCCTTAAGGGACGCCATCATCCTAAACGGATACGGTGACTGATACGATAACTAGCATGACATACAAGCACCGCCACCACCCAAGATGCGGAGAATATTGGTTAGAACATATAACCCTCACCCATAACAAGTCAAAGTGATGGTCAAGAACTCATACTCATCTAATACTTTATCGAGGTTTAGATCATCGAAGTCACCGAGATCTTGGTTCTTCACGACGGAAGATAGAAGAACTCATCTCACCGTGATCCTTCAATATGTCGAGACGCATCAAAGATAGACAAGCAACCAAGTCAAGTCACTTCTTATCTATACCGCCGTTGATACCGACAACTCGCCCTCAAGTTGTCTCACCGTGAAACTTTTATATCTCATTAAGCTCGACCAATCATACGCACTTCGTGATCTTCTACACATCGTATGATCTAACTTATATATGAGATAAGGGACACGATATATGCAATCAAGTATTCATTTCAGATAGAGATTGTAATAGTGGTAACAGTAAAACATCAGATACAAGCTCAACCAAAACCGCCAAGATATAAATCCAACACCCGGTACACCATCAAGTCATTCTCCAAGGCACGCCCATGAGGCCGAACGGGGTCAAGATAGGAAAGGCGAGTCGATCCTCATCAAAGAGACGATAGACGTCGCTATCGATCTTCCACCCCTCCTGAGAGGGATGGCAACGAACTCCCGGGATTCGACTGGTATGGACGGATCATCTCCCCTTTATCAAGGGAAATCCTGGATACACCCCTGCCGCAACGATATCGGCACCCAACATCGCCGCCACGATGGCCTCGAGATCCCTCTCGATTTCCTTTTGCTATACTATTAACATGGCAAATCAAGGAATGGAAGATTTTCATGTGCAAGATCTTCCCGAGGCGCCGGGTCTCCAACGCACGACGATGGTTCACCTCACTGCCGTAATAGCATACATAGCTTCGAGATCTCATGGATCAGTGGCGTTTCTACCAAAAGATGTCACCAAGAACCATCATCCGACCGCCACCATCCGCCAAGGACGAGACGAGACGATGTCAAATTTCATCTCACGGTTTATCAAGGAATCCTCAAGATCGATGATATTAACGATCTCTACATCATCAATGCGCTCAAAACGGATCCGACTGGGCGATCGAACAAAGAAATCACCAGGAGGTCAAGACGGCGAGTACTTGGACCCCCGGTGGATAACTATGTCAAAGGGGACGAGTTGGATAGTAAAAATGGAGATACGGGACGAGCGTAAAGCCGGTAGTTAAGAGGCCGGATGATCGGGAAGGGGGCACTAATCGTCAAGTGCCTTCGATAGAATCAAAAGGCCCAATGGAGTCCAGATTGGGGCCTCGCCAAACTCGCAATAATTTGCTCAAGTCAAGGGCAGAGATATTCGAGCTCCACATCGAGCTCTTCCCAAAACCACCTCCTATGAAAGGAGGATCCAAGAAAAGTCGAAGGATATGTATTATGACTCACCACCGTGGTATGGTCACAACACCGACGATCGCGTAAGTCCGGCTCGAAAATAGACGAGCTCGTTAAAAAGTGCGCTAAGAAATACCTCGACCGCACCACCAGCGAAGTCGGGAAACAAGAAGTGAGAGGAAAGAACGAGGTGGCAACAATTGTGGGTTGACCTCAAGACCGTGCACCCCGACGATGATGAGGCGACGGTCCCAACGAATGGAGCAAGTATACGCTATCACCGGACTCCCATAGGTACGACGAGGTCGCCATTGAAAACCAATGCTCTGGAGACCGATCCCCGAGGAGCCAAAAAACAAGCGACTTTGGGACGGTGAGAGCATCGTGTTTTCCAACGATGACCCAGTACCCAAGGTCATGCCCCATCAAGATGCTATTACCATACAAGCACGGTGGGCAATAAGAACATCCATAGGTCTACATCGACATCGGTGCCTCGTCAAGATCATTTTTCAAAGTCGCTAGACAAACTCGAGGTCGGAGGGATCCAAATTTATCCAAAGACCGTCTAAGCTACGGAGCTTCACTCAGAGGCGATACAACCGTAAGGTATTATCACCCTTCCGGTCACCGTAGGACGTGCTCCTGTGTCGGTCACCAAAGCCGCTCAATTCTTCCCGGTCAAAGCTCTCTCCGTATAACATCATCCCCAAGAGATCGCTCTATGCCACCAAGGCCGCACCGCTCGGTCTATCACCTCACCATCAAAATACCCACCCCTACCGAGTATTGAGTATCCAGGTGATCAAGCAACAAGAAAGAATGCCCGAGGATTTCACCAAGACGAGGCCTTACCTCGTGCCCAGCAATTACGTAACCTCCTCGAAGTTGTCACCCCGGATGATCTAACCGACGACCTCCAATTATATGACGACGATCCTCCAAGGTCGCCAAGGTCGGCACCTGTGGTCCCGCCGACATTCGACAACATGTTATGCAACTTCGAGGGAATACAGGACGTGTTCGTATGGTCCCCACTGACATGACCGAGTCTCACCCGAGCTCATCACTCATCGACTAACATCGACCCGCCACCAAACCATCCGACAAAAGAAAAGGGCATTTATGCGTAACGCAGCAAGGTGATAAGGGACGAAGTGACCAGCCCGTAAAGCCAAGATCCTGCTCGAGGTCAAGTACCCAACCCGGATGGCTAACCCGTCATAGTGCGAAGCCGTGAGGGATGGGCGATGTGTGTCGACTATACCGACTGAATAAGCACTCGTCCAAGGATCGCTACCCTCCCCGATATTGATAAAAGGTGGAGGCATTGTGGGCCATGAGATCTTCGCTCGGATCTTTATAAGGGATACCACCAAGTCTTGATGAGCAAGGAGGATGCTCCAAAAACGGCATTCATTACTGATTTCGGTGTCTTCGCATACCGAAAAATGCCTTTTGGATTGAAAAATGCCGGAGCTACCTACCAACGAATGGTGGACGCAATATTCAAGGATCACATTGGAAAGATCGTCGAGGTCTACGTCGATGACATCATGGTCAAAAGCCAAAAAACGACAAGTTGTGCTGAGGACCTCATAACTATCCTCCAGCTCCTCAGGACGGCCAACCTCAAGCTCAACCCCCAAAAATGCACGTTCATGGTAAAAACGGGGAAATTCCTGGGATGCTGGGTTTCTCAAGAAGGATTGAAGGCTAATCCCACCAAAGTGAAGACGATACTTGATATGCAAGTGCCAAAGACCATTCATGAGATCCACAAAGTCACCGGATGCTTGGCCGCCCTCAGCAGGTTCCTATCCCGGGCTGCCGAGAAACAACTCCATTTCTTTAAAATCTTGAGGAGAGCACCAGACTTCACCTGGGAGGAAAAGCACCATACCGCCTTTACACAGCTAAAGGAGTACCTCACCGACATGCCCACGTTGTCCGCCCCAAAGGAGGGCGAACTCCTTTCCTTATATCTAGCCGCCTCGGATGAGGCCATCAAGGCGGCATCGGTGCGAGATGAGTTCGGACGACAACTTCCTATTTACTTCATCACCGAGCCTCAAAGGACCCGAGACTAGGTACACCGGCTTCAAAAATAATATGGCACCGTGAACGCCAAGCGACGTCTCCGACCTTATTTTCAAGCCCATTCCATCAGGTACTAACTGACTTACCCCTGAGGCAAGTCTTGTCAAAACCTGAGTCGTCAGGACGTATCGCTAAGTGGGCACTGGAACTCGGCGAGCATGATATCTTATACTCCCCCAGACCGGCCATAAAGGGGCAAGCTCTGGCTGATTTCCTGGTAGAAGCCAAGTTTACCGAGGTCAACCCTACCAGCGAGATCACTCCGACCTCCGCACTTACAACGGAGGAACATGCCCTCAACTTATCTAATGGCTGTTGGCAAATGCACGTGGACTTGAGCCTTATGCAAACAGTGTAGCGGGGCGTGCATCCCGCTTCCGCCTCGAAAACAAGAAGTAACTTATGCACTTTGTTCTCCTTCCCGACCACAAACAACGAGGTGGAATATGAAGCACTAATCTCAGACTTGCCTCGCAAAGAGTTGAAAGTGGAAAAATCCAGATCTTGGAGATTCCTGTGGTGGTAAATCAGTCTTAGGGAAATACGAGGCCAAAGAGGATAGGATGAAGCAATACCCGTAAAGCAAAAGAAATGTCGACTGCTTTGTATTTCACAATTCACCGAATCCCGCGAAGAGAATAGCCGAGCCGACGCCCTCAAGAAATTAGCCTCGCCATCAACAAATCCACCAAAGGAGGAAGTTCAATCCAAGATCAAGAGCCTCACATCGGCGTTATCACGTAGACCGAACCGAACCGATGACTCCTATACGAGCTACTACGGAAGGAGGCGTATACCACAAGATCGGCTCAAGCCAAAAACCGATGATCAAGTCCCAAAATATCTTGTTCATGAAGGTACTCTACAGAAATCTTACTCCAACCCTCCCGAGACGCCTGGGGCGTAAGAGGCGACTATGTACTAAACGAGATTCACATGAGATCTTGTGGAAGCCACATCGGTCACGAGCTCTCTCAAAGAAAACGCCGAGGTCGATATTATCGCCCACCTTATCCTAGACTCGGCCGAGCTCACAAGAAGTGTCCAAAGTGCCAACCCATGCCACGCCAAGAAGCTACCTCAAACCGACCTCGAGCCTACAAAGTCCTCGCCTTTATACGCTGGGGAATCGACATCGTTGGTCCTTCGACCGAGCACCGGCCGCCTTCGTATTTGGTTGTAGCCATAGATTACTTCACCAAGTGGGTCAAGCCGAGCCTCTTTCAAACCTCACAAGCAAAAGGATTCAGACATTTGTTTGAAAATATAGTTTGCCGCTCGCATACACATGTCTTGATCTCTGACAACGGCACCCGCTGGTCGACAAAAATTTCAGAGAATGGTGTGAAGAGCTCCGATCAAACAACAGCTCACCTCGGTTGCACACCCACGCGCGAACGGTCGATCAAGTGACAAACCGCACGATCGCATAAGGATTGAAAAGAGGCTAGATCGAGCTAAAGGGATTGGGTTGAAAATCTCTCAAGTCCTCTGGTCATACAGAATGACACCTTGACTTCCCACGGTGAAACACCCTTCAGCTTAGTCTACGGCACCGAGGCTGTTATACTAGCTGAGATCGGTGCCCCGAGCCCAAGAACTCTCCACTTCGCCCAGCAGGGCAACGATGAGAACCTACGAGTCAACCTCGATGCTCTAGAGGAAAAACACGAACTCGATTTCATCAATGAAGCCAAGTACAAATGCCGTGTCGCAGTACTACAAAAGAGGTGAAAGCCTCCTGATTCCAAGTAAGGCGACTCGCCCTACGAAACAATGAAGCCAAGAAAGTCGAGCGCTTAATAAATTGGACCCGACATGGAATGCCCATACCTGGCCCACGAGACCTCGGCAAGGGGCCTATAAGCATACTCACCTATTCGTGCACTTATCCCGAACCGCATATCACCCACCGGGAGGTATTTTACATAGCTTTCATTTCACGCCGGCATTATTTTAGCCCTCTTTTTATTTTTTCCAAGGCACGATGTCGCTTACTTATCAATAAAAGATCTTTTTCATTATGAGTGGATTACTGTCCTATCTTATATCTATGTGAAAACCGCTTTCACCTCGGTGGAACACACCTTACTTCAAAAGGGACGCCTTGCTAAGATGACACACCTACAAAGTGGGTACTCAACTAAGTTGCTGGGACCACCCCTATCGATATTTCTCGACAAACAAGGCAGCATACAGATTACTCATTAATTTGAACATCTACATGCAAACGACGTCCAAATCGGATCTCGCATAAGTAGGTATACAGATTACTCATTAATTTGAACATCTACATGCAAACGACGCCCAAATCGGATCTTGTACAAGCAAGCACACGTACTACTATTAATTTGAAACATCTACGCAAGGCATACAGATTCCTCATTAATTTGAACATCTACATGCAAACGACGCCCAAATCGGATCTCGTAGAATTTATACCTCTTTATTGGGAAGATATACACTTTGCATTTAAGTCTAAATACATTTAACTAAAACCAAGTCCTAAGCTATATTTGTACCTCTTTATGGGGAAAATATACACTTTGGTACAAAGTCTAAATACATTTATGGCTAAAACCAAGTCCTAAGCTATATACGATCATTCGGGTCTCCGAGCCGCACTCGCCAAGAATCACCAAGCTACACCACTCGAAACAAAATATCCGGTCGGCGATGAATACCCGGATGAACTCTGCCTTCAACCCCAACACGAGGTCGGCGCCGCCACGACCCGCCTCCAGACGCTCTTTGAACAGGCACAGAGGCGCCCCGACGTGAAGTGGATGCCCCTGGGGCCAAGGCCGAACTCCTGCTTCTTGATCTCGTCAACCCACCGGGGCTACGACCCCGACCCCGACCTAACATCCTTCCTCGCCGACCTGATATGCTCTCTCGTCCAACTCCCGACGATGGAGCCCAACCACGAGATGATATTTCCAACATGTCTGAACCCATTAGTCGGAGCACTCGGCATGGTCCGTATATAGCCGCCTCATAAAGCGAAAGAATACCCATGATCGCAATGAGATGAGGAATGAGACAAGTTCCTTACGCTCCACCGTAGGAAGTCTCATGTACGCAATGCTATGTACGAGGCCCGATATCTCGCTATGCGGTAGGCATAGTAGCTAGATATCGCCTAACCTCGACAAGCTCATTGACCGCAAGAAAGCATATACTCAAGCACCGAAAAGGACTCGAGATTATAAGCTAGTTTACCATGCATAGTCTAATGCCTTGGGTTACATAGACTCGGATTTCCAAGTCGATCGTGATGAGAAAAAGTCTACCTCATGCTATGTGTTTACCTTGGGAGGTGGAGCCGATCCTCAGTGGAGTGCAAAGCAATGATGCATCATGGACTCTACCATGGAAGCCAAATATGTAGCCGCTCGGAGGTCAAGCAAGGAGGTCAGATGGTTCAAGAACCACCTCATGGATCTAGGTGTGGTACCCGGTTTGCCCAAGAGTATTATAGTTTATCAGGATAACTCAGTCCAAAGTGGCAAACTCAAGGAACCATTGACCCACAAAGCGACCAAACACAAAGAGAAAGCACTATGTCATACGAGAAATCATGAGACGAGGGACGGTTGATTGAAAAGATTGATACGACGGATAACCTAACGGATCCATTCACAAAGAGCCTCGCCGCAAAAAGTCTACGGCGCACGCTCGAGGACTCGATTGCGCTGATGGCACCCACTTAGAAAGGAAACTTTTGTATGTGGGAGAAGCAAAGTGATGGTTTTGTTTGTAATAGCTAGTAGAGACACATTGTATACTAAAAGTTTGCTTTAGTATAAGTGGGAGATTGTTGGATTTGTATACCAAAGCGCTTTGGTTGAGCTTTATACAATGTTTCGTTACCACTATTACAATCTCCTATCTAAATTGATTACTGATTGCATATATCCGTGTCCCCTTATCTCATATATAAGTTAGATCATACAAGCAGTGTAAGATCACGTATATGTATGATCGGTGGATCACCGCCTCATATTCAAGATGCTCTTCCGAGACCCGCGCCAACTTCTCTGCGCCACCGAAATGTTCTTCACATTGTATCAAGCGCCCTTGAAGGCCGCCGCCAGAGACATCCACCCCTGACCTCGAGATGAATAATTTCGCCTTTAAGGTCGCTCTTCCGCCAGGTGGGTCACCTCGCTTAGCCATCCGAAGTCGCCACCACCTGGTGATGCCGTGCATACCGACCCCGCCGACTTGCCTATCCATGCTATGCAAGGTCCGAGTCACCGCGTAACGGCCTCCGTAACACCACCTCCTCATCCTTCTCAAAGAAGTGCACCTGGTCCTCTTTCAACTTGGTCAAAAGATCATGATCTAGCCCAATGTATTGAGAAGACGAAAGCTAAAGCAAGAGACAACACATTCATTTCAAAAAGATGTATTTATTATTCACAAAGTGGAAGTTTGTACAAAGCTCGGGATCCTAATGACCCCGGCGATCAAACCTATTACAAAGGTCCACTGACCTGAGCCTCTTGGTGGGGCTCACTAGTGGGAAGACCCGAGCTCGGCCCAGCGCCGCTTGCCTTAGCCCGCACTTCAGCAAGGAGTTCCTGAAGCTCCGCGTCTTCATCCTTCTTGCACTAGGAGACGGCCTCGGTCGTCAGGAGAGAATTGGAGGCCGCCAAGGTCTCCAACAAATGGAAGGATCCCGCCTCGGCAATCACGCGAGCGTAGTCCTTCTGCTACGCCCTGGGATCGACCTCAACCCAACCATGCCCGACCTGTCGGGTCGCATCTGCCGCCAACTCCTCCAAGTGGTCTGACACCACCGCGCCCGAGCACGGTAGCTGTGTCCGAGATGGGCGGAGAAGGTCTCGATTCGATGAGCTCGCGGGCAAAGGCCTTCAACATCGGCCCTGCCCGCCGCCAGGCACTCTTCTTCGGCGAGCTTTTCTCCGCCGCCCCGCCCATCGACGCCACAGCCGCCGCTGCCTCCTCTCGTGGCTTCCTTCACTCGGCCTCGGCCACCTCCAAGGCCCGAGTCTTCTTCTCAGGCGGCCTCAAGAATGCCCTTGCGACTCGCCGCAACCTCGCGCCTCAACATCGTGTTGATTTGTACATCGAAAGCGCTTTGGTTGAGCTTGTATACAATGTTTTCGTTACCACTATTACAATCTCCTATCTCGAATTGATTACTTGATTGCATATATTCTGTCCTCTTATCTCATATATAAGTTAGATCATACAAGGTGTAGAAGAACACGTAAGTCCGTATGATTGGTCGCTTAATGAGATATAAAAGTTTCACACCGAGACAACTTGAGGACGAGTTGTCGGTGATAGTCAGATAGATAAGAAGTGACTTGACTTGGTTGCTTGTCTATGCCGGTACGCCTCGGGCGTATTGATGGATCACAAAGTGAGATGAGTTCTTCTATCCGACCGTCGTGAAGAACCTAGATCTCGGTGACTTACGTACGATCTAAACCTCGATAAGGTATTAGTGAGTATGAGTTGTCGACCATCACTTGACTTGTTACGGGTGAGGGTTATATGTTCTAACCCAATATTCTCCGCATCTTGGGTGGCAAGTGTTTGTATGTCATGCTAGTTATCTCAGATTGAGTCACCGTATCCGCTTTGATGATGACGCCCCTTAAGGAGCTCAAAAGATTTATTGTACTAAACCCCGCAGTTGAGTTAGCTCAAGCACAATAATGAGGTTGAGTGGTACTACTTAAAGAATTAAAGATATTAATTATTTTAAGCAATGTAATGCTCTAAATAATTAATGGACGGCGATATCTTAAATACGGGATTCAGAATGTATAAGTGCAAGCTCGACTCACCTTCGGTAATAAAGGGTAAGTCAAGATTTATTCTCTAGTGGCATGAATAAATGTTTATAAATTAATTTATGTTCGGGTTGAACATAAGATAATTAATTTATTTGAGGCCCATCTTTATTCCTTGCATTCGATCCTCTGGATGGCCCATCCGTGCTCGTAGACACGTAAATCGGCGCCCTATCCTCTCCATGGTAAGGATTTGATCCTCTTTATCCATAAGGATATTATTATATTTATGGGATATGCATGGATCCTTTCCTTATGGGATTATGGTAATGCATTATAAATATAAGGTAAGAGATAAGATCAAGGTTAATCCTCAATTATCCTAACCTAATTTTCGAGAATCCCATAGTTCTTGGGAGAGGAATTTTCAAAACCTAGAGAGAAATAGGGTGATTTTTCAGAGCATTCTCCATAGATCGCCCTCACTCGACGCTGGAGATTGGGCAACCGGATACAGCCTCCGTATGTCAAAGCATGAGTCTCGATCTGCTCATCCCCGATGCATTCAAAGGTAAACACGAGAAAACCCATACGTGTTGCAATTAATTATATAGGTGCATGCTAGAATATAATCAATGTATGGTGAATTAAACATCCAAGATAGATCCTGGGAGAGGGTCAAAATCGTTTTCCACACATCGCCCTCTCCCTCCGTGGCATCGTATCAAGAGACGCCTCAATAATGAGACCGCAATCCGGTGCATATCCCCGCCCACGGTGAAGATCCTCCGCCCGTGGTTGCATCTTGAAAATCACACAAGAAGAAACACATAGAAGAAAGAAATAACGGCAGACATGGTATAAACCTATACCTTTGGGAAGGATATAGGGAGCTTGAACCGGCACTCGTGATGTAATCCTAGTTCGGTATTCACGCCGAGGTCGGATCTCGACTCGGCCGAGGTGCCGCCACCAACCGGCCGAGGTCGGCCACCACCACGGGTGCCTTGCTCGCCACCGCCGCCGCTTCTTTTGCCGGTGGCCCCGGCTCGGCGACCGTGTTGGAGGCAACGGTCGCCACCTTCGCTTCATGAATCGAGCCACCGCATAAAAAAAAGAGGAGTTCATTAGCACAACGACATCATAAATATGAGGATATAAGGAAAATGGGGTGCCTCACTCCGATCCGACCTCGATCCGAATCTTCCGACCTATAAATGCTCACCGACATCATTCAGTCGCCCCCGTGAAACTACAAGATATTTCACCGAACGTGTTGAGCTCATCCTCTATGGCACCCAAGGCCTTACACTCGACATCCTCATCTCGCCAGCCCCAATTGTAACTTGGGTGCCCATCAACCCGCAAAAGAAGAACTTACTTTACACTGGGTACCTTCGAGGGGCAAGAACTCGAACCGCCGAGGTGAAAAGTAGTACACACCTTCTGCATTTCGACGCTAAAAATGCATCAAGACCTCAAAAGAAAGCTTCTCACCGAGGCCATAACAGTAAAACCTAGCCCAACCACCCACCTAATGGAGTTCGGGTCAATCGGCATATCGGAATTTGAAAATATTCTTGAATGCTCAAAAAATGGGGCCAATGGGAACCTATGGCCGCCTTAAAGGCCAACATACACGGTAATAAATCCTCCGGAGGCCATAGCCTATCCTCTGATCGCGGCAGCACCACCATGCTCTCGCCGGAATATGGGATTCCTTCGCTATTCAAGACAAATCGGCGACTGTCGAGACCACCTAGCGCCCCCGACCTTGTACTCATCCCGCATGTATGGTATTGCCGAACCCTAGCACTAATACATCTAGACCTACCCATCAAGGTATGGTGTATAATCCCTAATCTCATACTCACTATCTGGGAGTAAGATGATCAAGCAGATCTAGAAAGCGAGAAGATGATGAGGAATGCATACTTACTTTTTCAAATACGGCTTTTCTTCAACTTCGCAAGGTTCCGAAAGATGATCAAAAGCTTCCAATTCGAAAATTCTCTCCGAGGATAAAAATGATAAGATGAAGGAAGTGAACAGCTTTATCTCTCGGCCTATTTAGTACAAATAGCGCCCAAACCGCCTATGCAACTTCCCACGGGCCAACCATGACTTGACGTGAGGCAGATGCGCGATGGTTCGAGCGCCAAGCAACCGCCCGCACACATGACGATTCTAGACGCGCAGCACGCCGCCTAATCGCAATCATCACTCGCTTCACCGTCAACCCGCCGACTCGCAAATTGTAAAAATCAGTCCGTAACAATCCATCTCATTGACCTCAAAGAACTGCTCGATTCAATCCGCAATGTAAAATTGCCACCGCCGACCTCGTATTCTATCAACGAAAGGACACCACCATCCAACTTCTGGATAGTGATCGATGCATTTGATCGCACGTAAATTAACGCATCGATGTATAATGGTAAGTCGAGCATCGTATCCACTGTGGATTGTAATACTAAAACACGTAAGCTAACTCTAATCCTTCATCATTATCCAAGCAAATGTAATATGGTTTGAAGGTTTTAGGCTTCTGATACTAAATCCAAAGCAAAGGTGACAACAAGAAAATAAACTAAAGCAATAAATACTCAAAGATGAATATAAGAGATAAAGACTAACCCTAGGGATGCACTAATCCTATCCACAATGATGTTTATCCCGCTTATTATTAACCGCTTTAATCCGCATAAGATGGAAGATCACGATGTAGTCAACAACTTCGCCACGACAATCATGACAGCTTGATTATTAATTTTCCCTATTATCATACACCTCTAGAGAAAAATAAGCAACCCAAAAGGATCACAAAGAATATGCTTCCCACGGATGTTCCTATCTCGCCATTTACTCAAGGCTTATCCGATCATGCATTCAAGATCGGCTGACAATTAAAATCATACGTAATTAATCGGCAACTATGATATGCATCAAGATTGATCGTAAATCAACACATATAATTAAGCACCAAGAATCATGAATCAACGCCTGAAGGTAAATAACAATAGCAGTGAATCACAACATATAGGATAGAATCATGCAAACCCTAGGATTAGAACGTAAATTAGCTAGATATAAATAATGAAATTAAATACTAAATAATCATAAAATAGAAATTAAATTGATAAAACCCGTAGGAAGCTGCCTGAAGAACAACGGTTGGGTTCGATCCAAACCCAACGGAAAACGGAAAACGACGCAATTCCTTTGGACGAAACCGCTCCAAATCGATAACAATGCGTAGAACTAATGTAGAATGATGAAAACTAACACTAGAATGAATCTAAATCAAAGCTAGAGCGAAAATAAATGAAGAACAATGAAAAACCGAGAAAAGGTCCAAAAACGCGTTGTGGAAGGTTGGGGGGGGAGGTAATGTCTATTTATAGATTAGGCGTAAACCCCACTTCCGCCACCGCTCTTCGCGATCGGGCTATGATTGCGAGCTCGGTCGCTAGGCATCTCCTCGCCGGCCGCTTTGGGCCCTCGTAGAACGCTGTGTGTTGGGGCTTCATACCGGATCGCAACCGCTAGCGTGGTAGCGAGAAATCGGGCAAGAGTTTTTCAAAGGCCGGGCGCCGCTGGTAGGTTCGCGGTCGCCGGTGTGGCCACGTCGCAGCATGCTACTCGCGACCGACCCAGCGATCGCTAGAAGGTCGTGAGGCTTCAGCCACAAGACAGACGGGGCTCGCGCCCGGCTACGGCCGTGAAGGCGGTCCCTAGCCCTCTGTTTCACCTTCGCTTGCTAGTTCCTCGCTCCAAGCTTCGATTTTCAACTTATAAGCCTACAAAACATCAAAATGGAACCCAAGAGCAAGATCTTCCAAGAATATGTAAAGCATTGAGATCCAAGATATAAACGTATATAATTGATCTAAAATCATCTTAAAATATCAACTATAAACGTAAAATGTGCTTATCAAACCCCCAAACTTAAAGCTTTGTTTCTCCTCAAACAAAACCGAAAGAAAGAAAGAAGGACACAACGAGAGATCAACGAGCCAAGAAAGATGATTAACACAATCAAGCCTCGTAAATATCTCAAAGCTCAAAAATTATTAGCAAGACATGACAACATTAGTCAACTCAACAATGTACAACTCTTGAAAGAAAAATCTCATTCAATTCCACCCTCACAACGGCATGTGCATAAAATATAGAGTACACTCAACTCATAAAGAAATAAAGGACGTGTATACACTCATAAATCAATGCAATGCAAAAATCTCACCATAGGCTTGTCATTTCTCTAATATCTCCACCACATCAAGTGCAGTAAAATTAGGATCAAAAAGGACTTTTCATAGGTTGTATTGTAGGCACATTGGTTAAGGTAGGATAATATATGGCTAAGTGACTCAAATATACTCCAAGCACTTCCATCTACACAATCGACTCATATGGACTTTGTCCATTTCCTTTTCCTTTCCAACATGCTATTTCGACATTTATTCAACTCAAGGTACTATAAACTATGATAATTGACTTCATTTATGCTCATACTATTCACAAAATTTTTCTTTTCTTGGCTTTGTAATAGAGCTTATAGGTTCTATTCTTTTTCACACGGGTACCATACTTTATCTTTTATTCCCACTTTGCATATCAAAACAAATTTACCTCCCATTTGATTCCCATATCCATCCTCACCTCCTAACATCCGGTTAATCGAAAGAATAAGGTCTAATAAAAGCTCAAAGAAGGCGAAAAATGGTATATATCATTGGGCTAGTGTTTGGGTAAATATGTGGTTTAACAAAGATGGCCTTTATCCTTTCCATATTCAAAACACATATTGCAGCCTCGACATAGAAAAACGGCAAGTTCTAGAAGATAATAACATGCACGATATCACACGATAAAAGAAACTCAGAATAATATGTGTATACAAAGGAAGCTCAAGTCTCACGGTTTTAGCAAATGGTTAAAACAACAAGCTAATCAATCTCAAGTCATCCATGCGCTATTTTCCAACATATCATGTGCACTATCATTAAATATCAACAAAAATTTCTATCACATCGTCACATGTATTAACACATTTCACTTAAACTCGTTGATCGAATCGACACAACAACGAAACAAACGAAATGACAAAAGCCCCAAAATATAAACACTTAACAAAACAAAGCAAAACATAAGAAAGACTCTCAACCAACTCACACTGAACACTCCCCACAAACTTATTGTCAACAGCAGCAATGGAGGCAATAATGTTTGCGTAAGAGAGTGATTGGGAGAGATCTTACTCAAATGTCGCGTTACTCCGTGATGGATAGAATCTCGCCATTGATGATATACTTGGGACTTAAAAACAAACAAACAAGACACAAAGAAACAAAGAAAACAAGAAAACAAAACGAAAAGCATAAACACAAAAACGCTGGTTACCTCCCAACCGTTAGATTTATCGTCGCTAGCTCGACGTTACCTCTCGCCAATCGGGCGATTTGACAACCGTGGTCTTTCCAAACTTTTTCGCCCTTGTACTTAGATTCACCGCACCACCAATCGGGCATAAGAATGGCTTCCATCGAGCTCAACGAATCACTCGGATTTTTATACCGAGTCCACTTCTTCCTTGCAAAGATGCCCGTCTCGATGGTCGATTGCCTTCGCGCGAGACTGACTAGCAGAGCAGTAGTGATCGAATAACACTTTTCAAGCTCGAACCGTCGTGTTGCTTGACGGCGCCATATATCAAATCTCGAGCTCTTCATCATCGACGCGAAACGTGAGGTCACCTTCCCACAGATCAATCAAAGCACCCACCAGTTGCTAGAAAAGGTCTACCCAAGATTAGTGGTTGATGTCAATTCGGCATGTCTAATATAACAAAATCACAGAGAAAGACAAAGTCCCGAATTCTTACCAACACATCTTCAACAATCCCTTAGGTATGTGGATCGATTCGTCACCATCATCAATGAGATCTTTGTTGGCTTCATCTTCCCTAGCTCCGTAAGGTTGAATATATCTAGCGGCATCGATTGATGTTGCTCCCAAATTGCACAACACATTGGGAAATGTGTGCTCAAGAATCTCGCACTCGAGTGTGAAGCCCCTGATCTTTTCGTCAGATGCAACTCCGTCAGAAGATGGCATCGCATTCTTCAGATAGGTTAATTTTTTCAAATTTACCCAATTTCTTTTTTCTTGCTAGTGCATCTTTCAAAACTTCACATATCCCGCATGTTTCGCAGCAGCTCAAAGAGAGGTAGATTGATATTCACTTTTGAAATATCTCCTCGAATCAAGCGAACCTCGTCATATTTCGACTTAGCTAGCCGACTTGGAACGGAACCGAGGCGATACGCTGAATTTTTGCTCGGTGTCCTCGGCCATCCTCGCGATCGCGAGTGAGGTCGGGGACCTCCGCCGCCGCCTTCTTCCTCGCCTCGCTGCTGGCGCTGACTCTCGCGCCTTCGCTCGTCTCACGGTCGGGCTCGCGGTCGCGAGCTCGGTCGTGAGGTGCTGTTCTTTCGCGGCCGTTCTTCCCACCGCGTGCGCCTCGGACTGACTAGATGCGTGATGGCTCGCGGTCGGGCTCACGGTCGCGTGCTCGGTCGCGAGGTGCTCTTCGCCGCTTTTTCTTCGTCCGGTGGGTCCGATACGCCGCTCCACTTCTCGCCCGGACGGCGAAGCACCGATTCTTTGGGTTCATCAGACATTTTAAATTGGCCCGCTTTTGTCGGGCATTTTTTGCAAATATCTCGACCGATTTGATTCTCCATCATCTTCATGTGCTTGCCCATGGCTGCCACGGCCGATTCCAACTATTTTATCCTCCGCCAAGAGTATCGATGAATGAAGTCTCGCTGAGTCGCCAGCTGTTGGTTGCTCTCAACCAACCGCCGTATCATATCCTCTAGACTCGCTTCTTCGCCTCTTCAATCACTCCATTCGAACCGCGGCTCACGGAGGTTGTTGGAAGTTATTGGGGTTGGCATACGACAAGTTCGGATGATTCCTCGTTGTTCGGACGGTATGCCGGATTTCCATTGTTCCTCCGATTGATATGATCGACCTCTTCCGCCTCGATCCGACTTCTTCAAAAGAGTGAACTTCTTCATAAGATCGCCATATTTCGAGTCACCTCACAAGTTACCGCCGCCACTCGGGCGTTGTTTCCATTGGCCATTGATAACCGCTGGCCGCCATCTCTTCTATGATGCGGCCGGCCTCGCCCACTCGCGATTCAATAAGACCCCCGAAGCATCCACTATGCTCCTCATGCGCAGGCCCCCATCAGAGAATCTGGATTCACGCTTCTCGGAGAATCCGTGTTGAGGGCATCTTCAATAGGCCCCTAAATCTCTCCCATGCTTCAACAATGACTCATCTCCTTGTTGCGTAAATGGGAGATCTCGGCTATGATCTTCTCGGGCTTCGGGCGGAAAATACTTAGAAAGGAACTTCTCGCAAAGTTTCCCACTATCTATCCCGGTTCGGTCCGTGCTCTTGAACCAATCTTTCGCCTCGGCTGCGCTTAATAGTGTCTTGTGGCACCCCATCTCGCTTGATGGTGTCACAAATGTCAAGATAAGTCTCGAGACGGGCATTCGGTCTTCAGAACTCCTCCCCAAACCGCTTCTCCTTGCACCATACCGATCGTGGCCGCCTTTAATTTAAAATTATTTGCGCCCACGACGGGCCCCATCCTCCTCCTTGAACCTGCTCAAGAGAGGTCGGTACATAAAGTTCACGGTCGTCTGCTCGAACAGTGGACAAGGAGTCCCATATTCGCCATCCAAGGCCAGATCTCTCGCGAAATCGCCTAGCATGTGTGCAGCTTGCTAGGGAGGAATGCCCTGCTCGTGGATTAGCTGCCATTGCAACCATTCTTCTCTCTCGTCTCCTCCTCCTTTGGGAATTTTCGATCTCTGGGTCAAGATTTTGCTCAGGAGGTCCCCGGGACCTTGTGATCATAAACTACCTAGAGAAAAAGAGAGAGCTTAACTCTGACAAGAATAAATAAATAATAATATATATAACTTGAATTAATAAATAAATAATAATATATATAACTTGAATTAATAACTCCAAATCGTCAAATTATTCCTATGTGATCTTAACAATCCACGGCAACGGCGCCAAAATTTGATCGACAGAATTTGATCGCACGTAAATTAACGCACGTAATGATAAGTCGAGTATCGTATCCACTGTGGATTGTAATAAGAAACACGTAAGCTAACTCTAATCCTTCATCATTATCCAAGCAATGTAATATGGTTTGAAAGGTTTTGTGGCTTTGATACTAAATCCAAAACAAAGGTGACAACAAGAAAATAAACTAAAGCAATAAATACCAAAGATGAATATAAGAGATAAAGACTAACCCTGTGGATGCACTAATCCTATCCACAATGATGTTTATCCCGCTTATTATTAACCGCTTTAATCCGCATAAGATGGAAGATCACGATGTAGTCAACAACTTCGCCATTTACAATTGTGACAGCTTGATTACTAATTTTCCCTATTATTGTTACGCCTCTAGAGAAAAATAAGCAACTCCAAAAGGATCACAAAGAATATGCTTCCTACGAATGTTCCTATCTCGCCATTTACTCAATGCTTATCCATATCATGCATTCAAGATCGATCGACAATTAAAATCATACGTAATTAATCGGCAACTATGATATGCATCAAGATTGATCGTAAATCAACACATATAATTAAGCACCAAGAATCATGAATCAATGCCCGAAGGTAAATAACAATAGCAGTGAATCACAACATATAGGATAGAATCATGCAAACCCTAGGATTAGAAATGTAAATTAGCTAGATATAAATAACTAAATTAAATACTAAATAATCATAAAATGGAAATTAAATTGATAAAACCCGTAGGGAAGCGTCCTCAAGAACAATGGTTGGTCCAAACCCAACGGAAAACGGAAAACGACGTAATTCATTTGGACGAAACTGCTCCAAATCGATAACAATGCGAGAACTAATGTAGAATGATGGAAAACTAACACTAGAATGAATCTAAATCAAAGTTAGTGCGAAAATAAATGAAGAACAATGAAAAACTGAGAAAAGGTCCAAAACGCTACTGTGGAAGGTTGGGGCGCGAGGAGGTAATACCCTATTTATAGATTAGGCGTAAACCCACTTCCGCCACCGCCTCGACCGGGTCATGATCGCGAGCTCGGTCGCTAGGCATCTCCTCGCCACTGCTCGTGCCTCGCAAGAACGCTGCAGGTTGGGGCTTCGCTACCGGCGCGGACCGCTAGGCGTGGTAGCGGAAATCGGGCAAGAGTTTTTCAAAGGTCAAGCGCCATGGCAGGTCTTCGCGTCGCGGTGTGGCCGCTGACGCAGTGCTACTGCGACCGACCTAGCGATCGCTAGGAAGGTCGCGAGGCTTCAGCCAGCACGACGGGTTGTGTTCGGCTAGCGTCGCAAGGCGGTCGCTATGCCTGCTTTCAGCCTCGCTTGCTCGCTCGCTCCAAGCTTCGATTTTAACTTATAAGCCTTCAAAACATCAAAACGGAACCCAAGAGCAAGATCTTCCAAGAATATGTAAAAGTATTGAGATCCAAGATATAAACGCATTATAATTGATCTAAAATCATCTTAAAATATCAACTATAAACGTAAAATGCGCTGCTTATCGATAGCTCGCTCGACCTCGGCATTCTCCTAACGAAAGACAACGTCATTCAAACTTCAACCCGTTACCCACCTCAAGACGTCAGTCCAAATCAACTGACTTCGATAAATCACCCCACCAGCTCGACTCGACATTCTCCGACAAAAGGATATCGCCATCCACTTCGGACAACTCCGCTCGAATCAACAAATGGTCCAAAGATAGTCCGGAACGGCAAACATCCAACTCAACAGGACCTCAAATCATCGATTCCAACCCCAACATCAAAAGCCGTGAAAATCCTCGACGATGACCTCACCGAGCAACAACCAACCTCGCAAAATACATCATTCACCTCACCGGTGTAGTTGTTATCGACTCAATTAGGGGGTTATGATGGGATATGGCTAACCGCTAAAGCAGAACAACAGCCCACGTGAACTGGCCCCGCCTAGCTACTTTTGTAATCGATATAGTGAAAGTATTGAGGAATCACCATCCGTGGACGAGATCTTTCCTTGATCGAACCACGTAAAAGCCTCTTGTGTTCTTTATCGCTTTACAAATCTTGCACACACAAGATTTATCAAGATGTATGAAAGTAGTATATACCGTAGGGAAAACTGATTCGACCCTTTCCCGAGGATCTATCTTCGATGTTTAATTCACCATACATTGATTATATACCCAGTATGCACCTATATAATTAATTGCAACACGAGGGTTTTCTCGTGTTTACCTTCAACTGCCGAGGTGGATCGATGAGACTCGTGCTTTGATCTTCCGGACTATATCCCTGCACCCAATCTCCAATATCGAGCGAGGATAAGTTATGGAGAATGCTACGTAAAATCACCCTAATCCTTCTTGTATTTTCAAAATCTCCTCCTAATGAGCACTAGGAATTCTCGAAAATATGATGGTGTTAATTGATGATTAACCTCGATCTTATCTCTTACCTTATATTTATAATGCATTACCATAATCCCTTAAGGAAAAGATCCATGCATATCCCATAAATATAATAATATCCTTATGGATAAAGAGAATAAAATCACATCCATAGAGAGGGGAATAGGCGCCGATTTTCTTACAACTGGGCCCTCGACGGGCCAAAACCTGTGGATCAAATACAAGGAATAAAGATGGACCTCAAATAAATTAATTATCTTATGTTCACCCGTAACATAAATTAATTTATAAACATTCATTCATGCCACTAGAGAATAAACACCGACTTACCCCTTTATTACCAAGGCGAGTCGGCTTGCACTTAGACATTACTTAATCCTCGATTTAAGATATCGCACCACCATTAATTATTTAGAGCATTCTCACTACTTAAAATAATTAATATCTTTAATTCCTTAAGTAGTACCACTCAACCTTATTATTGTACTTGAGCTAACTCAACCCGCAGGTTTAGTACAATAAACCTTGAGCTCCTTAAGGGACGCCATCATCCTAAACGGATACGGTGACTGATATGATAACTAGCATGACATACAAGCATTGCCACCACCCAAGATGCGGAGAATATCTGGTTAGAACATATAACCTCACCCATGACAAGTCAAAGTGATGGTCAAGAACTCATACTCACCTAATACCTTATCGAGGTTTAGATCATCGTAAGTCACCGAGATCTTGGTTCTTCACGACGGCCTATGTAAGAACTCATCTCACCGTGATCCTTCAATACGCCGAGACGCATCAAAGATAGACAAGCAACCAAGTCAAGTCACTTCTTATCTATACCGCAGCCTATACCGACAACTCGCCCTCAAGTTGTCTCGCCAGAAACTTTTATATCTCATTAAGCTCGACCAATCATACGCACTCTCGTGATCTTCTACACATCGTATGATCTAACTTATATACGAGATAAGGGACACGATATATGCAATCAAGTAATCAATTCGATAGAGATTGTAATAGTGGTAACAAAACATTGTATACAAGCTCAACCAAAACTCGCCAAGATACAAACCAACATATACCGCAGCCAAGCTTTCCTTTCATCTTTTCACACATCGCAACATATACCTATAATCTTCCCGTTCATTTCATTCAACTGAAATATAATAAGAAGCCCTAGGTTCAACAGAAAAAGGCATAGACTGTAACACATGATTTAAGAATTTATCATACAGCTTTGGTAGCTTCTTCAGGACTGGAAAAATGCCACAAAACCTGACCCCTTGCTCACTCCATTTAAATCACGCATGAGCTAATCGAGGCAAAATAGCAAGAACAAATGGAAACAATTATCTCAAATCTATGCCACAACAAGAAACTATCTTACAGAAGACTCAAAATGCTATAAATTCAAGTACCTTGCAAGATGTAATGATTCCAAACTCTGAGAACAATTCCTTCAGCTTCTCGTCATTCATGCTATCATCAAGATTCTTCACGTAAAGGTTAGCATCCTTTAGTTTCTCGAACCTACTGTTTCTCTCCTATTCAAATTGGGACTTGAGTTCAGCCTCACTTTCAGCCTTCTTCTCAGCCCTCCCAACATACAACATATTCTCAACTGCAGCAGCTACGGAATTGGGACTCTCCCAAAACATTTTGATTTCCCATTACCATCTTTCATAATAACAGCGCTAGTGATGGTTCTAAACTTTATCGAACATTTTCCTGAGGCTCTCATTTGTGGCACTTTCAGACAAGTTTTTCACCTAAACATTCGTGAATTTTGGCGATACCTTTCCACGGTTCCTCTCATGTCGACGAACGCCCACATAGACTTTTTTTGTCATTTATCAACATGCCATTCACCGCTTGATCAGACACCAGCTTCCTCCTTATCAAACTGCACAAATCCATAGCCCTTAGAATGCTCGTTGTGGTCAACGGCCACCTTGCAAGAGAGCACAGCCAAGGCGTAAAAGATTTCAGATAGAGCCCCTTTGGTCGATCGCTTAATCCAAATTTTGATGAATGATTAGCATATCCACTTTTCCCGATGCTAGATCTCGTGAGAGAACATAACTTTTGGAAAAAGGTATACAAAACAAGACAACTTGTCAAGCGATTACAACTTGAAAAGAAATGTAGAAGGAGAAGATCAAACTAACAATGAACTTAAACAAGAAAAATGTAAGAAATCAGAAACCCAGATTGTAATGCCGAGTCGAGGAGGCCTCTTTCCGCAAGACGAGATACACCCGGTAGTGTTCTCTGCTCGCGATCGCTCCAAAGATAAAACGACAGCTGCCTCGCTGGTGGTAGCACCGCAGCACCAACGAGCCCGACGAACAGAACGAGACGAGGATGCAGCTTCGACACGAGCCATGTATGCATAGAGTGCTTGAATGTTGGAATGCGATGCAAGAGGTGGCTTATGCCGGGAGACATGTCCTATTTATAGGCGCCGCCCCTCATGGGAGATGCCGAGTCAACACCGCATTGATATCGGGTGTTACGGGTTATGTCCCACATTGAGTGCAGGGGTTACGCGACGGTTTCGAGACAACGAAGTTACACCCACGCTTCCGCAGAGCCATCATGTCGGAACGTTATCGACGCTATGATGAATCGACAACGCGGCGCCCGTGTTCATTGGACGATCCCGACGCCTCTTCGCGCACAGCAGACTCCAACGGATTGGGCTACACGAGTCGGGCCCTGATCAACTCCATCTTTGGGCTCGATCAAACATTGATCCAAAATATACGAGCAACGGGCCACTAACCAGACCACGGCAAGCCCACGAACAGCCCAAAGAACAGCCCAAAGACCACCCAAAGACCAATTGCCAAGATCCAAGGACCAAGAACCACGGACCACGGAATCGAACCGAGCCGAGTCAAGCCGGACGGGCACGGGCCAAGGGCATCGGGCACCGGCACGGGCATGGCATGCGCGGCGGCGACAGAAGATGGCAGGCGCTGCGGGCTTTCCACCCATCACTTGTGCACATAATTATACTAAGTGTTCTTATATAGACAATTAATGAAGGTACACTAATCAATGTGGGATAAAGATTAATTAATCCATGCTTATCCCTTTAAGCACATAACTCCATGTTTATGACCAACTTTGATCCACTATTTTCACCATCGAAATCGGATTTGAGAATGTGAATACACCACCATCATCTACTCAAACGTAGATCGATCCTATATCGCTTAATTTCACAAAATTAAACGTTACATCACTCAAAATCTTGGTCAAAGTAGCCTCGAAACTTCGACCACATATATATATATATATATATACACGATTTCCAACAATCCCCCACATGAGTGGAAATAGTCATATGCATTTATACGCATACGCCACCCTCAAGAGATGTTAAAATATTTGGACAGTGGTTTATGGCCTTGAACCTTCCATAGTTAGTACCATCAAGTACACAAAGGATTAAGGACACGATGCCTTGAACTATTCCCCCACAACGCAATCGAGACAATGGTATTAACACTTTAACACCTCAACCTCATCCATTCTCACGCTTGATTCCATTTGGCCATGGACATCCACTTTGATTCATAAGTGTTTTGTTCAAGCGGCCCCACTGCGCACTTATATAGGTGATTCTTTACCGAGTATCTCGCCATACTCAACCTCCTCGAGGTATCTTAGAATCATTAAGAGTCAACGACTCAACCTCACCACTAGGCAAGTTTTTCAACACCGCTTGCTTTCTAGGAACAGACTAACTCGAGTGTTTACACACCTAACTCCTATAGCTTAATTCTCCCATCGAACCAAGTTCTGGGATCTCCAATATCATGGTCAAGTTACCACTATGATTGTTCTTAAGACGTGGATTTTAATCACATTCCTCTAGAAACTTGATCATTTGATCCCTGCTCAACCCTTTGGTTAACGGATCCGCCAGATTATCTATCGACTGACATAGTCAATTGATATAACCCCACTCGAGATCAAATGTCTCACAGATTATGTCGCCGACGATATGTCGAGACTTACCATTATACAAACCACATTTCGCTCTTCCAATAGCCGCATATCACAAGGAATCATCACCGGTGGCACGTGTTTAGACCAACATGGAATATCTTCCAAAAATTACTGAGCCACTGCTTCCTCACCGCCTTTATCCAAAGCTATGAACTCGATTCCATGGCGGATCGGGTTATACACGCCTGCTTCATGGATCTCCAAGAAACAAAGACCTCCCCAATCGTGAACATGTAACCACTTGTAGAAAGTGAATCTTTCGTGTCGAATCCAATTGTCATCACAAGATTCTTCAAGTACCGGGATATCTCGTGAATGCAGCCCATGATTTTGAGTATACTCAAGTACCTCAAAACTCTCACTAGAGCCTTCCAATGCTCCTTGCTCGATTGCTCGTAATCCACTCAATTTATTCACTTGCAAGCTATGTCGTCGGGTGCAATTTATAAGATACATCAAACACCCGATGACCTTAGCATAGTCTTCTTGCCCAATAGGTTCACCCCGTTTTACTCAAGTGAACATTGAGCTCCTAATGGGTCTTAGCAGTAAACTATCAAACGCTGAATTTCTTAAGCACTTTCTACATAGTGAGATTGTGTCAAGATAATTCCGCTCGATCTTCTTAGAATCTTGATTCCAAGAATCACATCGCCTAATCCCATGTCCTTCATGTCAAAATTTCTATTTAACATGCGCCTTTGTGTCATTAACGACTGAGTATTGCTACCCATGATCAACATGTCATCTACATACGCACACACTATAACATAACCATTATCGTTGTTCTTAACGAGACACATTTATCACACTCGTTGATCTTGAAACCATTTGCCAACATTACATTGTCAAATTTCAGTGCCATTGCAACGACGCTGTTTCAAACCATATAGAGACTTCACGAGTTTGCATACCGCCTCTCGACTGTGTACTACAAACCCTTCTGGTTGTTTCTATATATACCTCATCCCGAGGTCACCATTAAAAACGCAGATTAACGTCCATTTGATGAATCTCAAGATTGTGCAAAGCAAAGAATTGCAGAAGCACCCTAATAGACGAATCCTCATCACAGTGAATAAGTATCAAAGAAATAGTATCCTCTTTGTTTAAACCCTTCGACAACCAAACGGGCCATATACTTTTCAATTGATCCATCTGCCTTGTATTTTCTTTTAAGGATCCATTTGCATCCTAAGGGCTTACAACCTTATGGCAAATCAACCAAAGACCCCAAGTGTGGTTTTGCAGAATGGAATCAATCTCACTTTGAACAACCTCTCCGATAAACGCCGCATTTTACACGCTTATTGTTGATATTTAAAGATGAGTTTAGATCATTTAATGTGCTATGTATCGATTCTTAATGTTTTATCTATTTCAGAAGATAACGCCTGGGTGTTCTTTTGGTGTTGTGTAGTCCATATGTTGAAAATCAAGCAAGGAACGAAGCACAAATCAAAATGCACAATCGCCTGCTTTAGCGACCAGCCCTAGAGGTCGCCAGTGGCCGCTAGGCAAGTCGCGCCAGAGCTGCCGAGGCCGCGATCACGACTGCACGCGAGCAAGCCCCGCCGAGAACTCATCAGACGATTCACGACCACGGCTAGCGATCGCTAGCCAGCCATGAGCCAACCATGCGAGCGCAAGAGATAATGATGAATGAGCTTAAAAGAACGCGCACACACATGCCTCATGGTCGAGCTAGCGATCGCGAGGAGCGGTCACTTAGATGGCGCGTAGAGAGATTAGGTTTCCACCCTTATCTATAAATAGGAAAGACACCCTCAAGGCCCGAAAAACCTGCATACGCCTGTAACGCTTTATTCATTTTTTCCTCGCTTTTGCTTTTCTTTAGCTTCCGCTTAGTTCTAGCATTAGTTTTCCATTGTTCGAGTTTAGTTTATCGCTTTGTTATCGATTCGAACGCTTTGTCCGATCGCTCGTTGTTTTCCGTTTTTCGCTTGGGATTGATTCAAGACCAACCATTGTTCATCCAACGCTATTATCCCGGTTTTATGCATTTAATTTCGCTTATGATTTATTCGTATTTTGTTCCGCTTATTATGTTCAGTAATTTTCCGCTCTAATCCTGTGGTTTGTATGATCCGATCCTATATGTTGAAATTCGTTATCGCTATTTACCTTCCGTGCATTGATTCATGATTCTTGGTGCTTATTTATATGTGTTAATTTCTTATCAATCTTGATGCATATCTAGTTGCCGCTAAAGACGAATCGATTAATTGTCAACCGATCTTGAATGCATGATACGGATAAACCTCGAGTCGAGTGCGATAGGAACATCCGTAGAGAAGCTTATTCTTTGTGATCTGTTTGAGTTGCTTGTTTTCACCTAGAGACGAATAAAGAATAGGGAAAACTTGTAATCTATGTACCGCAATTGTCGAATCAAGTTGTTGGTTATATATGTGATCTTCCATCTTGTCTCGGATTAAAATCGCTAATAGGAAACAAGATAAACATACGTTGTGGATAGGATTAATGTATCCCTAGGGTTAGTCTTTCTTATCTGCTTTTACCATCCGAGTGTTTGTTTACTTTATTTTATATTTTCACCGTTACCTTTGCTTTGGATTAAATTCAAGCCCTTAAACCTCTCACCCAATTTCGTGTTTCAATAATGATGAATTATCGCTGAGCTAGCTTTATGTTTTCGTGATACAATCCCCGTGGATACGACATACACTACCCATATACATCGCGTTATTTTCGTGCGATCAAATTCGCCGATCAAATTTTGGCGCCGCTGTCGGGATTGTTAAGATTATATAGGAATAATTTGACGATTTGGATTTATTAATTCAAGTTATATATTATATTATTTATTTATTGTTACCGAGCTAAATTCTCTTTCTCGTGTAGTTTATGCGCATAAGATCTCGTGGACCTCCCGAATATTATTTGATCCCGAGATCGAAAGCTCTCAAAGGAGAAGAGGACGAGAGAAGAGACGGGCTGCAATGGCGCTAATCCAGAACGCCAGACGATGTTAGCCGATTTCAGCGAGAGATGGCCAGATGGCAAATATGGGACCTCGTCCTTACCCCGCAGACGCGACCATGAATTTTATGTACCGACCTCCCATCGAACAGCCCACTGAGGCGGATGGGGCCCGACGTGGATGCAAACAATTTTGAGTCAAGCCGCCCCGATCAAGATGGTCCAAGGAGAGCGCTAGGGGAGGGTCATCAAGACCGAATACGCATCTCGAGACTTTTCTCGATATTTGTGACATCATCAAACGAATGGGGTGCCACAAGACACGATCCGGATGCAAGATGTTCGGTTTCTGTCGCAGTACCAGCGTAAAGATTGGTTCAAGAGTTTGGACCGAATCGGCATCGACACTTGGGGAAACTTTATAGAAGTTTCTCTCGAAATATTTTCCGCCCGAAAGCGCAGAAGATCATCGCCGAAATCTCTCATTTTGCCAAAATCATGACGTAATCACTATTCGAGGCATGAGAGATTCGAGGTCTATTGAGGCGATGCCCACAAAGATGGATTCTCCAAGGAGCGCGATCACGCAGCTTCACAAAGGACCGACGTTTGCAAGGAGCATAGTGGATGCGTCGGTAGGGGCTGTTTATTGAATCGACGAGTAGACGAGGCGAGCAGATTCTAGAGGAGATGGTGCCAACATCTATCAATGGCCAATAGAGAGAACGCCTGGTTAAAAGCAAAGAATGTCGAGGCCGATTCGAGATACGACGAGCTGATGAAGCAATTCACTCGTTGAAGAGCCAGATTGAGACGGAGGACGTATATTTTATAAATCAAAGAAACCGCTGTGAGATGTTGATTTGTATACCGAAGCGGTTTGGTTGGGCTTGTATACAATGTTTCGTTACCACTATTACAATCTCCTATCGGAATCAATACTTGATCGCATATATTCGTGTCCCTTATCTCATATATGTTAGATCATACAGTTGTGTAGAAGATCACGTAAGTCCGTATGATTGGTCAAGCTTAATGAGATATAAAAGTTTCACACCGAGACAACTTGAGGACGAGTTGTCGGTGTATAGTCATGTATAGATAAGAAGTGACTGACTTGGTTACTTGTCTATGCCGGTACGTCCCGCACGTATTGAAGGATCACGGTGAGATGTGTTCTTCTATCCGACCGTCGTGAAGAACCAAGATCTCGTGACGACGATGATCTAAACCTCGATAAGGTATTAGGTGAGTATGAAGGTCGACCATCACTTTGACTTGTTATGGGTGAGGGTTATATGTTCTAACCCAAGATTCTCCGCATCTTGGGTGGTGGCAAGTGTTGTATGTCACGCTAGTTATCTCAGACGAGTCACCGTATCCGCTAGGATGATGACGTCCCTTAAGGAGCTCAAAAGGTTTATTGTACTAAACCCCGCAGTTGAGTTAGCTCAAGTACAATAATAAGGTTGATTGGTACCGCTAATGAATTGAAGATATTAATTATTTTAAGCAATGATTGCTATAAATGATTAATGGACGCTCGATATCTTAAATACGGGATTCAGAATGTCTAAGTGCAAGCCCGACTCAACTTCGTAATAAAGGGGTAAGTCAAGATTTATTCTCTAGTGGCATGAATAAATGTTTATAAATTAATTTATGTTCTCAATGAACATAAGATAATTAATTTATTTGAGGCCCATCTTTATTCCTAGCATTTGATCTCGGGCTGGCCCATCCGTGCCCATAGCTAGAGGAAAATCGTCCACCCTTGTGTCTCTCAAAGGAAAGATTTTATTCACTTTATCCCACAAGGATGTTATTATATTTATGGTATATGCATAGATCCTTTCCATATAAGATTATGGTAATAATCCCGAGGGTATGGTAATAATCTCGAGTATGGTAATTTCCATAAAGAATTATGGTAATTTTATATGAGATTATGGTAATTTCCATATAGATTATGGTAATTTCCATATGGGATTAAGGTAGTGCATTATAAATATAAGGTATGAAATAAAGTCTAGGTTAATGCTCATTATTGGAAGCAAGAATTTTCGTCCATAGAGAGGCAATTTTCGAGAATCACTATAGTGCTTTGATAACTCTTGTAAAAGAGTTATTATAGGTCCTTTTTAATGATAAAAGCCTCGGTTGTTGTATGTTCTGCTCGCCTGTTTGTCCTTGTCTTGCTTGTGTTTCTCTTGTTTGCGTGTGTTTGTGTGAAGGATTGAGTCTGATGAAAATAAAGGGTTTTAGTTGTTTTTGAGCGTTATTTATATAATTATAGCATGTTGCAGGAAGAACGGCAGCGAAGACGAGGCCGAGCTCGTGAGCGAGCTTGACTTCGATGTAAGAGGAAGGACTGAACGAGTAATGCTGAAAAATGTGGGGACGGAGTCGGGCTACTAAGATGAAATCAACGCCCGGGAAAAGTGACGCCCGAGCTCAAATTGACGAGCTTGTAAGTGGAACCAAACCCGGGAGAAAGAGAGTAGGCCGAGCTCGCATCCTTCCGAGCTCAAAGATTGAAAAGTTCACAAGTATGAAGACGACCTCGAGGTCGGGCTCGGAAGCGAAGAGCGCGAGCTCGGAAGCTAAGAGCGCGAGCTCGAAAGCTAAGAGCGCGAGCTCGAAAGCAAAGTGCGCGAGCTCGGAAGCGAAGAGCGCGAGCTCGGAAGCGAAGAGAGCGAGCTCGGAAGCGAAGTGTTCAACCTCAAGAAGATTGAAAGTGGAAGCGAGCTCAGAACGCAATGAGCTCATGACGGAAGCCCACCGCAAGTATGGACGAGCTCGTGTTCGTAAAGTAAGGTCGGACTCACTGTAAAGTAAAGCCCGTAAGCGAGCCGAGCTCGGCAGTAGCGAACCCGGCCGTGCTTACGGGAAGTCAAGTAGCATGGAAAGTCCGGGTTAATTCTCAAGAAGAAATCGCGGGACCACGCCACGTGGCAGGCGCTGCCAGAAATGAAGAGACACGCGCTCGCATCCGCGAGCTAATCGAAAAAGAAAAGGATCGGGGAACGGCGCCGGCAGTGCACGCCTGCACTCAAAAGCGCAGGAGGTTGTTATTAAAAGGAGTTGGCAACAATCGAGAAGAGGATTCGGATATCGACATTTTTAGAGAGTTACAGAGGATAGAGAACATCTCGAGTAAGGAAGAAGGTGCGACTTGGGAGAGGAAGTCATCGGAAGAGACGACGATCCAAGAGCTTGTATACGATTCGATAACTAATTTCTTTATCTTTTCTTAAACCTTGTTAACTGCTATGGTTGTTGCTTATTTCAATGTTGTTAAACACCGCTATGAGCTAAACCTTTATGATTTGATTGAGAAACCCATGTCACATGATTGACGAGCGCAGCTTCACGCTTGTCTCGCCAAATCACTATTGTTTTATTGGGGTTGTTTTTATCTCACTTGTGATTGATCACCATTAGTCGATCGTAGTTCTATAATTGTCGGAAGTTGTTATAGAATGAAAACAATAGAGCTTAACGAAGAACATGATTTTAATGTTATGTGTAAATAGCATAGAATATGCATTTACCTTGCGTGGCAAATATGAATGGATTAGTAATGATATTCTAAGAGCGCTCGATATAGGAATATATGGACTGGATCAGAGAATATAATCTTAGATTTGGGAAAATACTAAGAATCAAAGAAGTTCATGTCATAGTGATAATGCAAGATAATGTTGTAGCAATATTTAGAAAAGAGCATGGTGGAATCGAGAAATCAAGTCTGCTTTCACCTTGATAACGGTAATCTCCTAGTTTTCTATGTCATCGCCCACTTCGTGCGTCAAGTCATTTTAATTTCAGTCACTGGTGTTATATTCTAGTTCAGACGGTCGTCCATCTCCCTTATTTTGCAAAATTATAATCTACGTGATTTAAAAGTGCATTCCCTGTGGATTCGATCTCGAATACTCTGTATTACTTGTTGATTACGTGCACTTGCGTGATAGTATATTCACATCAAAAGAAATATTTCACAACATGCTTAGCGAGGAATTTTCAAAATTAATTGAGAGAAAAGGGTGATTTTCAAGCATTCTCCATAGATCGCCCTCACCGACATGGAGATTGGGCAACCGGATACACCCGTAAGATCAAAGCATGAGTCTCGATCCGCTCATCTCGATCCACCTCGACAGATTCAAAGGTAAACACGAAAACATCAACGTGTTGCGCTTAATTATATAGACGCATGCTAGGTTTATAATCAATGTATGGTGAATTAAATATCCAAGATAGATCCTCGGGCGAGGGCTAAACATACTTTTCCCAACAGAGAATCCGCATACACTCCAAACAATAGAAATCATCCGAACTCGTCAGATGCAAACCCGAATAATTCTCAAGAACTCCAAAGAAGCTTCACGGTACGTAATGGTATGATCCAAGAGCCAAGAAGCCAAGTTTAGAAGATATGGTGCAATGATGGCGACTCAACAGAGTGCATTTATAAGCGATGCATCGCGTAAAATAACTCATCCGAGTCGATCGACGGCCATGGGAAACACGAAAGATATTGAAAATCGATTGGTCAAGTAGCCGCATAATTGAATGCACTACAAAAGACGGGCCAATTTCCGAGTAATACGGAGGTGAACCTCGAAAATCTGCTTCGCCATCCGCATTTGAGGAGGACAAGCTTACCCAAGCCATACGGGCAAGAAAGTCAATCGAGCAGTAAATCATGCGATCAACTCGCGATCGCGAGCCCGATCGCGAGGAGTCCAGTATTCTCCATGTAAGCTCGACCCAGCATGCGTCCGCGAGCCTAACCGCGAACCACCCAGCGCCCGCAAGCCAATCCGCGAGCAATCGTGCAGCATGCCGCCGAGAAATCAACACAACTCGCGCCGCAAGCTCACACGCCAAGAAGGATTCCAATACCAATGACGCCTCATGACCGCCCCGGTCGCGAGGTCGACCACGAAGAGCCTCCAGAGTCCAATTTTCGCACGTACACTCCTCCGGTCCCATTTCCGAGTCGACTAGTCAAGTCAAAATATGACGAGGAGTTTGCTCGCTTCAAAGAGATTTTCAAAAGTTGAGATCAATTTACTCTCTTTGAAGTCACCGCAAACATGCCGTGATACATGAAATTTTTAAAAGACGTGTTTGCAAGAAAGAAGAAATTGGGAAAATTTGAAAAATTACCCTATCCGAAGAATGCAAGGTCGCCTTGCGTGAGGAAGCTCCCCTAAAGCGTATGATCCCGCAGCTTTACGCTAGAATGCGAGATCACCGAGCATACTTTTCCAAATGTGTTGTGCGACTTGGGGCGAGCATCAACTGATGCCTTGAACGTATTCAACCGGCCGCACCTAGGAAAGATGAAGTCGACTAAGATATCATCGATGATGGTCGATGTGTCACCACATATCCTAAAGGTATCGTCAAGATGTGTTGGTAAGAATTCGGACTTTGTTTTTCCCGCCGATTTTGTGATTTTAGATATTCCCGAATTCAAACAACAACCGCTAATCTCGGCAGACCTTTTTAGCAACCGGTCGTGCTTTGATTGATGTGCGTGAAGGTAATCTCACGCTTCGTGTTAACGATGAGGAGCTCAAGATTTCATATATGACGCCATCAAGCAACACGACGCTGAAAAGCCGGAAGATTGCTACCGATCACGACTGCCGCCGCCGCACACGCCGCGCTTCTAGAGGGTACTTGCCCAATCGACGGCACGACGCAAGGAAGAAGTGGACTCGCATAAAAATCCAAGTGATTTGTTCAAGCTTTGTGGAAGCCATTGTTGTGCCAATTGGTGGTTTGTTGTCAATGCCAAGTACAAGGGCAAATCAAGTTTCGAAAGACCACAGCTGCCAAATCGCTCGATTGATAAGAGGTAACGCCGAGCTAGCGATGATAACAAAGACTGGTTGGGAGGTAACCCAACATTTTACGTGCTTTATGTCTTTTGTTTTGTTTTTCTTGTTTTCGTTGTTTTCTTGTGTCTTGTTTGTTTGTTTTTAAGTCCCAATGTATATCATCAATGGTGAGGATTCTATCGACCGCCAGTAGTAAGCAACATATGAGGTACGGTCTCACCCAATCACTCTCTTCGCAAACATTATTGCTCCATTGCACAATCGCTGATAATAATTTTGGGGAGTGGTCGAGTGTGATGTGATTGAGAGTCCTTGTTATGTTTTATGCTGTTTTGTTAAGTTATTATATGTCAGCTTTTTCGGTCTTTGTCTTTCTTTTCATTTTGTGTCTGCCGATACGATAGAAATTTTTTTGAAATTTAATGATAGTGCGCATGATATGTTAGAAAATGACGATGAATGACGGAGATTGCTTAGCTTGTTGTTTTTCACCATTTGCTTATCCCGTGAGACTCGAGCTTCATCCGTATACATATCTCGATACAGTCATAATTGTGACATCATGCATGTGATTATCTTCAGAACTTGCCGCTTTTCGTGTCGAGACCGCAATATGTGTTTTCGAATTTGAAAGGATAAAAGGCCATCTTTGTTAACCACATATTCACCCAAACACTAACCCGCTGATATATACCATTTGTCGCCTTCTTCGAGCCTTTATTAGACTTATTCTTTCGATTAACCGGATGATAGGAGGTGAGGATGGATATGGGAATCAAAAGGGATTGAAATTTTGATGTAGTTATGACGAGGAAAAATTATTATTAGAGAAGTACATCTATGGTGAAGATTAGTACCTTTGTAGCGAATGATAAACCCTATAAGCTCTAGAAAAGAAAAGAAAAAAGGAAAAAAGCAATGATAAGTTCACTATGTATGTTGAGCATAAAGGGTCTTTAATCAAAGTATAGGTACCTTCGTGGCATAAAACGCTGATTTAGCACGCTGGGAAAGAAGAGGAAATGGACAAAGTCCATATGTGTCTAAAAGTATAAATGGGGTGTTGGAATATTCTCGAGTCACTTAGCCATATATTATCCTACCTTAACCAATGTGCCTACATTACAACCTATGAAAAGACCTCTTGATCCTAATTTGAACACATTCGACGCGGTGGAGATATTAGAGAAACGGCAAGCCTATGGTAAGATGTTGCATTGCATTGATCGTTGAGTGCATACACGCTCTACATTTCTTTATGAGTTGAGTGTATCCTATATTTTACACACATGTCGCTGTGAGGTCAATTAAATGAGTTTTGCCACAATTGTTGTTTGTGTTGAGTTGACTAACGCCGCCATGTGCACTAATATTTTGAGTGTTAATATGTTTCGAGGCTTAGAATGGTTATCATCTTTGCTACTGCTGATCTTTTCGTTGTGTCTTTCTGCTTTGGCTTTGTTTGAGGACAAACAAAGATTTAAGTTTGGGGTTTGATAAACGCGCGCATTTTACACGCTTATTGTTGATATTTAAAGATGAGTTTAGATCATTTAATGTGCTTATGTATCGATTCTTAATGTTTTATCTATTTCTAGAAGATATCGCCTCGGGTGTTCTTTTGGTGTTGTGTAGGTCCATATGTTGAAAATCAAGCAAGGAACGAAGCACAAACAAAATGCACACTGCCTGCTTTAGCGACCAGCCTAGCGATCGCTAGGCTGGCCGCCAGCAAGCCGCCGAGAGCCAAGCGAGGTCATGATCGCGACTGCACGCGAGCAAGCCTCAAAGACCGAGAACTCATCAGACGATTTCCGCGACCATGGCTAGCGATCGCTAGCCAGTGCCGCGAGCCAACCATGTGAGCGCAAGAGGCGACCGCGAGCGAAAAGAACACGCACGACACATGCCTCGCGGTCGAGCTAGTGACAGCGAGGAGCGGTCACGAGACGGCGCGGCAGAAGAGAGATTAGGTTTCCACCCTTATCTATAAATAGGAAGACACCTCGCGCCCAAAAAACCCGCATACGCCTGCACGCTTTTATTCATTTTTTCCTCGCTTTTGCTTTTCTTTAGCTTCCGTTTAGTTCTAGCATTAGTTTTCCATTGTTCTAGTTTAGTTTATCGCTTTGTTATCGATTCGTAACGTTTTGTCCGATCGTCGTTGTTTTCCGCTTTTCGCTTGGGATTGGATTCAAGACCAACCATTGTTCATCCAACGCTATTATCCGGTTTTATGCATTTAATTTCCGCTTTTATGATTTATTCGTATTTTGTTCCGCTTATTATGTCTATGTAATTTTCCGCTCTAATCCTGTGGTTTGCATGATCCGATCCTATATGTTGAGATTCCTCGTTATCGCTATTTACCTTCCGTGCATTGATTCATGATTCTGGTGCTTATTTATATGTGTTAATTTCGATCAATCTTGATGCATATCTAGTTGCCGCTAACGACGAATCAGATTAATTGTCAACCGATCTTGAATGCATGATACGGATAAACCTCGAGTCGAGCCGAGATAGGAACATCCGTAGGAAGCTTATTCTTTGTGATCTGTTTGGAGTTGCTTGTTTTCACCTAGAGACGAATAAAGAATAGGGAAAACTAGTAATCTACAAATGCAATTGTCGAATCAAGTTGTTGGTTATATATGTGATCTTCCATCTTGTCGGATTAAAATTGGCTAATAGGAAACAGATAAATATACGCTGTGGATAGGATTAATGTATCCTAGGTTAGTCTTTCTTATCTGCTTTTACCATCCGAGTGTTTGTTTACTTTATTTTATATTTCGTCTCGTTACCTTTGCTTTGGATTAAATTCTGAAGCCCTTAAACCTCTCACCCAATTTCTGTGCTTGAATAATGATGAATTATCGTTGAGCTAGCTTCTATGTTTTCGTGATACAATCCCTATGGATACGATACTCTGCTTACCTTATACTTACGCGTTTTCGTGTTAGAAAAGTGAGCGATCGCCAGAGCATCTCGTCTGGTCGAGCATAGGCTACTTTGATCAAGTTGGTTCTTCGTCCAACATGAACGCAATATAGTCGTGACCAAAATCCTTTCGCGCTCGACTTCACCGCCACGCCTTGGTTCTCGACCTCTCGATCGCACCGATCGCTATGCGACATCGGTTCTTCCTCTAAAGGTTTAGAACTCGAAGCTTCACCATCGCCTATTGCTAGAACTCGGCTTCACTTTTATCTTTGTCTTTACATGGATAAATACTTTCAAAGAATATAGCATTCCTTGATTCAATCGCCGTCCCCACAAACATATCCGGTGCCTCCGCCTATTGATCGTAAAACGATAGAGTCAGCTGCTTAGTGCATACCCAATAAAGATACAATCGATCGCTTTAGGTCCAATTGTAACTTGTTTAGAAGAGGCACCTCAACCTTCGCCAAACACCCCCACACTTTCGAGATATTTCAGATGATGGCTTTCTTCCTTTCCACAACTCATAAGAAGTGACATCCTTACTTAAGTGGAATCTTGTTCAAGATGTAGTTGGTCGTCAAAACAGCCTTCCCCACAAGTTCTGGGCAACAATGAACTAATCAACAAATCATTCATCATCTCCTTAGTGTTCGATTTTACGCTCAAGAACACCATTAGACCGAGGTGAATAGAGTCGTCGCTTGATGTATTACACCACTTTCGCTGCATAATGCCTCAAACGGAGCTACATATTCTCCCTCTATCACTCGAATAGTCTTAATGCGACAAATTAGTTGATTCTCGCCCGTTCTTGATGTTTTAAAAGCCTCAATAGCCTCGCCTTTACTTCTTAGAAGGTAAAGATAACAATATCTTATACAATATCAATAAACGTGATGAAGTACTTTTTACCACCTCTAGCTTGTATAAACTTTAAATCACACACATCGGTGTGAATAAGTTCTAGGCTTAGTGTCTGTTCTCACCGAATAAAACGGTAACTTAGCTTATTTTGGCTTCCACACAAACCTCACATTTTGTTTGTGTATTAACTTCATTTAACTTTAGTAAATCTAAATTTACTAATCTTTTATTGCATTTAGATTAACATGTCCTAATCTACAATGCCATAAATCGTAGCACTCAACAAGTAAGAGGAAGTAGATGCATTTTCATTCATAGCAAACTTGGGTACACTACAAGACAAATTATTACATTTAGTTTGAAAAGACCCCATGAGATAACCCCTACCAAGGAACTTTCCAAACTCAGTCAAGAAAACTTGTCTCGACTCAAAACTAGTCTAAAACCCTTATTAACTAGAATAGAGCCCGACACTAAGTTCTTGCGAATGTCTGGGACATGCAGCACATCCTTTAACATGATCTCAATGCCGGATGACATCTTGAGCACCACATCACCAACTCAGCAACCTCGGACGAAGCTTGGTTCCCCATGTTGAGCTTCCTTCCTTCAACAGCTTGTAGGTGGAGAACGATCTTTCGCCAGCAGACGCATGCAGATTGTGCGTTGTCGATGAACCATCCACCTTGATTCTCTACATGGTCGACTTCTTCGTCACCACACAGCCCAAGTCATCCTTGTCTCATTTGTCGAAATCCTTCTCAACAACGCTGGCAACTTGTTTATCCTTCTTTTCTTAGTCGACGGCGCCTTACTCGTGTGGCCATGCTTGCCACAATTGTAACAGCCCCATCAAACTTACGGGCAACCACCTTCCTTGCTTTGTCATCGACATTGGTACGAAAACGCTTGTTGGAGGGACCGCCTCCAACAAAGTTATTCTTCACGCCGAGCAAGCCTTCGCTTTTAGATCTTGCTTCTTCACGCTAGACTCAATGCGCAGCTTGACGATCAAGTCTTCGCCATATCCTTTCGCTTGTGCTTAAGGTAGACCTGAAATCTCTCCACCTGTGGGTAGCTCAATCACCAGCGACGACAAAGCCATTCAAACAAGTGTGCCCTTCGGCTTCAACCTCGTGTACAATGAGTTGAAACTCTTGCATTTGTCCATGATCGGTCGAGAATCGACCATCTTGTAGTCCAAATATTTGGCTACAATAAACTTCTTTGTACCTGCATCATCACTACGGTATTTCTTTTCTAGCGTATCCCACATACATTTGGATGTCGTTACAACAAAGATAAACACTATACAAGCTATCTTCTAAACTACCAAGTATAAAATTTTACAAAGATAGTCGCCAAGGCGCTAATTGTCATATGCCGCTCGGACGTGAAAGTCCGCTACCGCCCCCGTAACCAAAGCTCATCTTCCACCAAGAAGTTGGTGAAGCCCAACATCGTGAGGTAGAACAACATCTTTGCCGCCATCTCAAGTCGGATCCTCCAAACTTCGCGGCTTCTCAACGGGCAAGATCATCCTTGCGGTATGAACAGCGAAGAGATCGATCCAAAATCGATCCACCAAAGACCACTCAAGTGTGTCAAACATGGAACTCGATGAGAACCACTAATATTAGATCCCGTGGATCCAACAATGACCCATCAAAAGTGCAGTCGTCGAGCCAATGGAACCACTAAAAGTGGAACCAAACGTTGAACCACTAAAAGTGGAACCAACAGTCGACCCAAAGGGTCCAATGGTTGACCCCGAAGGCATCAAAGCAAACATGGCCGTAGTCATTGTGCCAGAATTGGCAGCAGCAGAAGAGGCGCGGCAAGCGGCGGCAAGGTAGAGTCGGTGGTGAACAATCGACATCTCCAAGAAAAGGTTTAAGTTTCGAAGTTTTAAGTTAATTAAAAGTCTCAACTCCTTCGTGGCAAGTATTATCTCGTCTTGCAATTGTTGGATAAAAGGTGTACAAAACAGTACAACTTGTCGGGCGACATAACTTGAAAAGAAATGTAGAAGGAGAAGATCAAACTAATAATGAACTTAAACAAGAAAAATGTAAGAAATCAGAAACCGTATTGTAATGCCGAGTCGAGGAGGCCTCTTCCGCAAGACGAGATACGCCCGGTAGTGTTTCCTTGCTCCGCGATCATCTCTAAAGATAAACGGCAACGCCTCGTGGGTGGCAGCACCGCAGCACCAACGAGCTCCGACGAATGCGAACGAGGCGAGGACAGAGCTCGACACGAGCCATGTATGCAGAGTGCTTGGAATGCCGGAATGCGATGTGCGAGGTGGCTTGCGCCGGGAGACATGTCCTATTTATAGCGCCGCCTCATACGGAGCATGCCGAGTCAACACCCGCATTGATGTCGGGTGTTACGGGCTATGTCCCCATTGAGTGCGAGAGGGTTACGCCGGCGGTTTCGGAGACAACGGGAGTTACACCCACGCTTCCGCAGAGCCATCATGTCGGAACGTTACAAGCGCCACGATGAATCGACAACGCTGCAAGGCCCGTGTTCATGGACGATCCGGACGCTCTTCAAGCACAGCAGCCCAACGGATTGGGCTACATGAGTTGGACCCGGACCAACTCCATCTTTGGGCTCGATCAAACATTGATCCAAAATATACGAGCAATGGGCCACGGAACCAAGCCCACGAAGCAAGTCCATGAACAGGCCCAAAGAACTGCCCAAAGACCACCCAAAGACCAATTGCCAAGATCCAAGGACCACGGACCACGAAATCGGAACCGGAACCTGAGCCGAGTCGGAGTTGAGTGTCACGACCCGACTACCTAATCAGGTAATTAGGTCGTGACTTGGGGTTAAGAAGAAAATTTAACACCAACGGGCTCAACATATGTCATGAAAAAAGGTGACAACAACTTTCATTATGAATAAATTGAACCTTTATGGTTTAAGAGGTGAACTAAGATTGAACGAAGAATGATTTTATGGTCTGATAAGCCTCATTTTTACATGATTTATAAGGCTATATTTGTTTCGTTTCTAAGTGATAAGTGATCTTTTGAGTTGTCTTTTGATATATTTATGTTTACCTTGGAAGATATTATGCCGTGTGTATTTCATGTCATTTTAGCATAGGTTTTAATGTCAAAAAGGTGGATCACGATAAAGAGGAATCAATAGCCCAGTCGCGAGCTCATGCGAAGAAGAACTGTTTGAAAACGACGTTGAATATGATGAAATGGATTTGATAAGTATGGATGTACAAAGTTAACTATGTTAAATAGCATCTCAATAGGAGTCCAGAGGCTAAAATGGATTGTAATTCGAGTCCGGACGAGAGAACGGAGCGAAACCGCAAAGTCGCTGCAGCCAAGAAAGATTTATTCGTGAGTTTTGCTCGCGACCTAAGGTCGCAAGGGCAAAACTCGAGAAATCATGAATTTTCAGCAATTTGAGACACCTAGTCCATGTATACTTCTAATCCGAGTGTAATAGGATTGAATCGAGTCGAATAGATCAATCGTGAGTCGAATAGATTGGGGAATTTATGAAAAAGGAGCTTATGTTTTATTATAAATAGGGAGATAGAGCAAGAGTTTATGAACACCATTCCGCAGCGTAACACAAATTCTTCTTTATTTTCTTTTGCAAGTTCTTTTCCTGCTTAATTTAGTTTAGCTTTTTCTTTAAGTATTTTCATTCCAATTTCATAGTTTAGTATTAGAATTGTAATTTCTTCCTGATTCAAGTCGCTACAATTGTTCTTCGTGGATTCTTACGGTTTTATCTATCTATCTTAATTTATGTTTTATTTAATTATTTATTGCTTTGGTAATTTAATTGTGCGTAGCTAAAATTCGTGATCGATCCTGTGGTTTGCATGATTCGATCCTATATGTTGTGATTGCTATCGCCATTTACCTTCCGCATCGATTCATGATTCTTGGTGCTTATTTATATGTGTTGATTGATCAATCTTAATGCATATCTAGTTGTCGGTTAATTACGTAATTGTATTAATTGTCAATCGATTAATGCATGATACGAATGAGCCTCGAGTCGAATGAGATAGGATATTCAGAGGAAGCATATTCTTAGTGATCCTTTTGAGTTGCTTGTTTTCACCTAGAATGGTAGGGAAAACTCGTAATCATGTACCGCAATTGTCGTGAATCGGAGTTGTTGGTTATATATGTGATCTTCCATCTTGTCTCGATTAAAACGGGTTAATAGGAACAGGATAAACATACGTTGTGGATAGGATTAATGCATCCCTAGGGTTAGTCTTTTATCTGCTTTTATCATCTTTGATATTTATCGCTTTCTTTTATTTTCTTTGGCTACATCTCGCTTGGATTAAATTCAAGCCCTTAAACCTTTCACCCAATTTTCGTGTTTCAATAATGATGAATTATCGCTGAGCTAGCGTGTTTTCAGACATAATCCTCGTGGATACGATATCGACTTACCTTCTATATACGCCTTTTACATGTGAAAAGGAGCGATCATGGTCCTCAATTCATAATAAAGAATCGATCGAGAAGAACAACGGCTGAGGACAATGATCACAACGGAATAATCAATATCAAGAATGTACATATTTGAGCATGCTTTGACAACTTTGAGAGTTTATCAATGTATTAAATCATAACAGAGCATTGAACATGATCACTTTGTTCTATCAGGACACATAACAAATAAAGGCCAGAGTTCGTCAACGGAAGGTGTGGTTGAGAATTATGTGTGAAGACATAATTCTCTGGGCATCAAAGCATATGAACTTCAATTGAATAACACCAACAAATTCTCAATAATTACTCATAAACATCAAAATATATTTATTAAACATATTTTTGACCTTAAAAATCATTTTAAATATTTTGCTCTTCATCCGAGCTTGATCGGCAAACGCCGACGTCACAAAAACATAGATTTTGAAATTCTAAATTTTCTGAAATCAAGACTTATTTGAGCATGTATCTATCATCTCAAGACTATTGCAATCTAGGTCTTCTTATGTTCAACTAGATTTAAGAATTTTATCTCAAATCTGCCGAAATTCTATCGTCTCAACTCGAAGCTTAACGCAAAGCTTCTAACTTAACCAACTCTTTCTTAAGGATGCAATGCCCTTCTTAATAAACTCTTAATCATGAGCTAATCTTTGCTATTGGGATAACCAATATCAAGAATGTACATATTTGAGCATGCTTTGATAACTTTAGTTCACTTCTTGAATCATAAATGTTCGATTTATTTATGACAAAAGTTGTAGTCATCTTTTCTCATGACACACGTTTGAGCCTGTTGTCGTTAAATTTTCTTCTTACCCTGAGTCACGGCCTAATTACCTGTTTAGGTAGTCGGGTCGTGACACGGAGCCTCCGTATTACTCGGAAATTGGCCTCCATATTACTCGAAAATATACGAGCATTACAGTGATTTTTAGGGTTCACCTCCGTATTACTCGAAAAATGGCCCGACTTGTGTTGCCTGCTTTGTCAGGCGGCTATCTGACTTATTTGATTCTCCATCATCTTCATATGCTTCCCCATAGCCGTCACAGTGGACTCCAAATGATTTATCTTTTGTCCGGTATTGCTTATAAACGAATTCTGATTCGTCACCAATTGTTGGTTGCTCACAACCAACTGCTGCATCATGTCCTCTAGACTCGGCTTCTTCGTCTCTTGAATCACTCCATTCTGAACTAAGAAACCTGACGGAGGTTGTTGGAAATTGTTAGAGTTGGCATACGAGAAATTAGGATGACTTCTATTATTCGGATTGTATGCCGGATTCCCCAGGATGGTTCCTCTGATTTATGTAACTCACATCTTTCGCCTCATTCATATCTGCCTCTGCAGCATTGACGTGAACAACTCTTTTTGCTTTCCTTTCCTTCTCGAACTGGCTTCTCAGAAGGGTGAACTGCTCCATAATATTATCATACTTCGAATCGCCTTCAACAGTAGCTGCCTTCACCACAGGTGTCCTCTCCATAGGCCATTGATAGCTATTCGCAGCCATCTCTTCTATAATTCTGCTAGCTTCCTCCATCGGCTGATTTAGCGTGCATCCTCCCGCCGATGCATCAACAATACTCCTCGTGTGAGGTGTCACCACTATAGAACCTGTATGTCTCCGCCTCTAGAAAATCCATGTTGTGGGCACTTTCTCAACAAGCCCCTAAATCTCTCTCACGACTCGAATAATGACTTATCTCCTAGCGGGAAGTGGGAAATCTCGACTATGATCTTTCGTGCTTTAGCGGTGGAATGTATTTCGAGAGAAACTTTTCAAAGATTCCCCAACTGCTGATTTCAAGACGATCTAAACTCTTGAACCGCCCTTTGCTTGATTGCGAATGAAAATCCAAACATGCGCATCCGGATCGTATCTTGTGGCACCCAATTCTGCTTGATGGTGTCACAAATGTCGAGGTATGTCTCGAGATGGGCATTCGGATCCTCCGTCACTCCTCCTCCGAACTGTTCTCCTTGAACCATGCTGATTAGGGCCGGCTTCAACTCGAAGTTATTCACATTCACCTCCGGGCCCCATCCGCCTCCTTGAAATTGCTCGGTAGAAGGTCGATACATGTAGTTTAGAGGTCTCGCCTCCGGAGTAGGGACTAGAATTCCCATGTTCGCCATCTGACGTTGCATCTCCATAAAGTCTGCCAGAAGACATGCAGCTTGTTCAGGAGGTACACCCCCGTTGGGAGGAACACCCCCGTTGTTCGGATTTGCTGCCATCTCTTGCCTTTTCTTCTCCCGTCTCTTTCTCCTTTGGGTAGTCTCGATTTCTGGATCTAACAATGGCTCAAGAGGTCCTCGGGACCTTGTGATCATAAACTACCTCGAGAGAAACAAAGAAATTAGATCCGACAAGCAAAGAAAAATAAAATAAATATACAACTTGAATTAATAATTCTGAATTGTCAAGTTATTCCTATATAATCTTAACAATCCCCGGCAACGGTGCCAAAATTTGATCGCTCACTTTTCTAATACGAAAACGTGCAAGTATATAGGTAAGACGAATATCCACAGGGATTGTAACACGAAAACACAGAAGCTAACTCAACAATAATTCATCATTATCCAAGCAATGTAATTTGGTTTGAAGGTTTTAGGGCTTTGGATATTAAATCCAAAGCAAAGGTAGCAAATTGAAAATAAACGAAAGCAATAAATACCAATGAGATAACAATCTAGAAAGACTAACCCTAGGGATGCACAAATCCTACCCACAACGTATGTTTATCCCGCTCCTATTAACCAATTTTAATCCGCATAAGATGGAAATCACATATGTAACAAACAATTTCATGCGACAATTTGATTACTAATTTTCCTATTATCATACGCCTCTAGGTGAAAATAAGCAACCCAAAAGGATCACAAAGAATATGCTTCCTACGAATGTTCCTATCTCACCACAACTCGCGCTTATTCAGATCATGCATTCAAGATCGATTGACAATTAAAACGGTTAAGTAATTAACTGGCAACTAGATATGCATCAAGATTGATCAGAAATTAACACATATAATTAAGCACCAAGAATCATAAATCAATGCCTGGAAGGTAAATAACGATAGCAGGAATCACAACATTTATGATAGAATCATGCAAACCCTAGGATTAGAACGGAATTTAGCTAGACATAAATAACGAAATTAAATACGAAATAACCATAGGAATAGAAAATATATAGATAAAACCCGTAGTGTAGCGTCGGAAGAACAATCGTTGGGTTCGTATCTCAACCTCAGTGAAAAACGGGAAAACACGGAAATTGTTCGGACGAAAGCGTTCCGAAGCGTCGACAATGCGTAAAACTAAAGACGAACAATGGAAAACTAATGCTAGAATCAATCTAAATGAAAGCTAGAATGAAAATATATGAAAAATAGTGAAAAACTGGAAAAAGAGGTCCAAAATCGCTACTGGTCGGGTTGGGGTGCGGGGCGAAGCCTATTTATAGAATTAGTGGAAACCCTAATTTTTTACTTTGTCGACACGCTTCGCGGCCGAGCTCGCGGTCGCGAGCTCGGTCGCGAGGGATCATCCTCACTCGATCTTCCTTCGCCTTCTCGACCGGCACGCTCGCTAGTTAGCCTCGCGACCGCTCATGGTCGCTAGGTGTGGTCGCGAAATCGGGCAAGAGCTCTTTCGCACGTTGGGTAGCTCGCGGGCACGCCTCGCGGTCGCCGGGAGTGGCCGCATCGCATGGAATTTCCTCGCTGCCGACCTAGCGGTCGCTAGGATGGTCGCGAGCCATCAGTTTTGCGTAGTTCTCACGCTCGCGCTTCGTGGCCGCTAGGCCCTGTTTTCAGCCTTCTTTCGCTCGTGCTTCGTTCCATGCTTCGATTTTCAACTTATAAGCCTACAAAACACCAAAAAGGAACCCAAGAGCAGTATCTTCCAAGAATATGTAAAAGCATTGAGATCCAAGACATAAACGCACTTTATTGATCTAAAATCATCTTTAAATATAAAAAATAAACATGTAAAATGCGCGTTTATCATTGGTCTAAGCCTGTGCCACCGGTGATGATTCACTGCGATAGCTAAGTGGCTATTGGGAGGGCGAAAAATGGTTTGTATAATAGTAAGTCTCGACATATATACCGGCGATATAATACTGTGAGACATTTGATCTCAAGTGAGATTATCTCAGTTGACTATGTCAAGTCAATCGATAATCTGACAGATCCGTTGACCAAATGGTTGAACTGGGATCAAATGATCTAGTTGCTAAAGGGAATGTGATTAAAATCCGCATCTTAAGAATAATCATAGTGGTAACTCAACCATGATAACTGGAGATCCCAAGAACTTGGTTTAATGAGAGAACTAAGCTATGGGAGCTCATGTGTAAACTGTAACGCCCCACTTTTTGATTGATTTAATTTGCTTTAAATAATTTACGTTGGATTTTTGAATATTTGTCATGCTCGATTTTGTGTTGGACTTGAGAGAGTCCGTAATTGCGCTCCCAACTAGAAAACGAACTTTAGAATTTATTTTAGGACCTTCAAATATTATTTTACAAAGATATAAAAAAATAAAAATATAGACTAAGTAATAAAATAAGTTTTGGACTTATGTAATTATCAAATTATATTATTAAGTTTTGGGTTTATATAATTGTTAAAATTATATTATTTATGCTTAAATTAGGTTTTGTAGAATATTATTTTGTTGAACCCAAGTTCTATTTTATATTTATATAGAATTAAGATTTAATTAATAAGAGTTCAAGTAGGATTAGGATTTTATTTATTTATATATATATATATACATGCGCGCACACATTCACACAAAGACACACACTCTCCAGTCTCCACACACACAACACTCAACGGACACACACACGGCACACACACAAACACAAACAAAATTTTTAACTCCAGTGTATCAATTAACAGAAGCTAGTAAAAAATATATATATTCAAGTTCTTCTCTGGTAAGCTTTCTAGTGCATTGTGTTTGTTCAAATATGATTTGAAGTCTTGAAGTTATAAATCATAGACTTTAATTTGAAGGCATAGTTTTTTATTCTATTCTATTCTATTCTATTCTCTCTCTGTTGATTTTTCAGAAAACATTCACTATTAACTAAACTTAATAACCAAGTAGTATCAAATAATAGTGCAGAAATTTTTGGTTATGGCTTACGGAAGCTATTGGGTTGAGTTATTGGATTGTTATTTTTTTTTCTTTAAATTATTCCGTTGACTAAATAAAGAAGATTTATATATATAGGCACATGTATTTAAACTCTTAACAAAAATTTGTAAATTATGACAAATATATAAGTAGATGTGTGATTAGATTGTATGTATAACCTTGTTTTGATGATTTCATTTATTTATTTGTTTATTTTTTTCTTTTCCTTTTGTGTATTATAAAATTAATGCCTTAAAATATGAACTTATAAAATTATTTATTGAACTTATATGAATAAAAAAAATGACGGTTGTTCCTTATCAATAAAGTTATTAGTTTGATTTAGTTAATTGATTTGAATCAATCTATACTACACGTTTCATTTTAATAAATAACCCATTTAATTAGTTATTCTTAAACTTTCCGGATTCTGTTTTAATAATAATAATAATAATAATAATAATAATAATAATAATAATAATAATAATAATAATAATAATAATAATAATAATAATAATAATAATAATAATAATAATAATAATAATAATAATAATAATAATAATAATAATCAAAATTTTATGATCTTTGGTTGATTGCCCTAAACTTTATAAAATAGTTAGTTTTGCTTAAAGAGTTAGTCATATGTTTCTTTTTGCTTAGGCCCTTATAAGATTATTTGTATTTATTGGACTAGGTGCGACGCAACTAGGACCATCGTCACCGAATTGAGTTGATGTTGATTTTGTGTTCGACAATAAGGTGGGTGAAATCTTCTTTAACTTGCAAATATGTGATTTGGAATAAACATATTTATTTTGAAAATGAAATTGATTTGAGAAATATTCTTTTATATCCAACATATATATCGTGGTTTGAATTGTGATACGATATTTATTGTATGCGGTGAGTATGCAAGTGGAAAGCCGTGAAGGTGAGTCATTGGCCATGTGTATATCTTATGCCGGTGAGACAGGATTTTAAACCGGTGAGACTGATTTATCCGAACCACGTAAAAACAAAGTGTGGTTTTAGATCCATCAAATGGCACATAATATATGAATCCTAAACTTTAACAGCCCAAAATTAAAAAGGAATAATATAGCTTTAAATCCAATATATTGATCATAGTATTTTAATCTTATGCAAATTTAACTTCTAAATGTAGAAATTAATCACATAATCTCTTTATCATATTTAATACATGAGAATAAAAATAAATGAATTGAATTTCTTGTGAATTTGATATATAAAAAAAATTGGAATTAAAACATGTCTTGAAATTTTCTTCGGATAAGAAACAACTTACATAAATTCTAAATAAATTCCAAGTTCAAAATTCTTCATAGAATTCTATCAAAAAAATTTGGCCTATTACAAGTGACTAGAGTGAAGTGGAGATTTTGGTCAAAAAGAGATGCATGATTATTAGTTCATTCTTCTAATACATTTGCTACGATTACGAAGGCTCCTTTTTTAGGTTAACAAATACATTATTCTTACGCAAAATCACATTTAACTTTATTTTAAAATTTTAAGTGATTCCAATTTCCAAGTATTTTTTGTCCTCAATTGGAAAATTACCAATCGGTAAAAATGCATTGGGAAGAGGAGGATTTGATGATATTATAGGACAGAGAGGCAGCTTAGGGGATTGTGAAAGGCAAAATACAGGATTGGATTAAGCAACCAATTCCTATGTCTTTTTCTTTCAAATGTCTATTTATATATAAACAATTAATTGATTAATTCAATTATGTGGGACTAAATATGACCTGTCACAAAAACTTAAATGACTAAAGTCTAAGTTGGGCGTGGAGAAAGAGGAAGCCTTAATTTGATTCTCTTTATTTTTTCTGCAACCAGGGATACTCCGTTCTCGTGTAGTAATGTACAACTACATAATTATTTGATTAAAGTCTAAATTATTTAATCTGTTTTAAAAATGTTTTGAATTTTTGATAATATTAATAAAATTTTAGATTATTAATACTGTTTATTAATATTTTTTGTTGACAGAATGATAGTTGAGACTACCACTTGGCAAAAATGATATCGTTTTCACCAGAATAATTTTTAAAGGTTTTATGATGGCTTTGTTTAGTTATCTATTTTTGTAAACACAAATATATTTAGTGTTTATTTTGTTTTGGTTATTACTTGATGACCATCAAATGACGAATTTGATGGGAAGACATTAAACATGAGAATATTTGATTTTTATTTTGGCAATTATTAGTGAATATCCAATTGCATATGATATCTTTTATTTGCGTAGTTAGAGTTGATGTCTGACTGGATATTAAATTTATATCTTTTAGTTGCATTTATTTTATTCATGTAGAATTTAGATGATTTTTACTTACTTATTCAAAGCTCTATGAAGAGCCATTATAGAGTCTTATAAGTCTATAATTGATAATACCTCTTGAAATTTTTATTAAAGATAAAATTAATATTTTGGACTCGTGAGATTATTTGATAGCATCATTTTTATTGGTAAATAAAGTACTTCATGACTCATTTTATTCGAGAAAATATTGATTTTGATGAAACTAGAATTAAAATTAGAGTATTTTTTTCTATAATAAAAAAACCTAACTTAAATATTGTACAATGTAAGCCCCATTAGCTGTATTGTGTTGTGTTGTGTTGTGTTATATCTACAAATTTCTTATCATAGTTCTTAAAAGTCTTCATGAAAGTCATTACTTTTAAATTCTGTATCTTTTTTTGACAATAGTCCTTTATCGGGTCTCATAAAATAACATACAATTTTATGGTATGCTCAACATAAAACTCATTTTTAATAATATTCATTAACCTACTTAAAGTATGAGTTCACTTTTGCCACGTGAAAATCTCAGTCAGCATTTAGTTAGTATGAAATATTAGGGAATATATTTTTGATACAATATCGATAGTTCAGGTCTTTTATTAATATTATTGAAAGTTCATGATATTTTTGAGATAAATCAAATAATTTAGAATTTAATCCAATACATATCACTCTTGAAGGCCAAGGTCGGATATGTAATTTTGCATTGATGGATTTTATTTTATTTTTCGAAATAAAACATACTAAGTTGACTATTAAATTGGGAGTAATTGAATTGAATACGAGCCAAATTGTGACAATCCTCTTGTTTTTTTTATTATTCTTCTTTAATTCGAGCGAGAAAGGGCAATTGAAAGTTGAATGCGAGACTTCTAGTTCTATTCTTTCTTTCTTTTGTGCTTGATTTTCTTTATTTCCCCTTTATTTTTTCGATTTGTAACGGAATTCTCTTGATTTTTTTTTTCTCCCCTTTTCTTTATTGGAATTGTAACGGAATTGTACACAAGGTCAAGAAGTTTGATTGTTATATTCGGATACAATTCGATCAAGTTTTTACCAAAGAGATCCTAGAAATAGAGATGTCCAATTTGTTAGACTCTGTGTGTGTGTGTTTATGTATTTTATTTTACTTTTACTCTTTTTTTAGGAGATAACCTTGATTTAGCTTTAAATATTATATTTGAGCTTTTACAACTGTCATTTAAACCAAAACTCACAAACATAGCAGAGACAAATGCTAGCTCCAAAAAACTCCAGTTTCGTTTTTTTTTTAAAGAAAAGAAAATCCTGTTCATTTTTATAAGATTCTGCTTTGAGCCAAGATATTCAATTGTCAACTTCAGCTGTAGTAAGATACAAGTTTCACCAGAATGATAATAAAATGTGTGAACAAAAAAAAAAGTGAATTGTGAATTCCACCATCGGCCCCAGCATAAGCGTACACACCAAACAAATGAAACATGTTTCCAAATTTTCAAACATAAACAACCCAATCATCATCATCAACCAAATCACACAAAATCATATCACTTACTTGCCTAGTAGACGACTAAGAGGGTGTTGGCTGAGCTTATAAGCTCTCCGAAACAGCTTACTTATAAGCTCAGCCAAGCACTCTCTAAATAGAGATGAACATGTGAGAATAATAATATCAAGGGCTTGTTGAGTAAGGCAGCTTTCAAGCCCAAACCTACGTCTGCTTAGTAAGCTTAAGCTCATCTTTCTCATATCAAGGTTTTCTTTGAATTTTCAATAACCGGCGCATTAGCTATCCTCTATTCCAAAAATGAAAAACACGAACACACTGCGTAAATGAGAAGATAAACGGACACGGTCATAACCTCGAACGACACTTCAAATTTATTTTGAATAAAACTGTGAACCATTCAAGAGAGACTTACAACAAAGAAGAGTCGAAGAAAATAAAATTTTGCTCTAAACCTAGTATGCACATTTTATGCAAAATTCAGGATTAAAAGGCTACGAGGGTAAATGAAGCTCGACTTACAAGAACTGGAGAATTTTGGCACCATAACGACTTCAGCAGCTGCGAGTCCCTTCTCATCTTGATGGAGAACGTGCCAACAGCCGAATTTATTTGGATTATGACCATGGTCATCTTGATGAACAGCTCCACAGCGTGTTGAATGAGGAAGTAAAATCTTTGTTAGGAGGCCCTCCGTCCTTTTATCCGGTGATGATTCTCATTCCACCCGGATTTCTAATGTCACGGATTCAGTTCGTTGTCCCTCTCGAACTTAAACCATTTCCAGTTGGCATAGAAGTTCTCTTCGTCTTCAAATGGCAAGCCGTCCATGGGGAGGGCTTCTAACTTCCTTGTGGCGGAGAGGGCTGCCATCTTCCGCCTGTATTTCTTCGCCATCTCTTCAGCTTCGGAGAATACTTTCTGAATGAAAAGGAAAAGATGCTCGATGAACACTCATAGCTGAAGATTTTATTTTCTTAGGGGGGTTTACTTTGGATGATAGCTTAGATAGATAAAAATAAAAGGCAAAAACTAGTGTCCATCTGGATGTATGGTACATCCGTCCTAATTAAATCCAAATTGGGTTTACTAATCCCCATTAGGGTTTATTAATCACAATTAGTGCGGATGCACTGACTGTGCTTCAAAATAATATAGGTTAATCCACCTCATACATCAATAGAGTAAATAATTTTGGAATTGTTTGATCATGAAATCCTTCAAATACTCAATCCTACGTATTGTCAATCTGATCCATCACTCAAAGTTAACGCCTCCTCAGAAGATATTTTTATGATATGGGATGACAAAATAAGCAACTAAACTCATAGTGTTTACCTCCTTGTTCGACAAAAATAGACCGGGCTCGCTTTCGAGTTCAGCAATGCTGCACGGAAAAGATTCAATATAACAAGATGTATGAGAAGCCAAGTAGCATTAGTAAAAAGATTCAAACATAGAGAAAAGAAAAGAATAAAGAGAAGCATACCTTAGAGAAATTTTATCAGGAAACATCGACTTTATAACAAGAACTTTAACCTCGTCGTCAACTGCCAGATAGTCACTGACAGATGTAGTATGCCCTCGAGATATGTTTGAAACATGAAGCAATCCACTGCCAAACACAAAAAAACAACTGAGGATTATTTGGAGAGAGAAAAAGAGAATGCCAAGACTTGCAGGGGCAAGTAACTATTTGGTTAAAATCAGTTAGTAAATCACATGAAAGAAATATCTTATTCAGTAATTCAGAAACAACCTCCTATTAGTATCGCCAATCCTTATCTGCGCACCATAAGGGAAAATTTTCCTGACGGTTCCTTCAAGAAGTGTTCCCTCTTGAAGATGCATCATCGCCTACACGATTGAAAATGACGAGAGATAGTATCAGGCAAAAAGTTACTGCAAAGCAAGAAATAAAGATAAAAAAGATGGAAGCAAAGACTCAAACGAGAAATACAAACCCAAGCCTCCTTCTCACTGAGTATCAAGTCATTGGTATTTTCATTTATTCGAGTAATTTGCACATGGATCCTCCGTCCAACCTGCAGCATCAAGATATTTTCCTTTAAGCAAAGAGAGTGAAGAAAAAAGAGGCAAAAATTGTGAAATGGTAATTGGTTTACATTCTCTTTAAGTTCTGTGTAATTGTTTACTCTATTGATCAGTTCAGCTTTTGGAAGAAAAGCCCTCAGCCCCTGCACGACAGAATCCCATATAATCGTTGATTTAGATAGAGGTGGTTTCTAGCTAAGCATGAATTGACAGATGGCTCACCTCTATTCTTGTAAGGAGGCCACCCGTATTCCATTCTGTGATTTGAACCAGAATTGGTTCATTTAGTTGCATAACCTGCCAAGATAGATCGATATAATACTTTTATATGCTAAAGCGAGCTTAGGATAAGCTTCAAGAACGGTGAAAGACAGATTTTATTGACTCTGGAATCTTAGTATTGCAAGTAGTTTAGTTAGAGACGAAGAACAAGGTGGGTGAAAAATGGACAACTCTTGTAGAAGATAATTCACCACAATCAACTACGACAAATAACCCAATAACCATGATTATGAAGGAAAGTCAAACTGTCAAAGATAGCAAACATGCAGCACTGGAAGCTTATCCTATTGAACTCTCATTAATAAAGGAGACAAAATCTACAAAAATGTTTCTTCATATATTCAATGTTATTAAAGAACGAACCTTTTCTCTGGTTATACTTTCTTACCATGCAACCTAGAGAACTGGGAGTTTCAATGAGATACAGCTAAGTCAAGCTAGTTTTGAGCAGATATCGAATTCTGTATTTTAAGCTATACAGCCTATACTATCTATATCTCGTTTAAATCAAGAGAGCAGTAGAGTTCATAATAGAATGCACATAACAATGTGCTATCTAAGTACTCAGATCAGATATAGACATTCTCTCAACGGCCAGCACAAGTGGTCCAGCAATGAACCGGCGTTCACATTGAATCACCTAAACTGAAAATTCAGTAACAGACTCACAGTTTAAACATTTTCCTTCTTTTTTAGTTCACATAATGATAACAATGATCTAATCTATTAAATGTTCAGTGAAAATGAATTCGAAATTCATATCAATTTGAGATGACAAACAACAGCCTGTAGCCATCCAGCATCCACTGATAGATCAAGAAGGTAACCGTGAGAGAGTACAAGGTAGTATTTCACACAAAAGGTGTTGCTCAGTTCAGAAAGAGAACTACTGAATCACAAGAGAAAAACCAGTGAATATAAAAGTTAGTGAATCTGAAGCAAGGGCATTACCCTTGGGACGTTGAACTCTCAAATGCACTAGCCTTTAAGTAATCTAAACATGGTACCACTGCCTTGCTCAACTATATTGTCACAATTTCTTAACTTCAGATGTTCATTGACCAGTGCTTATGTTTTTCTAAGATATGCCCCAATGTTTATTCAGAGATGAATCAATGAGAAAACACACCATCTTAACACCTGTCCATTCTTCTTCTAAACTAGCCACTATTCCATTTCCCAATTTCAATTGCATTAGCATCAATGTTTCATATTCAATACCATCACATGATACTAGCATCCATCATACATAAGCCATCAAATATTGAAACCAAAAGCAGCAAAAAACACAATTCAAGAATCTCCATACTAGCAAACAGATCAGCAAGAAAAAAACCTGCCTCACTCGGTGCCACGCAATACGTCTAAAGAGCTTCCTAGTCGACAGCAACGGCCTCCCACCAAGAGTCCTCCCCAAGACCTCAGCAAACAGAACAGTCCCAACGTCTACAACTGGCTTCCCCGGCATAGGCATGCCGCCCATCACCTCATCATTCCTCAGAATCCCCACCTTCCCGTGCACCAGAAACTCCTCAGCATTCTTCTCCACATCACACAGCAAATGCTCCATCTCCTTACCATACAAAGGCAGCACTTCCTTTGTCAGCATTGTCCCCAACATATCCGCACCAACATTCACATCAAGCTTATTTTCATTACCCGAAACCACCACCCCCACCACAAAATCTCCTTGTTTAGGTTCATAATACTCCACAGCAACCTTCTCTAATTTCTCCGTAACTAAACCCTCATTTTGATCCATTTCTTCCCCGGGTGGCCTAAATAGCTTGTAAAACGGCGCCAAAATTTCATCTGCATCAACTTTTTTCAGCTCAATTTCTTCCTCAACCTCAACATCCTCATTGCTCACTTGCTTCGGAGAAGGCTTGTTCAGCAGCTCAAGCCCTTCTAATTCTTCGTCGTTTTCAGCCCTTTTGGGCAAAAGGGTGTCCTTGAAGTCCTCAAAGACTCCATTTTTAGTGCATAATGGAAGATGGGTCCGTCTAAATTTTGGTGATTTGAAATTTCTGCAAGAATTTGAACAAGAGAAGGACGAGAGCGGGAAAATGGCGGTGGAGAGAGAAGGATTGGAGAAGGACGGGTATGAATTGAAGAGACACGACTTACTACAAGAGGTATGGTGAATTAATGGCATCGCTGCTTAACCTGCGCACCTCGTCGACGGCAGATTTTTCGTTGCCGCTTCTTTTTATCCGTTTATAAGGAGCTTTATTCGTGCGCCGTGGGTTGCACACACAAAATATTCTCGGCGGAGATGGGCCCTACTGAATAATATCTATTCGATGATGTCACTATTATTTTCTATAAAATACTCCTCCGTCATGGCGATGCGTTTAATTTCTTTCGATTGTCAGCAAAAAATAACTTTCCTTTTTAAATACTAAATTTACATTTTACCTCAACTTATCCACTTATTTACAAAACACTCACGGCCACTTTTACACTCACATTAATATATTCAGTCACGACACACTTTTATACACTTTACTTACACTCATTCGGTTTAAAACCGCGCCACCAAAAGCGATGCACGTTTTGGTGGGCGGAGGAGTATATGTTACCTCCGTCGGGTGGTGCGAGTTTTAATAAATTGTAATTAGTGTAAAGTAAGTGAGTATAAAAAGGTATGTTATGGGGATAATAAATGAATATATTAATAGATATTGAGTGTAAAAAAATGGATCATAGGTCTTTTTGTAAATAAGTAGATATGTTTAGAGTAAAAATATAAAGTTGATGTTCCAAAATGGAAAAAATATTTTTGAGTGGACCAAAAAACTAATTAAACGCATCTTAACTTAATGGATGGATGGAGATAATTTTGGGATTTGTTAATTGCCTAACAATAATGTCATACCTAAGGGAAGATATAATATTAGACTACACACTCATGATCTATCACAATGTAATTTTTTAACATAATATTTATTTCTTTATCTTCCAATTTATGCAATCCATAATTCAATTCAATTACATTATTTTTATATTCCATCAATGACATCAATCCAATCTAAAATATTTTTATTTTTACTTTAGTTTAAACTTCTTTATTACTTAAAATAAGTTTATTATACTTAAAATATCTAAATAAATAATAATGTTTATTTTATACTTTAAATTCACAATAATATAAAAATATCATACATTTAAAATAAGACACGAACTCAATAACAAAATAAAAACTACACATAAAATGTAGAAATTAGAATACGATCTTAAAGAAAACTATAAAAAGATGAACTTTGATATAATTTTTATTTTTAATGTTAAATAAATATATGAATATATTTTAACCTTTAAATTTATAGTCATTAAAAAAAATTCATACACTTAAACATATTTATAGTTATTAAAAACATTCATACGCTTAACCAAACAAATATAATTTTTATTTATAAATTCATACAAGTATTACTTTTCTTACTTACTATATTAAATTTGAATAAATGTTGTATATTTGCTCTATGAAGTATTATGTTTCTTAATTCATTTACCATATTTAATTTAATTCAATTGTGGTTTTGAGTTTATAGAATCATAAAAAATACATTTCTTATTTACTATGTACAAACTATAATTATTAAAAAAATTCCAACTACAACAAAATTATACTCTATTTATATTGAAGAAGAAAAAATGAATTTTGATATATATATATCATTTAAGTTTATTTAAATAAAATCTTTCAAAACCAAATTAAACTATGACACACTACAAAAAAACACGACAAATATGGAAAAATCCGTCGCAAAACATCAAAATCCGTCAGAAACCAGATTTATGATCGATCGAGACAGATTTGTACCGCCTCTAAAAACCTCGCAGTTAGGCATACAACGACGGTAAAAATTCGTCGCAAAATTTTGAAGCGGACTAGCGACGGACTTATCCGTCGTTGATAAATTAGTCGTTTGACTCGTCGTTTGTTACGTTGGATTAACGACGGAAAATTCGTCGTAACTAGCGACTAAACAATTACGCCGCTAAATTATTTGGGTAATTCCGTCAGAGATCCGTCGCAAATAACGACGGACTTTTTACGCCGCTATATAATTCCGCCGTAATTGAGTCTCGCATCCGTAGCAACATCTCGCTCGCTATTCCGTCAGAAATGTCGTAATGTCTGCGACGGATTTTTCCGTCGCTAATAGAGTCCGTCAGAGATCCGTCATTGACACCACGACAAATTAGATTCTGCTCGCCTCGTAACCGCCGCATTCAGACTTAATTCCGCCTCTATTCCGCCGCTATACTTAAAATATTTCAATGACCGAGTTTCAGATTATGTTTACCCGTGTTTTTACCCGCTCAATACATCCACAATCATCACAAATTCATCCACAATCATCACAAATCCAACAACATCCACAATCATCACAAATCCATCCACAATCCATCCAAATCACAATCCAAATCATCACAAATCCACAATCCAAATCATCACAAATCCACAATCCAAATCACAAATCCACAATCCATCCACAATTATTCAATACATCCACAATCGATAATTCACAACAACTATTCGATACGGAGTTATAAATCCAAATCTAAATCCAATTCAACAATTCAAATCCAACAACAACAATTCAAAATATCCATAAATGAAGTAAAACGATAGATAGGAATCAATATGGTGGAGGGTGGTCGAGGTCCAGATCTGCTACTCGAGCCCGATAGGAATCGTTGGAATGCCTCCTGCTGAGCTTCCATCCGAGCTTGAAGACGTTGAAGCATCCGTGCATGCTCACTCTGTTGTGCTTCAACTCGCCTCCGCCTCGCTCACGCCTCCTTCTCCAAACCGCAGTTGCTCGACCATCCGCTCTCTCTAACTTCATCCGCTCCTCCATCTCCGCTAACTGCTCGATATCCGTGAGACTCCATACGAGAAGTCACTGCAGAGCCGGAACTGAGTCGCTCTCCATGAATGTACGTGAGAGAGAACCAAGACCAAACAATCTCTTTTCTTCGATGCGCCCGAGGATACCCTTGAGGATCCGAGTCCTATCTACTGGCTCTCATCTGCGGCGGCTCGAGTCAAAATCAACTTGGTCCTCCACCGCTCCCCGATTTGCAAGAAAATCGTTTAACTTTCCAAATAGAAGTTATTTTACATCATTACCATATTTAATATTTAATATACTTACGCGATGCTACGAGCCTTCCCATCTCAGATAACTTCCATCGGGGCGACATGATATTTCGAAAACATCCCATCGGGCCTCGTAAATATCGACTCCACGCCTTCCGCCTATTCATTCATTCAAACATTATTAATGCACACGAGGTAAATGATAATAAGTATTTGTGCATATAATAGAGGTGCGATTGCTACTTAAAATAAGAAAATTAAACAAGCTTCATTAATGATGTTTTAATCCAATTAGTTTGTATGCCTAATAACTTAGCAATTAATGATTATGATATATGTGAAGCGGAAAGCGTAACAACATTAAAACCTAAATTGAATTCGAAAAACTAAATACTTACAATCTTGGTAGCATAATCTAAAGCACATCGGAGCCCCCCCATGCTTAACGATCCCCGCCCCTCACCATCCGGCTCACGTCCTACTCCTCCTAGCTTTTTCGCTTTAGTCCGCACCTCAGTCGATTCCAATAATCCCGCCACGCAGCCAATCCGATCCGGGAATGAATTGAGATGGCGCGTCGTCACTCAGGCCTCTCGATCTTATGAATAAGATCCTTATATCTCACCGCCGCCTTTTGGCACCATGCACGGTAGACTACTTGAGAGACAAAGCTGTCGCATCCCAACAGAAATAATTGAAGCATAAATTTGAAAATGATACATTTGAAATGCACATTCATATATATTTTGAATTACAAAACATCACATATATACGATAACTAATACATGAAAGACAAGTTGCACTAAATAATTTCATTTAATGAACTCGACTTAGAAAGCACCTCACTTCATGGCTAAACCCCCCAAGATCCACTTTGTCATTGAGTTGTCCCAAATGGACTATGTTGTACTTTTCTATTGGTGGTGTAGGGGTGATCGTGGTAAAATACTTCATGTTCGAATCATATCAATCTTTATAAATTGAATGTTCGTCTTATGGGATTTTCATTCAGTTTGAAAGTTACTACATACGACGAGCAAGATTACATGGAATCCACCCTTGTGAAACTATTTTTTTATAGCCTTCTTTGTATGTGTGAGGCACTTGATCTCGTCTCAGTATCATTTTTTGGTTTAGACATCTTAAAAATCTATAACACTTTTATATTCATTATCGTTTTTATTTTTATAGAAATTAACGATATTATTAGGTCTTTTATAGACATTAAGTGATGAAACACAACTTAATTAGTAAGTCGCTTCTCCTTCAATCAATATATTAAGAGATTCAAAATCATTTAGAGGAGTTTGTGTAATTTACAATAAAATAAAATTTCAAGTTCAAATTTATCTACGAACATGGTTGATTTAAACAAAGAAAGACCAAACAAAAAGTGAAACTAAACATCAGCCAATAATTTTCGGCAGAAAATGATGCTTATGTAACAATTATTGCATAAGTCTCGAGGTAGATCATATGCAATTGTCTTCAAGTTATATAAGGCATTTATTATATTTAGCGTAATTTGTACAAAGTAAATTGAGTACTATTATTTATAATCTATAGTATAGCGTAGGACTAAAACAAATATTGATAATCATTTTCTATCAAATAATTCTTAGAACATGTATCAATGTTTAAGCATGTGAAACCACGTGAATAATAATATTACTTAAAATATGTAAGTCCACATAATATGAATAGTATCATAAATATACGCATAATTGGGGAAAAATCATTAATAGAAGAAAAGTTATGTCAACGGAATAGTATCACAAATATACACACATAAGAAATCGAGAATAAAAGTCTTGAAACATCATAGGGATCACATTTGATAAATATTATTTGAACCTTAAACATCATTTTCAACAAAAGGATATAAATATTATCAAATTAACTATCACTTAGTCCGAAATAAACCAATATACTTGAATGTAAATCAATAATACCGAAAGTCTTGAAAATACACCCGCCTCGATCCTCGGGGACCAATTTCCAATCGAAACCCGATGGTTCATGACCTTCTTGAACGACTCGGTGATCACATGTGCAACATCATGCGATGGACATAAAATCCTACAATTGAGTTAAAATAATATACATTATATTCAAATAAGTACAATTGAGTTAAAATAATCTAATTAACTATAGGTACCCATTCACAATAGTCAAGGTCTTCTTCCCCATCGCCCGTCTGCAGACCCACCGCCGACCCCTCCTCCACCGATAGTAAGTCCTCCCACCGAGGCGCCAACTCCTTCATCCGAGGAGGTAGATGCGAAATATTCCTCGATCACTAGACCGACTCCTCACCTCGTCCCGACTTGCCATCCGAAAATAGCTAAGTCGTCTTGTTTACGTGTTTTGCTACAAATTAGTTCGTTGATGCTACTTGCTTTTACAATAAACACTTAAATATGAGATTAAGCGATTATGTTGTGATGTGGAGGAAGCTATTGCTTATCTAACTAATTAATTAAATGAATTTCTAAATATGTTTATACACAAAATAAGAAGAAGAAAAAGTGTATGTTAATCGAGTTTATTTTTTTAAAAGATGAAAGTTCGTAATGTCGAATTACCGCAGCAAAGATAATTCACGACCTATTCATCTCCATCATAATCATCATCATTCAATGATTATCATTTTCGATTCGATAATTCATATGAATCGATTCGACAATTCATCATCTTCGATCGATTCGCCATCCGCTTCTTCTATGTCCATCAAAGTGCCGTCGGGATGAACTCGTGTCATGTCATCATCAACCACTACACTTGTAATTAAAGGCATTTCATCTTCTTGAAATGGCGGAGGTACTATCGAACTAGATGATTCATCTGAGACTTCCACATTAGCTCTCGCTTTAATTTTGCATACATCCCACCAATCCTTTGTAGATTGTTTTAAACTCGGATAAGGACAATAGTATACTTGAACGGCTTGTGTAGCAAGGACAAACGGTTCATACTTATTATACCTTAAATCATAATTCACGTAAACCAATTTGTATTCGGGATGCACCGATGTCCCCAATCGTGATGGATCAAACCACTCGCATCTAAACATTGTTACGGTCTTCATAGGTAGCCCATGGTATTCCAACTCACAAACCTCGATGTCGCCCATAAAATCGAGTTCATTCTTATCGCACCATAAATTTCACCTTTAATGCACACACCATCGCTCATGGTGGCTCTTGTGTCCCATGCTCTAACGTGTGAAATTTATACCCATTTATGTAGTACCGGATACGTCTTAATCCTTTGGAGAAGGCCCTTTTGCTAAATCCAATATGAATGGATTGACGACATTGTTGGTATGGTCTTTGACCTAAATCCAACAAATCAATTAACATCTATCAATCGATCGATTAAATATTACAAAGGAGGTTCGTTAATGAGATTATATACTCACATATGTATCAAACCAATGTGAGAAGTTTCATCGATTTCTTTTGAATCTCGGAGGAGGAGATGCGTGGATGTAATCTTTTCAAGAAATCGATAAACAAACTTCAAAACAAATAGTTACAATTAGTATTTAAATAGTTATACTAATTGAAAGTTATACAACGTGAAATTATAAATACTTACTTTAAATAGTTCCCGAAACTTCAACGCAATTCAATAGCACATATAATCGAGCAAGATCATACTCACTCGAATCTAGATATCTCTTGACATTTTTCCAAAAGGGCATCCACCTTGCTTGAATATTGAAAGCATATCTGGAAGTCTTCATGCCTAATATCTCCCCAACATTATAATTGCGAGGCACATTCTTATGTTTCGTTCTTACGTGACCCTCAAAATAATAAGAGCGAGAATGTTGATGCTTCTTCTACTAAGTAACGCATTGCAAATAGAACCCTCCACTCGAGCTTTATTTCTCACGTTGTTTTCAACTTACGTAAGTATCTATCAATGTATATAAAAAGATTAATAGTTATATGTGTATATTTATACATATGGACAACAATTTTAAAGTGAACGTTTACCTTTCGAATGGATACATCCATCGGTATTGAACGGGTCCGCAATACGAGCTTCATCCGCTAGATGGTGGTAGATGTTCCATTGAATCAAGAAACTAGGAGGAATATACGCTCGAGCTTGCATAAAATGACTGGAATATTTTCTTGAAGTTTGCACATGTCCTCAAGTTTGATGTTTCGAGAGGTCAAATCTTTGAAAAATAAACTTAATTCCGTTACTGCTTTCCAAACATTAGGTGGGAGAAGTTCTCGAAATGCAGTCGGGAGTATACGCTGCATAAAAATATGGCGATGACTCTTCATCCCAAACATCTTCAATTTGGTCATGTCTACACATCTGCCCATATTTGAAACATACCCGTCTGGAAATCTAAGACCTTTCACCCATTCGCACAAGACTTTTTTTTCATGTTTGTCAAGTGTGTAAGAAGCTTTTGGATACTTGCCTGTCGACTCATTCATCTTCAACTCTGGTCTATTGCAGTACAAATTAAGTTCTTCTCTTGATTTGCTCGTATCTTTCGTCTTACCTGGAATATTCATCACAGTGTTGAACACATTATCAAATACATTCTTCTCTATGTGCATGACATCCAAATTATGTCGAATCAAAAGAGAACTCGAAGACGGTAAATCCTGAGAATATACTCCGCCTCCAACCACTACCAAAATATTTGGAAACACTACTATTTATCGCATCACTACCCATTTGGTCACCTTCACTAGTCCCATTCCTTCAATCCTAGATAATAGTTCTTCTCCGATAGCGCTCAGTGGACTACTAGTAATCATCGATTCTTCTCGAATCCTCTTCTATCCCTTACGAATTGGTGATCGGATTTAAAACTTTCGATGATTATCAAACCATGACTGTTTACCACTTTTGGTAAAGTAAACGCTCAAGATCCTCCATGCAATGTGGACAGCTAACCTTCCAATTGTACTCCATCCGACAACATAGAGTACGCAGAAAGTCACTAATTGTCCAAAGCAATGCAAAGACGATCCGAAAATTTTGTTTCAATGAGACATCATAGGTAAGGACACCGCTTCCACAAATCCACTAACTCGAAATTAATGGTTGCAGAACACATCAATCTTTTCTTTTGGATTACGTGGCCTGGCACTAGAATTGTGAGAAACATATATTGTTCCTTCATACACATCCATGGAGGAAGATTATAAGGAGTAACTATAACAGGCCATGAAGAATATTGTTGTCCGATTGACCAAAAGGTTGGAAACCATCATCGAAGACCCGATCTAACATTACGAATCTCGATTCAAACAAAGGAAACTTCATGTTCAAATGCTTCCATGCGGTGTGTCTGCGGATGGCGCATGACCCCATCATCATCGACGATGCATGCCAACGATATCTCTCAGCAGTAGCCTCGGATGCATACAACCTCGTAGTCGAGGAGTAAGAGGAAATAATACATCTTCTTACATGGAATTTGTGATTTCTTTCGAGTTTCGGATGCTCGATTATTGCTCTTGAAACGTGGATGCTCACAAACTTTACATCTCGTCAATTCGAATCTTGTCGCGAAGAATCATGCAATTATGTGGACAACAATCTATCTTGTGCACAGCAATCCCATGCCACGCAACAATTTCTTCGTCTTTGTAGAAGTCATCAGTACAAGATTACCATCTGGATTTGTCTCTTTCATGAGTTCATTATTTGATCAAAACCTTTCTCGAGATATATTATTCTCGCTTTCCAACTCGGAAGTCGAGCCACAGCAGATAATTGTGAATGGTTTGAGCAACCGCCACAACGGTTTATATCGGCGTCAACATGTCGTAAAATTTTCGTGCCTCAACATTTGGTTCCTCTTCGTGCTCGGCAAAGTTAAGCGAGGACCAGAAGATCCATTACCATCGTCGATACGCACTTGATTGAGGTTCGGGGTGATCTTGCATTGTCGGATCTATACTCACATTTGTCTCCCTCGAAAGATCCAAGTGTTATAATTTGGAACAAACCAAATTTTGAAACGTGATATCGCACGGTATCTTGTACTTGATAAGGTATATTATTGCACTTCTTACAAGGACACTTGATCTTTCCCCATCCATGAATGATAGTTGATTACTAGCAAACTCAATGAAGTTTTCAAGTCCACAAGAAAATCATGATTTAATCCACCACTTAGCATCGCGACGCTTATACATCCATTCACGATTCGACTCATCACGAGGAAGTGGAAATGAGATTCGAAGTGAGAGGCAAATGTTCTGTCATGGGAAATGGGATTACGGAAGTGAGAAGCAAATCTTGGGAGATGAATGTTCGCAAATGTTGGGAGATGAAGTGAGAGGCAAATATTCGAGTACCAACTACTAAGCCCGACTTTAATTTGGTTAATGATTTGGAAGTACATTTGGTTAATGATTTGGAAGTACATTTGTAAGAGGAGATAATTTAGGTGAAGAGAGATACCGCATAACTCTATTTATTGGTAAATAGAGGTATACTGCATAATTTTCTAATGTTTGGTTATGTTAGGATAATATTTAGATGCAAAGACAAGATACTCATATTCGGATCCAAGTCTATTTCACGTTTCATAACAAAAAGGTTCTCACGTTATAGAAATAGAAATGCACGAGACATATACTATATAAAAGTAACACGGATGCATGTCAACATGAAACTAATTTGTAGAGGTATAAAATCGATGCATAAATATAAATCACCAAATAGAAAAAGTTCACACATGATTAGTCTTATTTCTCTTTGATAAAGTGTAATCACAAATTAGCCTCCCAACCCTTCACGTGTGGGACATGTGATGTAAATGATCACAACATTAATATATATAGCAATACATATAAATATTAATGGTGTGACCACTTACATCACATGTGAAAGCGGTTAGGAGAGGAATTTTGTGATTGCTACTCTTTATCAAAGAGAAATAAGACTAATCATGTGAACTTTTTCTATTTCAAATATGTCATGTTGTCAGATTTTGAATTTTACGAATATGGATGAAGAAAAGTACATTATTGTTACGATGTATATGCAAGAAATATTGATTAAATTCGACAATGAAATTACGTGGTTCACTCACAACATATTAACTAGCGAGACTACCCCTAGATTATGGCCGATTTTGCATATTGGTGGGCCGAGCTCAATTTTACTATTTGGGCGGTAGAGCCTTATCATATTTTGTGATTCTCGGCGTAAACGACACACTCGTGATCTGACTATGTAAACCTTAACTCAATCGAATATTTTGATATCCTTTTATTTTTTCATATTTAAAATATTTGAATTTGATAATTAAGTATGAATGCATTTATAATGGTGATTAATAAGATTATGAAGGTAATTCTTTTTATTTTCTTGGTATATGTAATTTAACGACTATAGTTATTTATGTAAAATATGAAGGGAGTATATAATTAGTGGTTAATTAATTTGAATTTAAAAATATCAAAATGCTCACCAACATAAAACACAATGCTTTGGTTAAATGTTGGGAATTTCTTTATTTTCTTCTTCGAGTTGAGAGAGGAGAGAAATGAGATTTGACTGAAAAATCTCATTTTTGCAAGGATTTTTTATAATAAACCTATCTCTATCTTCTCGACATTTTTGTTTATCCATTAGGTCTATTTGTTATGAATTAGATCTACTCGCTCAAGTTTATATGCTAGGAATGTGTATTGTTCGTTATAAGTCTATCCTTTTAAAATTTAAGTATACTCGATATAACGTGCTTGTTGAAAACTAAGTCTACTTACAATGGTTTATCACCTAATAATTTTGTTTTTCAGCTCGCTAATGTCTTTATCGATCCTCTAAATTTGAGTGCAAAGATAAGTCCATGTCACCCACTTATAATATTAGACTTTAGGAAAAATGTCAAAAATGAATTATGCTATCACTCACAATCTAATATATGGTGGGACCTTTTTTTTCATTCAAACAACACTTGAAAAATCTTTCTTTAATCCTTTTGTACAATGCGTTAGTATTCAGTAAAGGATTTGAAAACTAGCTATGTGTACCCATACATACCAATACATACCAATACATATACCAATACATACCAATACATCCATTTGCATCCAATACATACCAATACATATACCAATGCATACCAATACATCCATTTGCATCCAATACATACCAATACATATACCAATACATACCAATACATCCATTTGCATCCAATACATACCAATACATACCAATACATATACCAATACATCCATTTGCATCTAATATACCAATACATACCAATACATACCAATACATACCAATATGAACATCCATTTGCATCAAATCATTTAATTATACATCCAATATACCAATATATACAAATACATACATATATACTCATAATTCCATATATACAAATACATACATAAATACATACATATATACCAATATATAAATCAACAAATACATATATATAAATACATATATACATATATACTCATACTGGATGGTATATAAGTATGCAGGCGTTGGCGGGCGGTCAGGGGCATTATGTGGTATCTGGGTGGTGTGAGGATGACAGAATGGTCAAGGACGCGACGGCGGACCAACACGATGGGCGAAGCGGGGATGGGATGCGGGCGGGCGGGGGGATGGGGGGGGGTGGGATTTAGGGTTTGAAGCGCGAGATGAATGAAATGGGAAGAACGAGTGCGTAATATTAGTTTTAGCGTCGGATTAGCGACGGATAATTTACGCCGCTATAATTAAAACACTTTAGCGGACGTGCTAACGACGGAATAATGTTAACGACGGACATTATCCGTCGTTATAATATGTGAAAAAATTAAAATGGTAAATCCGTTAATATAACGACGGATTACGTCTGTCTTTAATACTTACCGGCGGAATAACGACTCAATATTCGTCGTAAAATTTATTTAGAATAAATAAAACTAAAAAATAATATTAACGACGGAATAAATCCGTCGTAACTATAATTAAAAAATAAATAAATAAAATCCGTTAATTTACGACGGATCAGCGACGGTTATTTAAAGTCTACAAAAAAAATAAATAAAAAATCGTTAATTTAACGACGGAATTTTTCCGTCGTTAAATTCAACGACGGATCAACGACGTATTTTACGACGTTGTATAATTTTCGTCGTTAAATACGTCGCAAATCCGTCGTTATTTTATTTGGTTTGAGTTCCGTCGCTAATCCGTCGCTGGATTACGACCCAAATTTTTACCGTCTCTAATCCGTCGCTGTTCGCGCGTTTTTTTGTAGTGACACTTGCCAAAAAAACATGATTTTTTTTGTCAATTAAATACATAAATTTAAAGATCACATCACAATGAACTCAGACATTTGATCTCGGACATTAACCACTCTATCACTAAGTAAACACATGCACACAAAGATGATTATTTTCACAATTGAGATTGGAAATGTCAAGTAAAGCCATGATTTTATAAAAAAAAAATTAATGTGCTTTTGTCTTTTAATCACTTTGATCATGCGAAAGTCATGAATGGAAATGTTCTTATAAAAGATTATTGATTGCCGAATCAAGTCCTAACTATGTAACATAATTGGCAAAGGATGATCTCGTGTGTTTTCCAATCGTCGAAAAGAAAAAAAAACATGGATAAGCTTAATCAAATAAATAAATTGACATATATACAAGTTCTAGTACGAGAAGCAACGTCTAACTTCTAGATAAACTTCAAGTATTTTGTGGAGGACATTGAAATACCTTTTTTTTAAATACCTATTTTGATATTATATAAAGTGCGAGCTAGGTTTCCAATCTATTAACAACTCAACAATTAAAATAAGAGATCAAATATTATTTTGGAATAGAGAATTTTGTCGGTAGTGACGAAAATAATGTGATTGTCGAATTATCAAAATGTATTAATTCCCAAATGCGTCATTAGGTATGCAAAATGACCCATCATACGATGATTAATTAAGAAGATTAATAAATTGTGGTGATACAATGAAGAATAAGATTAATTCAGTGCTACTAATGCATGCAGTCGTAGGCTTTACTTGTATGACGGTTAGAAAATGTAATTCTCTTTTTTCTTTACGCGATGGATCCAATGCATGCATTCAGAACTGATAAATATGATTTTTCACAAAGTAAGGAGTAAAGATGAAAATGCTTATTTCACTTCATTTTGTGTTCTAATAGTAAAATCAAGTAAGGATTATTTCTTGCTTTTTTTTTTAGGCTCATCAAGTAATTTTTGCAGAAATAATATCGTTTAGAATAAGTGCTTATCATCTGATGGGCACATTAATGTCTCCATCGACGACAATACTGCTACAAAAATGTGCGATTATATATCTCAAGATAAAGAGGGATATTTATATAAAATACACTAAGTATGAAAAATAATTAGTTACAATTAGTTATATGTATTAATCGGAAATTATTACTAGAATCATATACATTTACATCTATTTTTGTAACAGTAGACTTTTCAAATTCAAATCTCTTTTTCATATTTTAAATATTTGTATTCCATAATTTTAATGGATTGATGATGACAACGTATCTCCAACACATTTCATGTAGAGGAAGGCGAGTCTGCAGCTTCGTCTCCATACTCATCCGGCGAGGATACGGAAGGGGAGCTTAGGTGGCTGCTGAAATCAAAGAGTTGCAACTATGATTCTAGTTTATATGAACCAATTATTGGTAATGAAAAGAAGGCTTTGACTAGGGCAAATACTCGGCAGGCCCAACTTTTTGGCTCTTTTGGAAGGAGATCTCCGACGGAGGGCCATTCAGAGCATATAACCTACCTTCACCTTCGATTGATCTACGTACTCAACCTGGGTATCCTCGCCATCTTCTGATCTCACATCTCACTTACAGGACAACTTTTAAGCTTAGATCCGGTCTCACCATTCTAGAGATCCGTAAATCACGTAAAACATAAAAATTAGGATTTTCTCTCCCTTCCAACTCAAATCTATGACGTCCGGGCTTTCAGAAAAATATGATGTAGAAGGGAAAATTGTTTAGAATAACCATCCTTAAAAACAAGTGCATTTTGAAAATACATGCATAAGAACTCATGGGTATCACATGCAATAATCATGATAAAAGTTCATGTTTATCTTCTTTTTCGGTAGATCCATAATTCCATCAATCATAAAACTCTGTGTTTCTTCAGTAGATGAGACTCCATGTTTTATCAGCTTTGACTTCAGGCTTGAGTCAGTCTAGATTTCTCTGTATTTTATCAGCAGTCTGGACTTTCATCTTTTATCTGCTTGAACTCATGAATCAGTATGATGCATCAGCTTGACATAGATATAGTCAACTTTGATCTTTCATCAATCAGCTTTAACTTGATTATTAAAAGACAGATTTAACTACTGGTATACAACATTGGCTTCTAGTACCCAACTTTGACTTTCTCTCAGTCAATCAGTCAACTGCCTGAAATGACACTAGTCATTTCTTTGACTCCTTCTTGTCAGCACCGTTGAGTCTTCAATCTCTGATCTTCAGCATTCAGTCTTCCGACGTCAGTCTTCAATCTTTGACTTCACTCTTATATCAGTTGTCCATCAGTATCACATCATTTCAGTCTTAAGACATTAGTTGGCATTCCTTCAGTCTTCAGACATCAGCACGTGATCCTTCAGTCAGCTTCTCTTCGATTGCGCTGGTACTAACACTCATATTAGTAAGGCTGAACATAGGTACTGCTTCGAACTTCATCAGTTTTGGGTCTGTCCTGTAGGGAAATTTGATTTTAACTTTCTCCCGATGATATATCTTGGATGTTTAATTCACCATACATTGATTATATACCTAGCATGCACCTATAACACGTTGGTGTTTTTTCGTGTTTACATGCGAATTTATAGGATAAAAGGAGGATCATGACTCGTGCTTTGATCTTCTGGACTGTATCCCGTTTTCCAAAACTCCAATGTTGAGTGAGAGCAATCTATGGAGAGTACTGCAAAAATTCATCTTCTTCTTCACACTTGTAATTCTCGAAAATTGCAATAATGAGAATAGTAATTTTCGAAAATCACTTAGCTTGGATTACCTTTAATTTTCTCTCATCTTATATTTATAATGCAACCCTAGAATCCTAATAGAATATGATCTCCGCATTTATCCAATAAATACAATCTTATCTTTAAAGATACATCATATCAAGAATAATATCATTTGATATCTAATGATATCAGATATAATCTATCTAGATATAGGCGAATCAGAACAGAGTCATAGTGGGACTCTACTAGTGAGGGACGAAAATTTTCAACGGTCCAAGTCTTGATGGGCCAGTCTATGGATCAAATGTAAGAATAAAGATGAGCCTCAAATGAATTAATTATCTTATGTTCAGTCCAGAACATAAATTAATTCATAAACATTCATTTATGTCACTAGAGAATAAATACTAACTTACCCATTTATTACTGAAGTTGAATCGGGCTTGCACTTAGACTTCACAAATCACCGTATTTAAGATATCGCACGTCCATTAATTATTTATAGCGTTCTGATTGCTTAAAATAATTAATCTCTTTAATTTCTTAAGTAGTACCACTCAACCTTATTATTGCACTTGAGATAACTCGATTGCGAGGTTTAGTACAATAAATATTTTGAGCTCCTTAAGGGGACGTCAGTATTCTAAACGGATACGGTGACTCGGTACAGGTAACTAACATGACATACAAGCACTGACACCACCTAAGATGCGGAGAATATTGGGTTATCTTATGCAACCATCACCCATAACAAATTAAAGTGATGGTCAGCAACTCATACTCACCTAAAACCTTATCGAGATTTAGATCAACGTAAAGTCACCGAGATCTAGGTTCTTCACGACGGTCAGATAGAAGACCTTATCTCACTGTGATCCATCAATATGTCAGAGACGTACCAATATAGACAAGCAATCAAGTCAAGTCACTTCTTATCTATACCACAACCTATACCGACAACTCGTCCTCAAGTTGTCTCAACTGTGATCTTTTTTATATCTCATTAAGTTTAACCAACCATACAGACTTATGTGATCTTCTACACACTATATGATCTAAATTATATATGAGATAAATGGACATACATGTGCAATCAAGTAAACAATTCAGATAGAAGATTGTAATAGTGGTAACAGGAAACATTATATACAAGCTCAATCAATCTGCTTCCAGTATACAAATCCAACACGTACAAGTTGGTAGTTCTGCTGAAACTTGAAACAAAAACTTTCAACTCAAAAACAAGTTAGTAGTAGGGGTGAGCAAAATACCCGAAATCCGAATATCCGATCCGAACCAATCCGAAATTTAAAATTCGGTTCGGATTTTTCGGATTTTCGGTTCGGATCGGATTGATATTTTTTAAAATTTTAGATTTTCGGATCGGATCGGATTGGATTTTTTTTATCCAAAAAAATCCGAAAATCCAAATTATATATAATTTATATATAATAATAATATTTTATTTAAATATTTTTAAATCTAATATAAATATATATAGGAATTAACAAAAAATGGTTTCGGATTTTCGGATTTTTCATAATTTCGAATTTTTCGGTTCGGTTCGGATATTTTTATAAAATTTTTGGATTTTCGGATTTCGGATTTTCGAATATTCGATTCGGATCGGATTATTTTCCTCTTAAAATTTGGATTTTCGGATCGGTTCGGATTAGGTAAAAATTCGATCCGAAATCCAAATGCTCACCCCTAATTAGTAGCATCTGTTACTTCAGAAAGACAGTCATCAGGGATTTTGGGATCTTATCAAACTACACATTTTAGATCTATAAATTCCTAACATTTAGCAATTTTCCCAACAAGTTTCATATCAATTAATTTATCTTTTATACTTTAATTGTACTTGTAAGTTATATACTTAAATTATATGTACTTTAGTCACTAATGGATAATAATTATCTAAATACGTTATATTTTGTAGGAAGTTACTGAATAGTGAATAGTTGTAAATATATGATAATTTTGAGAATAAAATAATCTGTTAAGAAAATGATGAATTAATGTTTAGGTCTAAATGAATATTTGAAAAACTCATGTAGGGTCACTTTAATTTGATTTAAATAAGCTCGCCAGCCTTGGATGAATTCGACATAGTGATTTAAACTCAATTCATTGAGCTTTATTACTAGGGGTGAGCATTCGGATTTCGGTTCGGATTTTTGCCTAATCCGATCCGAAAATCCGAATTTTAAAAGAGAAAAATAATCCGATCCGAACCGAAAATCTGAATATCTCAAATCCAAAATTTTTACAAAAATATCCGAACCGAACCGAAAAATCAGAAATTATGAAAAATCCAAAAATCCGAAACCAATTTTTATTAATTCTTATATATATTTATATTAGATTTAAAAATATTTAAATAAAATACTATTATTATTATATATAATTCGGATTTTCGGATGTTTTCGGATTAAAAAAAAATCCAATATGATCCGATCCGAAAATTCAAAATTTTGAAAAATGTCAATCCGATCCGAACCAAAAATCCGAAAAATCCGAACCGAAATTTAAATTTCGGTTTGATTCGGATCAGATATTCGAATTTCGGGTATTTTGCTCACCCTTATTTATTACACCTCTAATGCGTAGGATTGATGTATCATTGAAGTTTGAGAATTCAATTCTATTTTTTCTTAACAAATTTCTTCTTGTTATACGCTCTAATGAATAGATTTAACTCGAAATAAATTTGAGTTCACTTGATTTAACTGTAACTAAATTTATGTTCCCATTATCTCAAAAAAATGTTTCATTTATAGTGACAAGATTTAATTAGGTGGGTTAGTTAGTTAGTTACAATAAATTATATTGGGGTTGGCAAGCAATCAAATAAGTAGCTACCCACCTAATCGATTAAATTTTAATTGTTGTAAAATACTTAAATTTTGGATAATTCGGATGTTGCATATTAACTTTGAAATGTGACACTAATAATATCAACTTCACATGTTTTGCAGTTTAGATATCGTTGTAATTTGGGAGAAATTGGATCTAACGTGAATACGTAACACCCGAAATTTAATAACTTGTTAATTTATTTAGAGCTATCACTTATCTCCAGGTGAGCACATTAAATAATATACAACCACCAACAAATAGACGAACAATTTTCATTTTATTCATATATGTTTTTGCCTCCCCCCCCCCTATCTTTCCAATTTTCCAGCTCTAGTATATAGTTATTTTATTTTGAATTAGAAATTCACAACTGTTATATTTGATTTTTTGAAATGAACTGGTATATATGTTAGGATCGGGTCGAAATATGCAGCGAAAATTAAAAATTTCGAACTAATAAATGAAATAACGATTATTTCATTCCAACGATTTTAACGACTTCACGTTAACATGATGTAAGGCAAGAATGATCGAATCATTGCATACCTTTTCGCACTCCGTTTGATGTAGAGATTAGAAGCAATCAATTACTCGTTCTCCAAACTCGCAGGGATCCAAACGTCTCCCCTCTATCAAGTCCACACTTTGTAGAACACGTCGAGTGAATGATTTTTCGCTAGCAAAACCAAACACTCCTTTTTAAAAGAATGAAACATCTCTTAATTTAAGAGAAATGACGTTACACCATTAATCACTATTAAAACTCATAATTAATGAATTAATCCTCTTGAATTCACGTGAGTTACTCAAAGTAAATATCTTATATTCTTCTCTTCTATCCGGACTATATCCGGATTACTTTTATCCGGATACAGATATATAATATATAGGGATGAGTTATAATACAAACTCCTTAAAATAAGAAATAAGAATTCATCTTGATCATCCATTTGCCATATATATTAAATCGATTTAATTCTCAAAAGATTTGTTCTCATTTCTTATTTTTAATGTGTTTTATTTGAACCCAATCCTATACAAAATTAATCGAATCGAATTAATTTTATATCTATTTAAATTAATCTAATTAATTTAATATAGAATTAGACTTGTTAATTCTATTATATTCAAATTTAATTGAATATCTAATTTAACATGTTAAATTAGAACAAGTCTCAAATAATTAATCATCATTAATTAATCGGATTCAACTATTGAATCAATTCAATTGACACGTTCTAGCTTTTTGTGTGTGACCCTCTTAGGTTCACAACTAGCACTAGTAATAGGCTTGTAACAAATTACAACTTAAATAAATAACGTTTATTCAATTAATTTATCCAATAAATTAATTTGCTTAAAATTAACTCTTTAATTTCAAGAACCTATAAGCAATGAGAACATCTAGCAAGTAGCATGGCCACCTAGTACTAGGTGAAATAGCGAGTAAACCTATTTATCTAATCCTCAAATTAGATATTGAGTACGGAATTAAATCGAAAACTCAAAACAATCTAATAGTTACATTTTCATTCAAATTCAATAACTCTTTAATGAATCATTATTCATTATGCCTTGGCCAATGTCTTCAAGTTATGAATAATGAAAACTGTAGGAGATTCTCTTGTCTTAAACAAGTAATAGATTCTTTATCGACCACGCATTAATCTCCATATTTATTCATATCGCATCCAACATAAACTCTTTAACGATTGTCTAGCAATCAGAGAATATATCAAAATGAAATAGAGTTCATACAAGATTACTATGGTGTCTCAAGTCAAAGGACTAATCATGTACTATCATACATTAGAAATTCTTATTTCGATAAAATAAATTCCATATAAAATTTCTAGCGGCCAGTTCGATGTCTTGTTTCTAACAAGCACCCACTTATATACATTTACGTCAACTACGTTAATATTGATGAAACACAATATTCTCGTCTTATAAGTGTGTATCATACGTGCAAGTTATTTCCAACAATTCAATGTCCTGTCTTGAATAGTCATTTCAATCGGAACTAATTTTAAGACCAAAGCTTCAAAGACATATTTCATAATCACCATCATATGCATGATCATATCTTATAACTTATCATGGTCTAAGGACTTTATCTAAAGTATATAAATTATTAATAACAAATACAATAGATAAATAAATACCTTTATTAATATAAATTCCAATAAGATTGAATTTACAAATTCATTAAAAAGTAAAAACGACCAATCTAATTGGTGTGCCGGGTGTAACTCTTTCAATATATGATTTAGTAAGAGATAAAGTATTTTCTTGTCATAGAGGATCGTGACAAATGACAATGTAGTTTTTTTATCAGTAAGACAGTAACTGGGAATTTAATTCGATGTTAAATTTGTAATAAATCTAACAAATCAGGTGCTAATTATAAATTATTATTTTGTAAGGTCAGGAGATTTTACTGTAATAGTATATCTCTATTGACTATTCAGATAATAGCGAGGCACAAAATCAATACTTTTTTTTGGTCTATTTAGTACACAGATTTAAAGGTCGCGTTATGGTGGACTCGAACCCGAAACCTTTGATCTCGGACATTAATTACTCTACCATTAGGCCAACACACACAGACGCACAACAAAAATCAATACTTAATGATGTTGAACTTGATGCAGTCATTTTGGTTTATTATGACTTATTAAATAACTAATAATGTAGATCACTAATATCCAAAAATATACTATATTGATTAGACACTGAAGTCGGCGGCATTGGCAGAAGACTAAACTGATATTTATATATATCATATCTATAAATGTCTTTAAATACATCCTTAAATATTTAAGCAAAAAACAAATATACTTCTTGTTCCAAATTTTGTTCCAAATATGCTAGCTCTTAATCAACACGATCCTTAATCCAAATCTTGTTCCAATATACTCCTATCGTTATGTTTAGTGCAACATCATTCCTAATGTATAAAAACTATGCAAATTATCCTATTGACTAACGGGCCTTCTAACGCTGTTAATAAATTTTCGATTTTTTCTTTTCTTTTTTTCCTGACGACTTCTTTCTCAAGTTCCACCTCTCTCTGTTGATTATAAATAGACGTGAATTAGTGATTTGGCCGGTGACATGCAGTAGTATTGTTGTCGGTACCAGGATTGTGGCCGAGATGCCAATTGACAACGATGATGGCTAACGAGCGGCCAGTATTCGCCGGAAGGGCGAAGAATAGTTGGTTTTAAGCAACGACAACAATATACCCACTTGAAAATCCTCAACATGCAAACATCACCTTCCATGCCCACTTGAGAATTCTCCACAAGATCCATAATTTCAGTAGAATCCCCATAAATTCCAACCAAATCCATGAAGTGATTCTTGAATTTCTCTGATCCCTCATCTTTTTCCTCAATGACCTCTGATTTTGCAGCTTTCTCCTCATTTGCGAATCCTTAATGCATCACGTTCCTTGAATTTGTTAAAGTTGTAGTCTTTAGATCGCTCGCCGCTAGAATCTGGAGAAAACTCGCATGGCTCCTCATTGGAGGACTGTCCGACAGAGAGAGAGAGAGAGAGAGAGAAATCGAGATTTCAGAATAGGAATTTCTGAGTTGGGAACGTTTCCCATTCTGTGTGAAATTGAGAGGCAAACGAGAGGGAGTCAGGGTGCTAAGGTGATTGATGACGACATTGTGGCAGGGGCCTTCACCGATTTTTAGGGAGCAACGACAGCTAGAGAGGTATGTATCTGTGAGCTTTCTGTGATTGTGAGAGTTAAGAGTGTGAGAGGCGAAAGGGAAGGACGATGTTGGCGCGGTAGCTGCGACGCCGTCTGGCGCAGCTTCACCGATTTCTAGGGGACGTCGTTTTTTTTCTTTCTTTCTGATTTGCAGAAATAGAAAGAGAGTTTTAGGAGTGATATGTCATATATATGAGAGAGAAAGATAATTGCAGTCAGCATTATATAATTATATATATGTAAGTTATATTATAAAAATAAAAAATAAAATTCTTAACAGAGTTAAAGCCACCGTTTGTCACAAGGGCTATTTGCACCATTTTTTATACGTTAGGGATAAAGTTGCACTAAACATAACGATAGAAGTATATTTGTTTTCTGTTGAAACGTTTAAGAGTGTATTTGCATATTATACTTTAGTATTAGTAACAATAATAACACCGTAATTACGTATTTCAAAATCGTCATTTCACAAACAATATAAGCTATGGTAGTTTAGTGTTAAAAAATGAGAATTTCTATAGTTTAGATGGAAAATCTTGAAAAAGTAAATCACTCTGTGCATGGCTATCATTAAAAAAAATGGGCTTCGCCTAATCTCTTAATTTCCCAATCATAAGCACAACAAGCTATTCCTCATATCCATGGCCCAATTAGTTTATCAATTCTTCTATGTAATAAATAAAATTTTCACTCGTGTTGTTGTGAAGTAACTTTTATTAGGATAGTTACTTGAAAATCCTATGATTATTTTTTAAGTAATTCACAATCATTATTTAAGTGTGCTTCAAATAGCTAGACTTTAAGATACATTGATACAAATCGAAACAAAGATATATATTTTCCTTCAACAGTCGATTTCTATTTTGTACATGCTTCGGAAAACTATCTATTTTTTCTTAAGGTGTACAGGTGGCTTGTCGAAAGATATTAGACTAAAATTCAATTTTAGGTATATCAATAATCTATCAAGTCCCATAACTTAATAGCGTGGTAAAATATTATTGAACTTTTATATTCAAAATTTTAGTTATTTCATTGAAAGGTGTTGGAATTGCGTCTTATTTCAAGAAAAAATTAGGTAGAATATGATTAAAATTGATAATTTATAAATGTCTTTTTTTCGTACGATATATTTTGTCATTTCTCAACTGCGAAACTTAAATAAATTCAATAAAGATCTTGGAAGCTAAAATAAATAATAAAGTAATTGCTAAAATTGTTTTATTAGTAACATTTCATGGTCGTAGTGTTATTACATTGGAGCATGTCAACCATAAAATAACATGTAGGCAGAATGAATAATTGAGAATCATACTTCTAAGAAATATAGCACACATAAGCTACCTACATATTAATTGTGCATTATTTCGATGTGACATCATGAACGACATATATTATTTTGTTTTCTGTAATTTGGTCGACTCATATATTCATGAAAGTATAATTACAAGTCCGAAATTTCCTCAGCAGAAAACAATTCATTGGATCTAAAATTAATTGCGTTAATGAATCGTTAATTTTTTTTATTTTATTTTCATATCTTACTTGAAATAAAGAAAATACGAGTGCCGTGACCGTGAGAAATCATATATAGACTATAGTCATCAAATTGTATTAGAATTGATTTCATGGTAAAAAGAAGGTATCATTTATTTCATTTTGACTCTTGCAAAACTTATCATAATTATATGGCAAAGGAAGATATTATATTAATTTACTACGATTTAGAGTCAAATTGGATGGTCATGCAGCGACTCATGCTAATAAGATCGCGTCGATATCACTAAATAATTATTGATGATTTCATAAATAAAATTAAATGAATTTCATTCTAAAAAGAAATTGAAATGAAATTTCAATTAACCGTCCACACTTTTCTCCGACATTATTGCCGCCTGCTCAATAGTCAATGGACATGCGTACTATGTATTCAATTTCTAACAAAGAGACTAGTATATTTTCACGACTTGGGTCAAAGCTAATAATTGCCTGCAAATTCAAAGTACGAAGATATTTTGATATGTGTAGACTTAAATAATTTTGAAATTTAGTAAAAGTTGCACGCAATTCAAAATAGGGAACTAAATAATATCGTATTTAACTCAATCAATTAAGAGTTAACAAATTTAAAATAAAGTGTTATAGGTTTCTATCTTTGATACGAAAATTTAAAATAAATAACAAATTATAGTACTAATGAAAGGTTGCATGGAATTCAAAATAGGAAAATTGTATGGGGACAATTTAGAATTCAAGGTTCCAATAAATAACTTTTAGATTGAATTAGTTACATATGATTTTTCTAACTCATCTGTCTTTTTTCTTTTATATATAAATTTTATTAGTGAAAATGAGGTTTACGTAATAGCGACAGCAAATTTTCCTCGAAACAGATACCTTTCGACTTTTGGTAGATCTTGGAAAATTTTCAAGGTGTGTATATAGTTTGATGGATAATGTATTATAGTAAAAATATTTTGAAAGAACTTAGAAATTAAAGATAAGTGTTTTTTTCAAATGATTCTTAATGGGATGTCAAACTAGGGGTGTAATCGAATCGAGCTGAGCCGAACACCATCGTACTCAAGTTTGATTTGTTTAGTATCGAGTCGAATCGAGTTTCGAGTTTTATTTATCGAATATTACGAGCTTACGAGCTTATTCGAGCTTTAATCGAACCCAAACAGACTTTCTAAATTTAGATATGAGTTTAGAATATTAATTATTTTATTTTAAAAATAAATTATTTATATCCATAGTAACACAATATATTTATTGATTTCTTATAACGAATAAAAGTAGTTAGAGATTTAACACAACAATTACTAATTATAGAAAGAAAATAATTCTATCTAATTAATAATTTTATATTTTCAAGCTAAATCAGTTAACGAACTTGTTCACGAGCTAACGAGGCGAATACTATCATGCTTAAGTTTGGTTTCTTTAGCTAACGAGCTTCACTAAACAAACTCGAACGAACTTTTATCGAACCGAACTCCGAATAGCTCACGAATAGTTTGGCTCATTTACAGTTCTATGTCAAACTGTGATTGCGTGTAAATTTTAATATAACTATGTGACTATATTGCTTGTTTTGTGTTCCATATCAATTACGTGTCGTTTTTAACATACTCTATATATTTTAAATCACTCGAGATTCTCAAATAGATATTTTGGTCTTAATTTCCTCTCAACTCTACCAATACTGAGAAAAAATTGATATGACTTGTGTCACACCTAGAAATGTTTTTTTTTTCACTGAGGATAAGGGATTAAGATTCGTACTAATTTTTGTGGTTAGACAAAATATTTTATATTAATGTTATTGGTTTATGATAAATCTAGTATACGAGATTTATAAAAACAATAAAGAACACAAGAGACTTTTACGTGGTTCGATCAAGAATCAGATCTACGTCCACGGAGGAGATGATCCTCAAGATGTTTACTATAATTTGATTACAGCAAGTATCTTTCTAAGGGCTCTAGTATTCAGTAATTTGCTAACCATTTTACCTTCAATCTAACCCCTATTTATACAAGCGTAAATCATGTCCCACGAATCCCTTGATTGGCGGACCATAACTCCCTATAACTGACCATGATCTCCACCATTATTACCCATGATTACTGCCGTTACTTCATTACCGTTACCCATAATTAGGGTTTAGGAATCGTCATTTAGGTGTAATCGAGTAGGTAACATTGGGCTAGGCGAGCTCGTTTGGGGCTGAGAGATCGGGCCATATCCTGTTGTTGGGCCTTCCTCTGTTGGGCACGAGAGGTTGGGCCATATCCTATCATAGCCACAGAAAAGTCAAGGAATAGCCTTACCGAAGTGAAGCGGAGAATGTGCTTTGCCGAGGCGGGATATTGCTTGGCTGAAGTTTAGGCTGAAGGTTTGTTTCATCGCTGTATGACCTGAAATACTTCTGCTGGTCCGAGGTGGTCATGTCCGACCTGAAATACTTCTGCTGGTCCGAGGTGGTCATGTCCGACCTGAAATACTTCTGCTGGTCCGAGGTGGTCATGTCCGACCTGAAATACTTCTGCTGGTCCGAGGTGGTCATGTCCGACCTGAAATACTTCTGGTATTAGGACATGGGCATAGTCCGATGTCCGACCTCGTAGTAATCATCACGTGATCAGAATGGCGGTCTGTTTTCCAGAGAATACGTCATACGCGCCAGGCGGTAGTTGGGCACTTCGAAAAGCGTGCGCGCGTCGGTTACACATCCAACCGTAAATAGGCACGTGTAATAAACGAAACGGCAGATTTTTAGGCGCCATTTATCCTATAAATAGGTCTAAAAGGGGCAACTGTTCATTTTCTCCTTCGACGTTTGAATCCAGAGAATATAACCTTAGAAATCCCCCATTCCTCTTTCACACTTTGTTGAAGAAATCGGAAATCCCGCTCCAGAAAAAGTAAGTATGTATTCTTCACCTTCTCACTCCTCTTCTCGCTCTGATAACTCTGGTTCGGCCTCGGGTTCGGGCCGTCAAGATCCCAATGTAAGGGATTATATATGCCATAACCGTCTAGGTAAATCCATAGGACTTAGTTCTAGGGTTTCACGATGTCTTCGGTATGGGATGGCCTCGAGATTGGTGGGCGAGATCAACCTCGACGATGGAGGAGCTTACGGTAGTCGTAGAAATACCACATCCCGGAGGATGTATGGTGGTGCTTGCAAAACCCAACGATAGGGCGATGGCACCTCAGGAGGATTTATCACCATTTTGTAGATAGCTTAATACCGGGCTTAGATTTCCTTTGCCCTATTTTCCTTAGCTTTCAAGAGTATTTTCAAATCCTATATGCCAAGTGACCTCCAATTCTATTAGGTCGGCGGTGGGGCTAGGGTTGGCTGTTATGGTATAGGTGAGGGTTCTCTTCAAGTCTTGATGCGTTTTTAGCATCGCGCTATAGGAGTATATTACATCACCTCGCTCGAATTTAAAATTGCTTCCCGTCGAAGGTATCCCACCGCAAAATAGATACTTCTTTTTGCGGGTGAGGGTATCCGAGGTATGAGTGGGGCCTTGGTCGATAAAGGATGTGAAAATTAATCCCGGCCCTATGGAGAAGGCGTTGAGCGATATGGGTGAGATCCTATCAATCAACTATCTTGAGGATGACTTGAGCGATCTTTGAAATTTGAGTGTCTATGGGTCGGGAGCTCGATTGTCGAGTCTCCGATTTGGGTGAGGCAACCTTCTTATCTTTATTTCCTCATTTGATTTTGTTGTGCTAATGAAATTCTTATGTTGAATGCGGTGAAGGTTGACCCACCGAGAGAAGTCGATGTGCCGATCTCGCGCTACTGCTTTTACGAGCGAAGGAGCCGCGAGGAAAAAGGCGAGGCAGGCGAGTCCACCCAAACAGCCCGTGGTGGTGGGCGCCCGAAAGATTTGGTAACCGATCCTCGAGACGACCCGGGCCCGACATTGGAGATCGAGGTCCATGGTCGGCCTCGGCTGAGGTGCCGGCTTCTAGCGCTTCCTTATCCTTCCCAAAGGTATATGCCGCTACCCTTCTCCTTGTAAATTTGTTGTTTACTTGTTGCTAATTGTTTTATATTCAGGATGCGGCCTCGATGGCAGGTGAGATGCACCGCATGGCCGGGCTCATTGTTGAGGGTGCCTCGCAATATGAGGCCACGGAGAAGAAGGCGGCTGCTGACGAGGGCGAGGGCATGGTGAATCCGCTAGATGCCAGGCGGGCGTCGAACTTGCTAAGGCGAAAGCGCAGAGCGAAGGAAGGCAAAGGCGGCCGCGGAGAGTGCCTCAAAAGAAGGACCGGCCCTGCGGTGTCCGTGCCGAGGTGGAGAGTGCCCAGAGGAGGTCCGAGGCGAGAGGAGGCCGGCGCAAACAAGTGCCTTCAAGCGGGCAAGGACCTATCTTGAGGGCCTTCGCCAACAAGCTTATCGAGTCGGAGAGTTTTCCTCTTTCATCTCCGACACAGGCCGTGATGAGGTAGGAGGTGATTTGTGCCCACCTGGAGAAGTTGGCGGAGAGACCAGATTTTGACAAGGCCCAACACGGTTGGGTTGAGGTCGACCACCGAGGTATGCAAGAACTACGCTCGCATAGTCGCTAGGGACGACCTCCTTTCCGTGGTGGAGGCCTTGGCGTCGCTCTACCTCGCTCGACGGAGGCAGAATCTCGGTCAAGGAAGATGAAGATTTAGAACTTCAAGCCTTCCTTGCCGAGTTGAGGACTGAAACCGAGGCGGCAGGTCCAAGCTCGGACGTCTCTTTCAGATCGGCAACCAGCGGAAGAGCAGCAGCAGGCAGCCCAGCAGGAGGTCGGAGGGTCGGCAATCGGCTAATGAGCACGAGGTCGGTGGACCCAATGTAATAGGATGATTTGCCGGGATCAATAGGACCCGGTGTTGTACAAACTTCCACTTTGAATAATAATAGACATATCTTTTTTAAAATGCTTTGTCTGTTGTCTTATTTCTAGCGTTCTTCACCTCAATACTTCGGATTGGATCATGAACTGCTAACAAAACTGAAAGAAGTCCGAGGTGCTCTAGCCGAGAAGGACGAAGAGGTGGCACATTGGAGGAGTCGGTCTGCCGAGCTGACTCAAGTATTGGCCAGCATGGACATCAGCTCGGCATCATCAGCCGAACTGAAACAAAAGTTGCGTGAAGCTGACCGTGAGGTGGCTCGCCTCCTTGCTGAAAATGAGATGTTAAAGTTAAGGATTACACATCTCGAAGTTCAGGGGGCTGATTTGTCTGCAGATGTGATCCACGGACGATTGATGCATCTGCGAGCGACGAGTGACAACGAGAAGGCTGCTCGGATCTCGGAAGAGCACGAAGAGTACGAAAAGGTCATCCGCCGGACTGGGGGAACGACTATATCTCAAGCCGACGATCGAGTTCAGAGCTTGTTGGCGGAAGGCATGGTATTGAGGGATGAGGAGGGTCCCAATAGCAAGAATTTTAAAGACTGCCTCGACTCCATCACGAAATACATGCAGATGTATGAGATCGTTCGAACGACGCATGCCTCGCCCCTTAGCGCATCTACCGTGGGCAACGGCGATCCCATAATCGAAGAGCACGAAGAGGAGGCGGCTACGCTGATCACGCGAAGTGCTCGTCAAATGGGTCCATCGGCAATGGGCGTATAGAAGACGGCTCGGCGGCTCGGAGGGAGGGCAGCGGACTGCAAATCGGCGTGGAAGGGCTAGAGCTCGGGGACAAGGCATAGTCACGGTCGGCGTCAGTTCACGAGGTCGAGATGTGGCCTCGGATGCATGATTGAATTCCCGGGCGAATCCGCATGCACGAGTCAAACTACTTAGGACAGGCCGGTGGGGGCGCCTCGTAGATTGGGTGGAGGGCAGAGTTTATTCGGGTATCCATCACGACACAGGGACTTCGTTCAAAATTATCTCGGCCGGTGAGACTCGGCGGAGCTCGGGAACCCGAATGAGCGTACATAGTGTAGGACTTTGTATGTAGGTATAAATGTATTTAGACTCGTTTGAAGTGTATGCGTTTTCCTCTCGAGAGGTATAAACATAGCTTAGGACTTCGTTTGGTCGTAAATGTATTTATCTTGTATACTTTGCCATAATTTGGTGAGATCCATTTTGGATGTTTTATACATGTAGATTTTTCAACTTAATGAATAATCTATATGTATGCATGTAGACTTTCAAACTAGTGAGTAGTGCAGATGCGTTGACTTTGAGACGTTGATTGATGAGTAATCTCACGAGTGCGGCGGCTTAGTGAGTACCCTACTTAGTGGGTTTTTTTATACCTTCGTGAGGCGTCCCTTGTGAAGGTTTAGATGTGGTATATCCGAATGGATGTTCACATAGATGTAAGACGAACGAAGTGAAATACTCATTAGAAAACAAGCGTTTTATTAAACAAGTAAATGACATCGCACATCGGTCGAAAACAATGGGAGGGCTAACATGTCGCGATCTAAAATCAAAGCTATGTAAAATACCTCCTTAGATGAGTTGTGTGCCAAGTTCGGGAATAAGTGCCCGGACGGTGGGCGACTTATAGGCCCTTGCCTGGGGTTCTCGTGAATACGGTATGGACCTTCCATGTCGGATCCAGCTTGTTAAGGCCACTTTCGGCTCTGGCTTCATTATTTCGTAGGACGAGGTCGCCTACGTGGAACGCGGAGGTTTTGACCCTTTTGTTGTAGTACCGTGCGACCTGGGCTTTATATTTGGCTTCGTTTATGAAGGCCAGCTCGCGTTTCTCTTCAAGGGCATCAAGGTTTGCTCGCAGGTCTTCCTCGTTCCCGGCCTGATCGAAGTGAAGAGTACGCGGGCTTGGCGCGCCGATCTCAGCTGGTATGACGGCCTCGGTACCGTAGACCGGTGAAGGTGTTTCTCCGTGCGACGTCCAGAGGTGTGGTCTGTGGGACCGAGAGGACTTGAGGAGATTTTCAGCCCGATCGCTTTAGCTCGGTCCGCCTCTTCTTCAATCCTTATGCGATCGTGCGGTTCGTCACCTCGGCCTGACCATTCGCTTGTGGATGTGCGACCGAGGTGAAACGTTGATCGATCTGAAGTTCTTCGCACCACTCCTTGAAGTTTTTATCTACAAATTGGGTGTCGTTGTCGAGACCGAGCGTGCGGTATGCCGAGCGGATGACTATATTCTTCCACGAAGGTGCAATTCTCCTGCTCGTGAGGCTCGATAGTGGTTCGGCCTCGACCCATTTTGTGAAGTAGTCTATGGCTACGACTAAGTATCGAAGCTGACCTGGTGCTCGGTCGAATGGACCAACAATGTCAATCCCCCACTGCATAAAAGGCCATGGACTCTGCGGTCGCTTAGATCGATCTGGCGGTTTTTGACCGTGGAGTGAATCGCGCCGGGCACTTTTGTGAGCTCGGCGAATCTTGCACTAGGGTGGGCCAATAATATCCCGACCTCAGCGTCTTCTTTGAGAGAGCTCGCGACCCGATGTGGCTTCCACAAGACCCTCGGTGAATTTCATTGAGCACGTAGTCGGCTTCTTCTGGCCCGAGGCACCTCAGGAGGGGTTGAAGGTAAGACTTCCGGTAGAGAGCGCCCTCATGCATGAGATACTTCTGGGACTTCGCCATCATCTTTTTAGCCTCCATCGATCCCGAGGTAGTGTGCCAACTTCGGATATGCTTTTAGGGCGTCGTCGGTTCGGTTCAACCTCGGAGATAGCGGCGATATGAGGTGCCTCAATACTTGGGAATGAACTTCCTCTCTTGGCGGATTTGCCGATGCGAAGCCAATTTACTAAGTATGTCACTCATTTGTTTTCCCTCGTGGGATTTGATTAATCTTGAAATATCCGAATGAGGCCGGCATCTCTTTTCGCCTTCTCAGTCTTGTTTCATTCGATCCTCCTTAGCCTCGTATGTACCCAATACGGTTTACCACGACACAGGAATCTCCAAATATCGGACGTTGTCCACTTTCAATTCCTTTGCTAGGCGGAGTCCAGAGATCAATGCTTCATATTCCACTTCGTTGTTGGTGGTCGGGAAGGTAAACCGCAGGGCGTATGTTACTTCTTGCTTATCTGGGCCGAGGAGGAGGATGCCTGCTCCGCTGCCCGTCTTGCACGAGGCACCGTCCACATACATCTGCCAACAATCAATGGGTGATACAAGGACAGGTTCCTCTGCTATGGGGGCAGGAGTGACCTCGGTGGTAGAGGCGACCTCGGTGAATTTGACCTCTACCAGGAAATCTGCAAGGGCTTGTCCTTTTATGGCCGGCACAGGGAGTATGAGATATCGTGTTCGCCTAGCTCAAAGTGCCCACTGGCTATACGTCCGGATGATTCGGTTTTGATAAGACTTGTCTTAGAGGTAAGTCCGTTAGTACCGAGGCGAATGAGCTTGAAAGTAAGGCCGGGCGTCGTTTGGCGTTCACTAAGGCGGAGCTACCTTCTCGAGGTTGGTGTACTCGTCTCCGGTCCTTTGAGAGCACGGCTAATGAAGTAGATGGGGAGTTGCCGTCCCATCTCATCTCGCACCAGTAAAGCACTAATTGCCTCGTCCGAGGTGGCAAGATATAACGATAGAGTTTCACCTTGCTTTGGGGCGGATAGTGTCGGCAGGTCGGCAAGATATTCCTTCAGCTGTGTAAAGGCGACCTGGTGTTCTTCCTGCCAGGTGAAATCTGGAGCTCTCCTCAGGATTTTGAAGAAGGAAGCTGTTTCTCGGCATTTCGAGATAGGAATCGGTGAGGCGGCCAGCATCCGGTGAGTTTGTGTATTTCACGGATGGTTTTGGGATCGCATGTCGAGCACCGTTTTCACCTTGGTAGGATTGGCTTCGGACCTTCTTGAGAAACCCAGCACCCCAGAAATTTACCCGTTCTTACCACGAATGTGCACTTCTGGGGATTGAGCTTGAGGTTTGCCGACCTGAGGAGCTGAAGAATAGTCTCGAGGTCAATGGCGCAGTTCTCGACTTTTTGCTTTTGACTACTATATCATCGACATAGACCTCAACAATTTCTCCTATGTGATCCTTGAAGATTCGTCCACCATTCTTTGGTAGGTAGCTCAGCGTTTTTAGATCGAAGGCATCTTTCGATGCAAAGACATCAAGTCGATAATGAATTTGTTTTTGGGCGTCTTAGGGCTCATCAAGACTTGGTGGTATCCTTGTATAAATCCAGAAGCGAAGACCTCATGTCCCACCAATGCTTCCACCTTCGTCAATGTCGGGAGAGGGTGATCCTTTGGGCAATATTTATTGAGGTCGGTATAGTCGACACACATGCGCCATCCCTCACGGCTTTCGAACTACAACGGATTAGCCATCCAAGTTGGGTATTTAACCTCGTCAGGATTTTAGCCTCACAGGTTGGGTTACCGTCTCTTATGACTGGCCGCTCGCTGGCAAAACTTCTTTTCTTACGCGAGGCGGTTTAGTAGCCGGATCAATGTTAAGACGATGAGTTATGAGCTCGGGCGAGACTCCAGTCATATCCAACGGAGACCATGCAAATACATCTCTATATTCCCTTAGAAGCTGTATGACCTGTTGACGAATATTGGTGAACCTTGGGTACCAACCTTGACAACTTTGGAAGGGTCGGTCAGTATAGTGAAGATTCTCGGTCGATCATCCCGAGGTGGCAACCGGAGGGTTCGTAATTCTAGGCCCGAGGCGAGGCCACATCTTGGGTTGAGACTCGTAGGCATTCTTTAGCCGCCGTTTGGTCACCCCGAATACTTAACACTCCCACGGGGGTGGGTATCTTAATGGTGAGGTGGTACACGGAGCAGACGGCTCTGGTTGCATACAGCCAATCTCTTCCCAGGATAATGTTGTATGGAGAGGGAGCTCGGACCAGGAAAAATTGAATGGCTTTTGTGACCGACCTGGGAGCGCGCCCTACGGTGACCGGAAGGGTAATGACACCTTCGGGTTGAACCGCCTCTTGAGTAAAGCTCCGCAGCTGGGAAGGTGCGGGGTGTACCTGAATTCCTCCGACATCAAGTTTATCCAGCAACTCTGGAATATGATGCTAACGGACGCTCCGATGTCAATGTAGACCCGATGTACATTCTTGTTACCCACCACGGCTTGTATTGTAATGGCATCCTGGTGGGGCATGATCTTAGGTACTGGGTCGTCTTTGGAGAACACGATGTTTTCTCCATCTCGGAGCCGCTTATTTTTCGGCTCTTCGGGGGTCGGCCTCCGAGCTTCATTTCTAAGCGACGACCTCGTCGTCACGGATCGCGACCCGGTTATAAGCGTAAACCTGCTCCATTGCATTGGGACCTTCGTCGCCATCTTCTTGGTCGGGTTACCGTTGAGGTCGGTCCACAGTTGTTACCACCTCCATTTTTCCCTCTGCGCTTTTTATTACCCGGCCCAGGTCGGCCGGTGTACTTCTTCAGCGCTCCTTCCTTCACGAGCTCGTCAATCTGTGAGCCCAAGGACTTGCAATCTTCTGTATCGTGACCGTACCCTTGGTGGTAGTCACAATATTTTCCCGTTGACTTTTTTTTGGATCCTCCTTTCATAGGAGGAGGTTTTGGAAAGAGCTCAGTGTGAAGCTCAAATATTTCCGCCCTGGATTTGAATAGAGGGCGATCATTATTACTGGGGTTTGGCGAGGTCCCACCTTGATTCTCTGGTCCTTCTTTATTCTTTCGAGCGCTTGCGTTGCTCACCTCGCCCCGATCCTCCTTTCTTCTCTCGATCCATTGCTCATCCCAAATCTCCTCTTCCTGGGTTCGATTCATCCCTTTGACAAAGTTGTCAACCGGGGTCCAAAGGCGACTAGCCGTCTTTGGTCATTCACTGGTGATCTCTTTATTCGAGCTCCGGTCGGATCCGTTCTTGAATCGTTGATGATGTAGAGATCGTTACTCTCATCGATTTTAAGGGATTCCATGATGAATTTGGAGACGAAATTGACATTGTTTCATCCCGTCCTTGGCGATTGTAAGCAGATCGGACGAAGGTTGTTGAGGCGGCATCTTACGGTAAAACGCCATTTGAATCGATCCATGAGGTCTTTGAAGCAATGGATCTTTGTTACGGCGGCGAGGTGAACCAACGTCGAGCATTGGAGATTAGCACCTCTGGAAAGACCTTACATATGGAAATCCTCCATCCATTGGTTTGCCATATTGGTGGTATAGGCAAATAGGAAGTCGAAGGATCTCCAAGGCCATCATATGCGCAATATTCGGAGCCCGATATCGGCGTGGCAGGTGTATCGAATCTCCTTGAAAAGGAGATAATTCGTCCATGCCGGTCGAATCCGGGAGTTCGTTCATGACCCTCTCGGGAATGGGAGATCGATAACGACGTCGTCATCTCTTCGTGGGGAGTTCGACTACGTCTTTCCTCCCTTCTTTCCCGTCCATTTTCACGGGTATCATGTCGAGGTGGAGAACGACTCGCGGAGGTATGAGGACGAATGAACCACGGTATCGGGCGATCATTATCTCGCGATGAGCGTTGATTGTTTCGGAGAGGTAAGCGACCTCGATTGCTGTAACCACCACCGGGCACTCTTGAGGCCCGCTCCGCTTGTCCTCCGGTTGAGGAAACTCGAATTGATTGAGGTTGGCGTTGAGGAATTCGGACCTTGCTCGTCCGGGACCTCGTGGGAGCGATGAACCTCCTGCATTCACCGTCATCGAGGTCGGTGTCTTCTCTTCGTTGGGCGGCGATCCCGAGGGTGTATGGAAACATTTTCCATGTGACCATCGGTGTGACACGGTGGCGTCCGCAATTCCTTTCCCGGCGTTGCGTGAACACCGATCATCCTCCCGACGGTTGTTACCGACATTGCCGACAAAGACTAGCGTTTGCACGTGTCCTTGCCATTAGATTGTAGAAAACACGACTTTTTGTTCAGGTGTTCCCACAGAGGCGCCAATGATAAATTTAGTATACGAGATTTATAAAAGCGAGAAAGAACACAAGAGACTTTTACGTGGTTCTATCAAGAATCGGATCTACGTCCACGGAGGAGATGATCCTCAAGATGTTTACTATAATTTGATTACAAAGAAGTATCTTTCTAAGGGCTCTAGTATTGAGAATTTGCAACCCTTTACCTTCAATCTAACCCCTATTTATACATGGCGTAAATCATGTCCCACGAATCCCTGATTGGCGGACCATAACTCCTATAATGACCATGATCTCCACCATTATTACCCATGATTCTCGCTAGTTACTTCATTATCGTTACCCATAATTAGGGTTTAGGAATCGTCATTTAGGTGTAATCGAGTAGGTAACATTGGGCTAAGCGAGCTCGTTTGGGGCTGAGAGATCGGGCCATATCCCTTGTTGGGCCTTCCTCTTTGTTGGGCGCGAGAGGTTGGTATATCCTATCGGTTTATTACTATTACATTATTATTAACTGATAATATGATGATTTGATATATATACCATAGATCGATAGTGTGATATATAAAAAAGATGGCGTGGGACGTTTAGATTCATCTAGATAAAGTATGATCATCACAAATTCACAATGTCGTTTACTTAATTCTTGTACAAATAATAGGTATGGAATTCGAACTCAATATTTTTCTTAAATCTTGATTGTTGTTAAAGACATCCACAGAATATAAACTTATGATTTTATTCATCAAAGATATCATATCTATATTGATGTCGTACAGTTATGAATATATAAAAGAAACCCTCAAAATATTTAATTTAATTTTAACTATTTGTCGGATATGAACTTAAACTCCAAAAATTACGAATCTATTTCCTTAAGAGTATAAGAAAAGATGAATCTGATCAAACAAACAACCAATCTATTTCAAAAATTACGAATCTATTTCCACTTGGCACTGCCTCTTTCCTATTATTCTCCACTTCAGTCATCTCATATTCAAATATAGAAAAACATTTTTGGTGATTTATCTTTTTATATTTTCAGGGATTAGTGTGTGACCTTTACTTTTTGGAATAAGAAAACAATTTTTATTTATTATTTAAAAAAGCAAAGAGAAAACAGGAAGTTGAAGCCACGTGTCGTCATCTCGATGGAATAAGTTAGTCTATAAATTAATAATGCTGTATTGCAGTCTCTCATTTCCCCACCCACACTATAAACCAAAAAAAAAGCATAGTTTTTCAACTTTTTTCTGAGCCGACAGAGAAACTCTAGAAGCTCAGTTCCAGCTATTCTTGAGGTATTTATCTTGATTTAATCTATTTTTGCTTTTTTATATGTTTGCATTAATATGCAGCTAAGTTTAAAGATGATTAAATTAGCACAGCTTCTTCAATCAATAATTTAATTAATTATAAGAGAACTGCGTTTTTGTAGATTTTTTTCATTCATAGCTGATTGCGAAAGCTTGAGCTTTTCTGATATATGGAATTGAACAGCTTTTTGAAATGGATATAATATTGAATTGAAAATGATTTTAGGGCTTCCTTTTTCTTGATTCTTATTATCGTTTAATGGACGAGATGGAATAATGATAAGATTTTTATTTTTAGATACGCAATCTGCATGTGTGTATTCGTATATATATAATTAATGCTTTATATATAGGTTGATAATAAGTTCTACTCTAGTTCTCTAATAAAAAATGTCATTATCGCTATGCGATTGTTTTTTTTTTTGCACATTTATTAACTCTCTAACATTATATATATTTCTTAAAACATGCAACAATATTCCATATTTATATAATCACACATAACACCACAAATTTCAGTTTTGGTGCCAAATAAATAGGCCCTCGTAAAGGAATTTATATATGCGACCCAATTTATATAGGGCTTATTCAGGAAATTATTTAAAAGGTTGACTTGTAGTCTTGTACTCCTACACTGGGACATGCTTGGCTACATTTGCGCATGGAAAATAATTAATTATTTTTGGTCGAAATAAATTAATTAATTACATTGTATATTATTATGTGGCTGCTATAAACAATAATAGAAGGTGAAAGATTAGATAAATTTAAGCTATAACAACTCTAGATTACTCAAAAATACACTAATTAATAATTTGGATTTGAATTTCCTCGTCGGTAGACTTTGTCTTTGGCCAGACAAGATTTCAGCGTTTCGACTTGTTTTTCTTTTGGTTTATTTATTTGTTTAATTTATTTTGTGATAAAACCTAGCGGCCTTGAGAAGTCACGGAATATTGTCGGATTTCTTAAGGAATTTTGAAGAGGAAAAGAAATAAAGAAGAAATTAGTCCTTTTAGGTGATGACACGATTTTGACAACATGAGATATCAACTAGTTGCTCATTGACTGGTCGATTTTAAATGAATTGATTCTAATTAATATTAGGATTAAATTATAGATATGATTGAAGGGCCTTGTTGTTCTCAATTTGATAATAAATACCAATTACTAATAGACTAGAATAATATGGAATATGTCGTAAAAATTATTTGGAGTTTTAATGGTTTAGATTTAGACTAATATAATATGTAGTTATGAAATTAATAATATACGCATTTTTAAATTAATACAGAGATTCCTAGAAAGTATGCGAATATGTATTAAAATGTAACATAGTACGCTAGGTGGTTCCTCTTTTTAATAATAATATATGTCAGCATCTTGTAATAATTATTGGACAATTTATATGTATTAGTCTAACCTATAATACATGTACGTATGTGTTACAATAGTTTATATTAGGAGAGAAACGATAATGTAAATAGAAAAACTTACATAAATATGACACTAATCAAGATGACCAATTTCCTAGTATATAAATTATGTCCAATCCCCTACATTGCACGGTATTAATTAATTTGTAAATATAAAATATAAGTATATTTGTATAATTACCGAAAATTGTTTTGTGTTTAGTGCAAAATATAATCAAACAAGGAAAAGATAATCTAAATTTAGAGCTTTGCATGATGAATAATCTTTTATTAATCCTTAATTAACATACTGACATATGATTTATCGATATATAACTTTTTGACGACTTAAACTAGTTTAAAGAGAAATGCTAACAAAATGATTTATCCTGATTAAATAGTAATATCACATCATTTTCTCCCAAAAGAGAAAAACAAAAAAGAGATTGTATTGGTAGCATTAATTAACTAAAATGCATCGAGTACAATATTTATTAGAAAAAATATATATATATATATATATATATATAATACAATTATATTTAGTTTAATATACTCTATTTTTAAATAAAGGAAACATGCATGGAGAAGTACCCCACTTTGAGAAGGAAGTGCACTGTATATGTTGTATTGGTGAGAACAAGTGGTCCAACTTTTTAACCAAATCCAAGAAGTAATAAACAAAATAGCCCACTTCGAATAACCTTAGTTAAATTAAATATTTTTTTTTCCCAAGTGGCGTTTCACTCGAATTTTTCTGATGAAAAAATATATTAGAATCTATTGTGCACCAATTGGATTACCCAAATCATACTTTGAAGTAATGGTTATGAACTATCGATGTCATGGTTAAGTATTAAAAAAATGAACGTTTTTTTGTGTGCGTGTGTTAGCCTAGTAGTAGAGTAGTTAATGTTTGAGACCGAAGTTCTCGGGTTCGAGTCCACTGTGACGCGGTCTTTAAATTTCTATATTTAATTGACAAAAAAAATAAAATGAATGCTTTTACTATAAAATAAATTATAAGTAAATTTTGGGTCATTTAAATAACATATGGCTATCTCATATTTTTCCTAGTTTCATTTAATATGATCGTGACATTATCTAAGTATGTGGAATAATATCACTTTATTAATGTATTAGGTATAAGATTTGGATTAATTATAGTTTATGACCTGAATTTTGAGTAGAGTTACAAAAATAGTTTGACCTTTGAAATATTATGAAAATAGCATAACATCTGGAAGTGAGTTGCAAATATGGCTTTTTTGCCTATTTTTGGGATGAAAAATCTGACGTGAAAGGTCTGAATTCAATGCGGATATTTAGATTTTTTTGAATTTACGTGAAAATATATTTTCGGACATCAAAATAACGTTATTTGTATTTTTTGAATATATATATATTCTACTCGTGCATCAGAACAACGTTAATGCTCAAGTGGAAAAATATTTTCTACGTAAATTACAAAATAAATCAGAATAATTACATCATATTATGACTTTTTCACATTGTAATTTCCAGCCAAGAAATGCAGTTCATACCATATTTGAAACTCATGCCCAAATATAAGACTTTTTTTTTGCAATATTCAAAGATCATGCTATTTTGCAACTAACTCAAAGGTCATATTATAAAACCATAATTAACCTTAAACTTTACTTCTTCGCATAATTCGTAGCCACACAATATATTTTCAAAAAGTGTACGATGACTTACTTATAGTCAACGTGAAATATATGTGATGATAAAAAATACACATCTTAACTTTTTATTGGTTGGGGGGTGGGGTAGGTTAGTTACGTCCTTCCACTACCACATTATTACCATCAATTATTTGATAAATGATATTAACAAATTCGTCATTAAAGTCCATGTTAGTGCTATAATAATTGGGTCCTCACAACACCATACTCATAACACTGCAACCATCTTAATTAAACCTTAAGTGTCATTAATTAAATTAATCAACGGGATGCATATTCTATTTGGACGACGTTGGAATGCTTTAATTACCAAAATAGATTTTCACCAACAACACTAATGCATTGGAATTATTTATAATAAGATGTAAACATTTTATCACATTTTGATAGGTTTCCGTAGAAAAGGGTTTAGGGTAATTGAGCTTCTAAGCTAGAAAGAAAATCGTGAGTTTGAGAGAGAAAATCATAATTAGATAAAATTGGAAGGGTAGATATTGGAAATAAACGAACCATAATATGATTGTTTTTTGTAATTCATTGTTGTTTATGAGTTTATGAAAACTAAGTTGGGTTTGAGAAACATATTTAGAGATAACTTATAAGTTGTTTGTGTTTATTTTGTCAAATACTTCTCAAGAACTTAAGCTGTTTTTGAAGAATTTATAAGCTCAACTAAACGCCCTCTAAATATAATTTTGGTTAAAACAGTTAAATGCATACCGAACTGTTATCATTCTCAAATTTTATAATAAACTATCAACTTAACCAATTGATATTCCGATTACGAAAAAATATGCAAATATATTCAAAGACAAATTTGTTGATACCCAAAAGTCGAGTATGATCATTACTAATTTGATGTGGCTAGCATATTGGTATTGAAAAAAAAAATATTAGCTACTTTAAATTTGTGACTATCATACTCAGTTTTTAACAATTAAAAAATTTATCAGGATGACAAATGTGCATAGTTTCACGTCGTTTGGGTATTAATTAGTCGAATAGTTTATGATATATTTGACTATTTGGCACACAGTTATGGCCCAAATAAGTTGAAGCATTTTTAAAAAATGGCATGAGCTTCCTTTGTATGTTTAAAAATTTTGAACTTTGCAAAAAAGTTTCAAATCACAATTTAGCTTGTGATTGAGAATCCGATGTCGGAAAGTTGAATCAATTCAGCAGATTTTTGTGTGGAATATATATTAAATAGGTGGATTTTTTTTACCAGATGTTTTGAGAAGGGACATTTGCAAAATCGTTTATTATATATTCATGCGAGAATATGCACAAGTTGATTTAATCTTTAAATATTGGATTCTCCGATTCTGTACAAAGTTTGAAATTTTTAAATAAAATAAATTTTTGGTCATTTTCTAAAAAAGATCTCAAAATGGGGACCATAAATTATACTCGAATCACATTTCGAAAAATCAACTTCAAAAATAAGATTGATTACTATAAATATTAAAGTACCTCTATAAATCTGTAAATTTTGTCCACATCAATTGATATGATATTGTGAGACTAACTTTCACGAGTTTAATTATTTCTCGTAATTTATCACAATTACAAGAAAATATTAAAGTACCTCTATAATTTTGATTGATTACTATAAATATCAAAGTACCTCTATAAATCTGTAAATTTGTTAGACATCAATTGATATGAACTACCATGAGTTTATTTATTTCTCGTAATTTATCACAATTACGAAAAAAATGGGCATTTTGATAAACTCACCAATTTTTTGTCATGTAATAGGGCATGCTTCTAGCATAATGAGTTTCATTCATTTTCAAGATAACATGAAAGGTGCATTTATATTATAATAGTAATAAGACAAAAATTAAAATAAGAAAATCTCCCTATAAATAAAAAGAATATGATATAAATAGGTCTATATATAATTGAGAGGAGGAGATAGTAATCGTAGAGATAATACCAAAATTTCCTAAATTGTTTAGTGGCGCCAAGCCAACTGTGCTAGCGTTAATTTTTAATTTTGAGCTGTATAAAATCTTCTATCTGTTGCTGTTGCTATTTGTATTGGACCGACCACATTTACACCTTACACGGTTAGTTATAATCAACCGCCGTCCCCGCCCCTCGAAGATCGGCACCTAAATCCTTCCCAAAATCTTCTTGCTCCCGATTTTGTTGATCCATTGATTGATTTCTCGCTCAATTTCGTCTAGAATCTTCGGTTATTTTTTTGTAATCTCATTATGAAGAAGCTCAGCTCCAGAAATCAGCAGCAGCAACAGCAGCACGAGGTACTCTCTCTCTAGCTGGATTGCAACTGCCTTTTCTTTTTTTTTTTGTGTGCTTTTTGGGGTGACCTGTGGAGGATTGCAGCGAAATTGGGCTGAAATATTGTGTTTCGCTTGCGCGTGCCTACAGCTATCGTGGAAGCGCCTCGTGGTGCGAAAGTGGCTCAACATCGCCACCAGCAACTCTGATTACTCCGCGGATTCCGATTCCGACTCCGATTCCGAATCAGGTTTACCCTCCAATTCGTCGTCGTTTTTGCTCAACCATTCTCACTCTTTTTTTTTTTCGTTTTTAATTTAATTTGATTTATTTCTTGTGTGTGCAGAAATTTGTGATTATTATGGCGGAGGATCGCGGTTCAAGAATGAACAGCTAATTGGACTTCAGGTTGATGCTGCTGGTAACGTGCTTCTGATTATCGCTGCGATTTTCAATTCTCAGATTTTTAGCCACTTTTACTTGGTCAATGTTGCAATTTCTCTTGAGGTTTTTGAGGTATTTAATTGGAGACGAAGCATGTGCTGATGTTTTGTATTAGATGTATCTACAGTGAGGCAGACTATCGTTTTTTATAATTTTAAATATATCTTGCCGGAGTTGGCACTTTACTTTCTATTTAAAATTATTCGGATAAGATTGAGTTTCAGTTCAGGAGTTTTCTATTTATTTTTGTATTCCGCTGAAAATATATGATGTGTATTTATGTATTTTCTGTTTTTAGATATTGTCTTTATTTGATTCTAGAGAGAACAAGGGTAGAAGGTCACCTTTCTGGGTAAAATATATAGTAGTTCACACGATCCAGCAGGATTGATCTAGTTTACCAGAATAATAGTAATAAATATCAGAGTTAGGCATGTAATTCTTGTGGAAGGAACAGTTTTTTGTCATCTGATGGGTTTATTCTTTTTATGCTTTTTCCTATTAACCAACAGGCACAACCTATTTTGGCATAAAATTTGGTCTGTGGTATTAACAATAAGTTATTCCTCTATGGTAATTTTATAAAACACATGTTTCTAATCACTCTTTGATAGATTAATTCACAAACGGGAAATACAACATATCAACAATTATTTATTACAAGAATCTCACTGAGCTGGTTATGTCAACATGGATGCTTTTATTAGAAAAACTGTACCCTGGTAATCTCTATGTTCTTTTTTGACACTTGATCTATCAATGATCAACTTTTTGTAGTTCTGTCATCTTAAAATAGAATATAGCATCAGAGATGCTATGTGAATTTGGTGTATAAATCATATAAGAGAACGTATCAACATCTCCATAATTGTGCAGAAAATGTATGCTTTCTTATCTCAGTGCTTCATGACGCTTTGAGATGAACACACATTTAGTTAATTTGCTATTACCAACTGGACAGAGACTGCCTTAAGTGATTTGAGCATGTTCTTTTCTTCATGGCAGTTTTTCTTCACCTCATGCCATTTATGCCTTTTGCTCGGGCTTTGAACTGGTTGTTTCTTGAGGCATTTACAGTTTCTGTCTCTGTCTCATTTTCTCGACAGATGCTCTTGATGCTCTGCCCAGGTTAAGAAGACGAAAATCAGAGACTTTTAGAGCTCAGTACATAAACGCAAAGGAAATCAGGTAGGTCATGTTTTGCATTTTCTTGGTGAAAGCAACTTATTCATGTAGCAATAATTAATTGTTCATCATAAGGTTAATTTATCAAAAAGGTGGGATATTGATTTCTATTATCTTTTTCCACCTCTATTAGAATATGTGCGACCACATGGAATGTTGGGGGCAAAATTCCTCCTGATGACATTGACCTCGATGGTTGGTTAGATATTGATAATCCTGCTGATATCTATGTATTTGGGTGAGTTCATTATGCTTTTGCATACCCCTTTTGTTTATTATCTACATCTCATTATGTCATTATGTAGCTATGACATCTTTCCTCTGGTTCCTTCAGCTGTATATGCTTTCTTCCTTATCATCTATTTAACAGATTGTGAGCTTTGTAAATTATATCACTACACAAATTCATTTTTTATGTTTTTTTGTCAAAGCGTACCAATGCTAATAATTCATAATAGATCAAATCCTTATTATATGCGAATGTTAATGTCAAGTTTGCCTTGTTATGCATCACTAGCCTTCAGGAGATGATCCCCTTAAATGCTGGAAATATATTTGGAGCTGAAGATAACCGTCCAGTTTCAAAATGGGAAAACTTAATACGTGAAACTCTGAATCAAGTTCCTCCAGCGGCTAAGTTTAAGAGCTACAGTGTTCCACCTTCTCCGTCAAGGTATAAGCCATCTGAGGATGACCCCGACATTGAAGACGAAATTTTACTTGAATCTGACAGTGATGTTGAGGAGGAAATCTACCCATTGAATGAAGAGTCTAAAGTTTTTGAGGAAATCAAGGATGCAAGGGTCATAGAAGATGATTGTATTTGTGCTGATCCATCTGTCTCCAATGGGAATTCAGCAGAGAGAGATTTGCGGCGGCAGTTTTCTTTCCCAAAGACGCTGGACAGATTATATGGCTCTAGGACTGGAGATTCTGAAGAAAATGCAGAAGTAACAGATACCAAGTACAACAACAAATTAACCAGGATGCTCAGTGGGACAGAAAGGATAGGCTTAAGCTGGCCAGAGCCACCACTTCATCTCTTAGGTCAGCATGTTTTGGATAGACATAACTCCTTCAAATCCTCCAAGTCTTTCAAGACATCCAAGTCTTTCAGAACATATAGTTCTTTCAAATCAACTACAATCGATGAGAATAGAATGCGAGCGGAGTTAACTTCACTGGCAGAACTTGACCTTGAATCTCGAATTAACCGAAAGAGAAGGCCAGCATATGTTAGAATTATAAGCAAGCAAATGGTTGGCATCTTTGTTACCATATGGGTTCGCAGGAGCTTGCGGAAGCATATACAAAACTTGAAAGTATCTACCGTTGGTGTTGGTATTATGGGCTACATCGGCAACAAGGTTTGTTCTTTTGATATTTATCTTGCATTTTGGTAAATACATGCGGCTGTGTTTTTACAGTTCTGTATTCAATTAATAGAAAGTGCATATGTTTTCTGTTCTTTCAGTAGATCCTAGCTCATATTTCCATTTGCTTTTGTTTTCGTTTACTTTCTGTTTGGCATGACAGTAGATCCTAGCTCATACTCCTCTTTATTCTTAACGATTTTCTGTTGATACTGTTCTATGAATTTCTCCACCCCATTTCTCTAATATATTTATCTTATTCACGATGGTCATGCTTATATCTTCCACTTTGTTCTTGTTTCGTTTTGGTGATATATAGATGTCAAGTCGCATGACTCTCTCACTCTCTTTTATAGGGATCAATATCAGTCAGCATGTCTATTCATCAGACATTCTTCTGTTTTATCTGTACCCATCTAACGTCTGGCGGAAAAGAAGGAGATGCTAACAAAAGGAATATTGATGTGCAAGAAATTCATCGACGGACACACTTCAGTTCACTTGCTGGTTTGGGGCATCCCAAGAGAATCTATGACCATGAGTAAGTATGACTGTCCTTTTTCTCATTCTTATTGTTATAGAACTAAGTTTGGAAATTGAAATGGTCATAAAAAATGATGTGCAAGAACCATGCAACATTATCATGAGTTGTCCAAAATAAGTGTGAAGCTTTTCTGAACTCCCTTTAGTCATTCCATTTCTTTTTTCCTGAATGTTCTATCTCTTCTTTAGCTCTTCTGCTTCCTTGAAGAGGTTCTCTGTTTTCTAAACTTCACTTTTAACTGTTGTTCGCTCATGTAGTTCTGCCCCATCACATATCACAAAGACATGTTATATCACAAGTCTGGATCAAAGTAATCAGACATCAATACTTGGCACGCACTGTCTGATTACTTGAAATTCCTAATTAAGAACATGATGTATGGTTCAGTGAGCAAGATCTCTTTATATGGGATCCTAGTGATATTACTATGTATTACAGTTCCACACATGAATGCATTTGAAATGAAAAGATGTGATAGAAATTCTTACTGGTTGTAGGAGAATAATCTGGCTGGGTGACCTAAACTATCGAATCAATTTTCCCTTTGAGCGGACTAGAGAACTTATTTCCAAAAAGGACTGGTCCAAGTTAGTCGAGCGGGATCAGGTGAGATTTCATTACTGAATTTGGTGAAAATACTAAAAGCTGACTTTATTAAGTACTTTCTTTTTCATTTTCACCATTGTAAGCTGTCCATAATTGGTTCAATATTTTTGAAAGATGGAAACATTGTTCCCCCAAAAAATTTCTCTCAGTCAATCTATTTATTTGATGCTAACTCTCATCCCATAAATTTTGATGGAACTATTGCAAGATTTTCAAATCTATAGCTTTCTTATCTCTTAACTGAAATCGTGACAATTCAAATCTAATACTCCCTCTGTCCCATTTAAAATGTCCTACTTTCTTTTTTGGGTTGTCCCATTACAAATGTCTCATTCCATTTTAGGAAATAATTAACCCTTCAAAAATTGTGGACCCTACCCACTTTTTAACATTTTAACTACTTTATACATTTCTCCTAAATAACCGTGTCCAAAAGAAAGGGTACGTTTTAAGTGGGACGGATATCTTGTTTTGAGGACAGATGAAGTATTAGTAAGAGTGCAAACTCTGCAATTTTTCCTTTTTTTGGCCTCTATGTTTGTTCATTGTTGCAGAAAGTGAAATTGGTTAATATATTTTTTTCTGATTTATTGGACTCCCTTTTACAGCTTACGAAGGAGTTCAAAAAAGGCCGTGCATTTGATGGATGGTCTGAAGGTACTTTGAGCTTTGCTCCAACATACAAATATGAATTCAACTCGGAGTCTTACAGTGGAGAGGATCCAAAGGCTGGGAGGAGAACACCGGCATGGTATGCACATGCTCTTCAAAAAACTCCTTTCCGTTCATAATATGTTTCTTATGTGTTATGTGGTCTTGCAATTTGTGCATGATCAAATTGTGCGATGCATATTCTAATTTTATAGATCTGCAGTATTTCATACTATTGTCTACTTCTCAAAATTTCTTAGTAATTATATGTATTGAGCTTTTTGATGAACTGTTTTTTATATCCATGCATGCTTTAATGATACTCTGGCTGTTTCTGAGCTGCCAAACAATATAAAGTTCTACTAAAGTTCATTGGATTTATCTATTCCTGTTAATTCACGAGTGGATCCAGTTTAAGAATTTATTCTTCCTGCATAGTAGTTTTCAAGTGAAAATCGATAAAACTTGACTAGATTAAGAAGCTTAGTTGTATTATTGGCCACCTTAGTTACTATTTCTGGTGAATCATCTCTATATCTGTCTTTTTTTGTTTATGCATTCATGCATTTATACATTTTCAATTCATGAGTGGATCCCGTTTAAGAATCTATTCTTTCTGCATAGTAGTTTTCAAGTGCAAATCAATAAAACTTGACTAGATTAAGAAGCTTAGTTGTATTATTGGCCACCTTAGTTACTATTTCTGGTGAATCGTCTCTATATCTGTCTTTTTTGTTTATGTATTCATGTATTTATACATTTTACATTCCTTAACCTTCTCTATATTCATGCAGGTGTGATCGTATACTGTCATATGGAACAGGAATGAAGTTGCTAAGCTATAAGCGGTCTGAATGTAAGCTGTCAGACCATCGCCCCGTGACAGCCTCTTACATGGTCGAAGTTGAAGTATTTTCACCTCGAAAGTTGCAGCGAGCACTCACTTATACTGACGCAGAAATTGAACAAAATGACATCGTGACAGACATGGAACTCCGGTGGTGAAATAAGCCAGTTTCTATTGGAAGAGGTAAGTAGCTTACCACTCTAGGGAATCCTCAATGAAATTAATTTTCAGATGTTTTGGTTATTATCTACATTTGTACTTTCCCATCTATCCCACTAAGTGCCGATATAGCGTTAATAAATCTGGTGTCCCTATGATTTTACATTCAAAAGATAGTCTTGATTTGATGATGATGAACTCTAGATACCTCTCTTTTCAAAACAAAGTCCTGACTTTGTACATTCGAACTGAAAACAGTGGAAAACAAATGATCATCAAGTTGCATAATATGCAGCAGCATTTCTGGATAAAACGTACTTGTGTCGTGTTTATATCCAGGATAAAACGTACTGGGAGTGTTGAAGGACCTCGATCTCCCGAAGAAACTTGTAAGAGAGTTCCCTTGACTCGCGGTGAGGAAGTATCGAAGAGGCACCGTAACACATCCATTCTTTTGATTCTTTACCAGGCATGTTGGAGTTCCCTAGTGTGGTTTCTTGGTGTGTACATATATTCTTTTGTGCAGTTGAGTCTTCAATGAGATGAGGTGTAGAGAGATTAGATATAGGTGGAGGCAGAAATGGTTTATAGAGCCAATCTCTAATTCTTCTTGTTTGGTTTTACAAATTTTGTGATCGTTTTCTGATTCATTACAAACAAAGCTTCTCCTTCGTCTCGTCTACTGTAAAGGCTTCCGAATATATTGCAGTTTTAAAGAATCTTTCCGAGGTTTGATTGTACTAGTTGTATGTTTTGGAAAATTCGATTTAAAAGATGTTGACGGAGTCTGAATCCATAACCTTTTAGTTAGAAAATATTTTTTTTGTAAAATCAGTAAGTGTCGAACTATCTGCCGCCACGAAATTTGGCCGGGTTTGTTTTTAGGGGTTTCTCTGGCTGGGTTGGGCCAAATTATTTTCAAGTTTCTTACAGGTATTGCTAGCTAGTCCTACCAAAATTTGTGTGCGTCGGAGTATTTTAGGCATCTCTACCTAAAAATATTTTATAACTATAAATACGTTATGATTGCTTATTTAAGGGAGTGGTTATTGTAAAAATGATAAATATCAATTTACGATTCAATGTTTTATAATTTTTTAGTTAATGTTTCAACGTAAGCATTTTGTTATTTTGGTTCCTAACGTTTCAGAAAATTTCAAATAATATCCCGATGATCGATTTTTGGTGAACAAACGTTTACGTGGGTATTAGAAAGCTATGTTGGACGTCACTTCAATTAAGCAAAAGAAGAAAAATACGTAAAACTCATCAAAACGATAGAAAAACAAAAAAAACCTTGACTCGAGATTGGTTTTTATATCATTTTAGTGAGCTTTTATGTGTTTTTCTTCATTTACTTCATTACATGGCGTCCAACATAGCTCTACGAAAGACACATAAGCATTTTTTTTATCGAAAATCGATCGACAGGACATTAGTTGAAATTTATGAAACGTTAGGGATCAAAATAACAATATGCTTATGTTGAGGCATTAACTAAAATTCACGAAAGTTGGGATATAAATTGATATTTTCCCTTGTAAAAACTATCATTAACGTATAAACTATGAACTCATGAAATCGTTTGAATTCGGCGTGAAACTGTTTGAATTAAAAAAATAAAAATCACCCCTCATGAGATTCATACCCAGATGTTTGAACTAATTACTTGATGAATTCACTCTAGATCTTCACAAATTAAGACTGAAAATTATTCTTATTTTATACTTTAAGATTGGTTTGTATTTAATCCAATTCTTATCGGTTAATTTGTACAAATATGAGCATGTTTTAATTTATTAGTTAATTTGTAAAATATAAACATGTTCTAATTTATTATTAAGAAATGCAACATAAGCATCTTAACAAATGTGATCAAATGACAAATTAATAAAATTTAAAATTTGTAGATGATAATTTTTGTCAGTTTGATATTCAGGTTATTGTTTCGGAACTACTAGTCATGCGATTTAGATAAAAAAAAGGAATTTGGTGGGTAATTTTGAATCCATTCTCTTGAATAGTTTCTTCCCCATTTTCTTGAGGTTAATAAAGACTAAATAAATCTACAATTTTCCTAGTTTGAGCTTACGATTACGATAACTAAATAAATTAAAGTAATATAGTTAATCATTAAAATATTAGAAAAAAAAACTGAATGTTTTGCGAAAATCAATTTTACATAAAACTTCAAAACCACTAATTCAAATTAGAGGTGGCAAATGGATGGATCGGGTTGACCCAGCCCGAGCCCATTAAGCTTTCCAAAATTCGTCGGGCCAAAGAAAATGAGCCTCAATCTAACTCGGAACTCACCTTTTAATATAAATTTTTCGGATCGACTCGAACCAAGCCTATCAACTTTTGGCTAGTTTCTAAATAGTCCGATTTAACCCAAATTTTATTGAGTCTAATTTTTATTTAGCCTAACCAGACCAAAAACCGATCCGTTATACCGAAACCGTTTTACGACCTCTCATTCAAATCTTGTTATCATTATTTATCACTTATCTATAAATTTAATTCAAACAGTTTAACATTAATTACTAACTACAGATATAGGATTCAGTAGCGATCTGCTCACGTGGAAGCATAATAGCCGATAGCACAGAGCTCCATTCTACAGTGATGCACGCCAGCATTATTTCGTCTACCCCCAATTTATGGGAAAATCCGAATTTTCTTTTCACATTCAAATTCGTGTATCAATTTCGTCAGTCGCCATGTTTCTTCTTAAGGTAAGAAAATCCAAAATTTTAGTCGCCCTATATTTATTTATATTTTTTTTTCGTTTTGTTTAACGTTCTGTCTCATTTCCTCTGATACGGTGTCCTTCTGTTTTTGTGATTGCAGACATGGAGATCAGTAGCATTTGGGGTATATGGGTTCAAGAATTTCACCAAAAAGGGTTTCGTGTGAGTCCCATTTCGTTCAATTGTCACACCTTCGTTAAAATTATGATATTTATTATTTATTTATTTTCTATAGTGTAGTCTGCTCTGAATTTGGAAGAGTTTTTTTTGTTGCTCTTATTTCTTAGTCTAATTTTGATTTTGTTTGAAGAATAAGGGGGTGTTTGGCTAAGCTTATTTTAGAGAGCTTATAAGCTCTAAGAGCTTATAAGATGTTTTAATAGCTTATAAGGGGTAATGTCCTAAGAGCTTATAAGTGGTTAAAGTGTTAGAATAATTGATTTTATAATGTAGAGAGAGAATCGTGAGTTAAAGAGAGATAAAATCATAATTAGAGAGATAAAATTGACGAGAGATAAAGTTGATAATATATGTGTAGAAAATAACAAACTATAATAAAGTTATTTTGATAAATTCATGGTTGTTTATAAGTTTATGAAAAAATAAGTTAGAGTTAACCAACTTATTTTTAGGGGAGCTTATAAGCTGTTGGAGCTTATTTTCACAGCTTATAAGTTGTTTAGGAGCTTATTTTGCCAAACACTTTGCAACAACTTATAAGCTCCTAAATAGCTTATAAGCTCAGCCAAACACCCTCTAAGTTGACTCATATTGCTGAAACTGAGTTGTGCTATGTCAAAATTTATCAACTTTGCTCTTTATAGTAAATGAATCTATATGATCAAACTTGTAACCAGTTTAAAGCATCTTTTCTGCTTCAGCTAAGCTCTGTGTGTGTGCAAGAGAGAGTTAAAATTCTTTGTCAAATCTTGATTTGTTTTATGGAGACAAAGTTGACCCTTTAGGAGTATTCATATTGCTGAAATTGAGATGTCTTATGTCAAAATTCATCAACTTTGCTCCTTGTAGTAAATGAATTTATATGATCAAACTTGTTATCAGTTAAAAGCATCATTAATTCTGCTTCATCTAAGTTGTGTGTGTGTGTGAGTGAGAGAGATAGAGAGTTAAAATTCTTTGTCAATTGCTTTATGTAGACAAAGTTGACTGCTTAGGAGTATTCATAGTGCTGAAATGGTGTTATGTCAAAGTTTATCAACTGTGCTCATTTGGTAAATGAACTTATATGATCAAACTTTTCTCTTAGAAATATCACTGTTCAGCTTCATATACTATACATATGTGTGCATGCGTGTGTGGGAGGGGTTGTTGACTTTGCATCTTGATGATCTCCCATGGCAGAGGGCATTCAAAGAATTTTAAACCAGAAGATATGCAAGCACGAATCGAAGGAAAGAACTGCATTGTCACCGGGGCGAATTCTGGCATTGGTTATGCAACTGCAGAGGGCCTGGCTTCACGGTGTGACTTTCTTGGCAAACCCCATCTAGATCTTTCATTGCATAAGCACTTTGGTAGAATCTCGTTCGAGTTCACATCACACGACTTTCACGTGGCTTGTGTTCTTGTTTCTGCAGTGGAGCAACTGTGTATATAGTGTGCCGGAGCAAGGAGAGGGGCGAGGCTGCACTCACAAAGATTCAGTCAGCAACCGGCAATAAAAATGTCCATTTGGAGGTATTTGGTTCTTGTATAGTTTCTTGAGTTGTCTGCTTGCTTGAACTTGGATTCATTAGTGCCTCTTTTCGTGTTGCTATCAGATTTGTGATATTTCTTCCATCAGCGATGTCAAGTCTTTGGCGTTGCGATTTCGTGAGCCTGTGCATATTTTGGTAACTTTTCTTTTTCACCAACATTTTTACTATCCAATTTTGGAGGATTTGATCCATCTTTGAAGGTTTTTAAGTTATATAATGCAGTTGGCTAATGTCAACATTAAATATCTACCATCATTCATCAATATCATCTAAGTTTTAGGGTAAATTTCACTTTTGATAATGACAGAATAGTACCATTCAGTTCGATTTCAAATCTAGGAAGCCTCATATTTTTCAGTACCGAAAAGTCGTATTGGCAACTGGACATCTGCCTACTTGAATAAAAGCCAATTGCCTTTCTGCTGATTTCTTGTTGCCAACAGGACTATCAGTACCGGGCCATATTCGAAAATGAAGTCAATTTATTGAGTATTAATATGTCATTGTCGATAATGTCACATTTCTAATAAACATCATACTTTGGGCTAGAAAGTGATATTTACCCTAATTTTTGGGTCACAACATTCCAATATTATACTTCCTCTGTCCCATTTAAAATGTCTCACTTTCCTTTTTGGATTGTCCCATTACAAATGTCCCATTCCATTTTAGGAAGTAATTATCCCTTCAAAATGTGTGGACCCTACTCACTTTTTAACACTTTAACTACATTTCGCCTAAATACCCATGCCCAAAAAAAATGTACACTTTAAATGGGACGGAGGGAATACAAACATTTGATATTTACAAATGTTGCTGCTTTGAAGGTGAACAATGCCGGTTTGCTCGAGCAGAACCGTCTTACTACCTCCGAAGGGTAAGCTGCCTTCGACTACATTCACACGACTGTGTGTAGCTTAACGTTCCTATATCTTCTAAGATGGTTTGATCCTTTTTTAAATCTAGATACGAGATGAATTTTGCGGTGAATGTTCTTGGCACGTATGCCATGACCAAGCTCATGCTGCCGTTGCTCGAGAAGGCTGCGCCCGATGCTCGTGTCATCACCGTTGCATCGGGTGGAATGTATACAGCTCCATTGATGGAAGATCTGCAGGTAAATTTTACTAATCTTCGCAAATCGCAAGCATTTTCTTCGTCTATGAAGCTGATCTCTGACTCGTTATACCGGATTATCTTCGTAGTTCAGCAGCAAGAAATTCGATGGAGTCGAACAATACGCCCGAAACAAAAGGGTGCAGGTATATAACTGCAACTCTCTCTTCCTTAATAGATTGTGTAAAGTGACATGGAATAAGGCGGTATGAGCAAAGAGTAGTACTCCTCTCAGGTGGCGTTGACGGAAAAATGGGCGGAGACGAACAAGGAAAAAGGCATCGGGTTCTACTCAATGCACCCGGGGTGGGCTGAGACGCCTGGAGTTGTTAAGAGTTTGCCCGATTTCTCAAAATCGTAAGAATGCTTACTTAACAACATAGATAGATAAAAATAATAATGGCTAAACTACCGCCTACTTTAATAGATTTTACAATCTAGCGCCATACTAGTCGACCTGCTTCCAAGTCTCGAGACTAGTAACCTAGTTAAGTCGAGCTCGTGTTTGCAGGTTATCTGGAAACCTTAGAACAAGTGAGGAAGGTGCTGATACAGTGATATGGCTGGCTTTACAGCCGAAAGAGAAGCTCGTCTCCGGAGGGTTCTACTTTGACCGAGCTGAGGCGCCTAAGCACCTGCCATTCACAGCCACAAATGGCTCACATTCTGCTATAGACTCCATTCAAGGTAAACTCCACAGTATGTCCAACTTATAGAGAGAGAGTTGCAGTATATCCATATTTGACAGTAAAAAACACGACAGAATCAATGATATTTGATATCCCACTGGAAAGATCTGCTGTCCAATTCATCAAAACTACTAACACTATATATTGATTGAACTCTTTATATCACTATATTATACACAAATTTGTGAAAAAAAGGGGTTCGAGAATTAGCACTTTCTTGGCTCTTCCTACACATCACTAGTCGAGTTGGTCGTAGTCGCCTCCCACATTCAAGATTGCTGGCTTTCTCAACCAGTACTGCTCAAACCTCTGCCTTGCATACTCCTTGTAATCAAACTCAATGTTATTCACATATGCCTGCAGTTTATGAATTTATTTTCACCAGTTTAGTATCATGCTACACATACTATAATCTTGTCAAAAATCGATGTAAAAATCGAGCTATTGTTACCGAGATCAGCCCCCATAGCCCCCAGAAGATGTGGTTTGGTAGGGTGCATCTCTCTACATCATCTGCTAGTTGATATACTGCTGTCTCACTTGGTTCATTTCCTGTGCATATTCATCAAATTTGATTCAGTTTTCAAGCAGTAAAGCTATGTGATTCAACATTGTCATTTTCAGTTATATGAAAATTTGAAAGAAAAAAGAAAGAAAGATAAGGATGAAGATGTTTTTTTTAAATGAAAATAATTAACAGTCTTTGATATTTATGTCAACTTTGATAAAGATGTTCCTACACGCCAAACCTAAATATAAATTGGAACAAGTAGAAAAAATTTGGTCAAGAAACTGACGTTTTCCAATTTGAAAAGATATTTGAGCGATGACTTACACCTACTTCTTTTATTATTCTAATGGAACAAGAAATCTACTTCTTTGTTGCTTTTCATTAAGCAAATGATCAAAATCTTGTAGATGCAACACCTGATGAACAATTCCATGGTAACATCACCGATGTTTCAACTTCGAATTCCGGCTTCAAATTCAAGAACAAGTGAAGGAAGAATACCAACCTGAAGAGCTCAGATATTTCCTTATAAATCTCTTGCGCTCTTCCACACCTTTTTCAAAAGTTGAACAAAGAGATAAATAGTCCTACTTCAAGATCAGATAGAAAGCTCAAAAAAAGAGAACCTTAATAATTCACATACACACACAGACACACACTAACCTGGATATTTGGTGTAGTCCAAGATGTGAGGCGTTTCAGTGTGATAATTTGCAGCCATCTCACAAAAATGGTTGGCAATATCGTATGCAACTGGATTATAGCTTGCATATTCATAATCCTGCAAAATTCCCAGAAAAAAACAGTTGCTGTTAGGCCTCAAGAAAATAGAAAAAACAGAAGCTCCATCGTTTTCTAGAAAGTTCTAAGCACGAGAGGGAAGGGAAACGCACGATTATAGTGAGGTTTGAGTCATTGTCATCGATCATTATGTTCCCATACTGCATATCGTTGTGGCAGAAGCCGATTTCTTGGTGATCCATCGATATTGCTTCCTCTAGTAGGGTGATCTCTTCCTCTAAGGTGTGTAGCTGATACTCCTTGGCATGGTCGGGCGTGCACAGATTCTTGGCCTCGAAGAGCCAGTTTCTGCACAAGGCGAAAACGAGCAACCAAAACAGATTCAATCTCTACATATTGCTGACTAATTTGCTTAAGATTGTTGGTACCTCAATCTGTTCCACAGAATGGGCTCTTTGGGACCTGGCATTTCGAGCTTGTGGAAATCTCTCATCTTCGTGGCTATGAGAGCGGCCGTCTCCGGGTCGCGAAGATCAGCAGATGACAGAGTCTGAACAAGTTCAAGTTGCAGAAACAGTTTTTTCAAGAACATGAAAATTACATTCACGAAATGGCAGAAAACTAGAGGTTAAAGGCTAAATAAGCATAGGATTGTTTGCTGATAAAATAAAACTCTTGGTGAACAATCTTAGTTTTCTATCTATTCAACATTTCTCATCTTCATGTTTCAAAAGAAAATAATAAAAAAAAAATCACATATTCAAGTTATCTCACTACTTTCTGAGAAAATATAAAACCAAAAATTGGAACCAAAAGCAAGAATCACTTCAACAAGAACCTATGCAATCAAAGCTCAAAACTGAAAGCAAAAAATATGAACAAGAATCCCTTCAATTAGAAGCTCTAACTGGAAAGCAAAAACATGAACAAGAATGAACATCAAGAATCCCTTCAATGAGAAGCTCAAGATTAGAAAGCACAAAAAAATGGAACAAGGATCAAGTCATCAAGATCAAGAATCACTTCAACCAAACTCAAAAGAAAAAAAATATGAACAAGAATCACTTCAAAAATGTACCCTTGCATAGATGAACTCCTCAACTCTTCCTCCTTTGAACTGCCCCAAAAGCTTAGGCCCATAACCGTGCTCCGACAAGAACTTGAATGTCGTAATCTCCTCATCCCGGTTGAAGAAGAGATCGAGCCCCTCGCCATAAACCCGAACCAACACAGTCCTTACACCATCCTTCTTAATAGGCCAACTAACTCTGTACACCAAATTAGTCATTGCACCACTCAAATGAACCACCTTCACACCTTCATAATCAAACACTTCGCCCCAACTCGAAGCAAGCGCCACCAGCAACTTCCTCAATCCCTCCGGCCAAATGCCTTCCACAAATCCATTCGTCTTAACCGCCATCAACAATCCCAAAGTCTTCTTCACAAAACCTTCACAAAAAACAAGATTGATTCAGCTCCCCATTTCAATATTCTCACCATTTCCCAATAAAATTTAAAAATCAAAGCTTTGAAAGTGCTAAAAGACAAAATCAAGAATCAAAGGCAGCCCACAAATTCAATTCAAAATTCAAGAAATCCCACAAAATATCGAGATGAATTACTCACCGATATAACAACTATCCCACAACAAAAGTTGAGCTTAAAAAAGAGAAAATATTTCAATGTTTCAACGTCTGTAAATATGCAGGAGAGAAGCCTCTGTATATATAGAGAAACAAATGTTGAAAATATGGGGGAAATATTATTTAAATAATAAAGAAAGAATCAAATAATAATACACCAAGAATCAGCTTTTGATCTCGCAGCGAACTTGCTATAATTTCCTTTGCTCACTACTTTTTTTATTATTATTATTATTATTTTATAATTTGTCAGAAAATTTTGAATATCTCAAAACGGTTTGTGCAGCCGGTATCTATCAGAGGCGTACGCTAATCACACGCATAGAAACGCGTACCGGCAGTCGACTTCCAATGGTATACCGACACGTATGCAGAGGAGCATTTGCCGGGTAAAAATGGAGCACCTATTTATTTAACGGCCGCAAACTAACCATGGTATGGAAAAGGAATATTTTAGTCAAAAAGTCAACCACCGGCAGATTCTTGCCACGTGTCGAATTCACTTGTCATGTATAGATTTTTATAAATTTTTGTTGTGTGTTTTACTTAATGGAGTGTATAAGGCGGAAATCATTGTAATTTTTATAAGGTGATATCAATTTATAAATCACTGATTCTTAGTAGCAGAATTAAGTGAATCTGGTTATATTTTGGTATCATTTATTATCATTATCAAGTTACCGTATAATACGACTTAAATATCGATTGATTTAAAGTATAGATAAAATGAATACATGGATCTATACATATATCAATGGAAACGGAGCAAAATTGGCAAGTAATTAACTATCGAACTAAAACTAATTGTTCCACATTTGTATTTCTAAATACTACTATTTCTTAGCTCAAAGTTCGTTGGGTTTTCAATTCTTGATAATTGAAAATTTTCAAGAACGTTTTAGTGACTATAATCAATAATATTATACATAATATGTTTCTATTCTTATATCATTCATCTTCAGCTCAAGCTTGATAAGCCAAAAACATATCGATATTTTTTATTAATATTAAGTTATGCATTTATATATCCATTTATAGTTCTATAATGTGATACATATATAAACACTATTCCATGACTTAAAAGCTAAGGAAGCATTTTCGTAAGTGATTGCTCATCCTTATATTATATATGAGAGGATTAACGTGAGAATTATTTTTATTATGAGAACATGAGAATTAAAAAATAAGGATTCGCTGTGAAAGTTGATGAATCCACTATGAAAGTTACTTAATAAAAAAAAACAGAATTTTCTCCCCTCATGGGATTCGAGCCTCGGTGAAAAAAATCCAAATTTTTGGATTCGATAATTTTCCCAGCAAATGCATTAACTTTCATAGCAAATTCATTTTGTTCACAGTGAATTTTCATGGTTCTTAATTATCACGTTAAAAATAGTTCTTATTTGAATATATATATATATATATATATATAGAATGGATCAAATAGTACCCGGGCCTCAGATAGTATGTAGTACTCAATCTCATCCACTCATCTAATAGATCCTATGGTTAAGATTTTTTCGGACTTTTTAAGCTTAATTTCGCTAATTTTCGCTTCATTAAGAGTAGATTAGTAATTTGATTTGTTATGTGATTGAGAAAAACAAATAATGCATTTAGTTGAACTAGATAATGCATTCAAATGAACAAAAAATGCATGCAGTTGAAGAGAATAATGCATGTGATTGGAAGCTCGCGCCTAGCCTGTGAGCACGCACAATGCGGCGTCCGCCCGCACGGGCGCGTCTAACGTGCGCTTCGTGCTATGCGAAAATACACTCCAGTGCTCGCTTGCTCGCACCCAGCGCCGGTTGGGCGCGATGCAGTTTTATGTTCAAGTGAATGCAGTGTTATGTTATTTCATATGCATTTTTTGTGTTTTGTTGTGGCTCTTTCAAACCCAGCGTCTCTACCCAACGCTAGCGTGCACCCAGCGCCCTTACCCAACGTCGGAGCCCGCCCAGCGTCCCTACCCAGCGCTCGCTTGCTCGCACCCAACACCGGTTGGGCGTGATGCAGTTTTATGTTCATTTAAATGCATTGTCATGTTATTCTGTATGCATTATATGTGTTTTGTTATGCCTCAACCCAAACTCAGTGCCCGCAGAGACCCCAACGCCCGCGGACTCCCCTACCCAGCGCTGATGGGCACCCAGCGCCCGTTGGGTGCCTTCCCATTTTGCCCCTGGGCGAAAAATGGGTTGCCACGTGTTAAATTTTGGTGCGTCTACGTGTTCAAAATGTGTGGTCTAGATTGAGTATTACATACTATCGGGGACCCAGATACTACTAAACCCAACCCTATATATATATATATATATATATATATATATATATATATATATATATATATATGGAGTGAATCAAATGAGAACTACATCTTTTTTTGACTCTGCGAACCATGCATAAGACGTTGAAGATGATGCACAAGACGATATAAAGTTGTGCATAACGAAAACTTTCTAAAATTATTTCATTGTGCAACAGTTTTAGAATGTTTTCGTTGTGCACAACTTTATATATTTTATTGTGTCAATAGGGAAAACTACACAAATCTCATAAGCAATATGAATATACCCAAACGTTATAAAAACATGCGAAATCAGGAAGGGATACCCCAAATACCCTTGAAAAAAACATTATCTGATCGGGTGAATGACTAAAGCTGAGATCGGAGTTGACTTAAAGCTGAAAAAGCTGCAAAAACAATGTCTGAATGTGTCTGACTCGGAATCTTGACTGAGTATGGAATTCGATCGACGATCGGATTCGTTCGGATTGTTCACTACCGATTGGATCTGATCAGATCCTACCTAGTATATACAGACATTCCTCTTCACTCTCACCCTCTCCGATCGAACTCCCTCACTCTCCGATCGTACTCTCTCACTCTCCCTCTCGGATTTCTCTATCTCCCTCTCGGATCGCTTGCTCTCTCCCTCTCGGATCGCTTGCTCTCTCCCTCTCGGATCGCTCTCTCCCTCTCTCGGATCACCGGAAATCTCGCACCGATCGGTCGGATTCCTCTCTCGGATCGCACCATGGCTTCTCAGGTACGTCGCTCTCTTCTCCTCGTCGGAATCCGATCGAACAGATCGGTCGGATTCCTTAAACCGACCGATCGGATTCTTGTTTCAGTTATGCGGTCATGCTTATTATGCGTTTAATATGCGTTTTATATGGTTTATTACGTGCTTATCATAGTTTATTAACGTGCTTATTATGCGATTAACGTGCTTATTATGGGTTTAATATGGTTTATTACATGCTTATCATAGTTTATTCTATTCGAATTGTATATAGGACGTGCTTATCATGCTTATCATTTAGTTATGCTTATCATAGTTTATGCTATTATGAATTGTATTTAATTATGTATTTAATATGCTAAAGTTATTATGTTTTATGTATTTAGCTATGCTTATCATAGTTTATGCTATTCTGAATTGTATTTAATTATATCTAATTAATTAGTTTAGTTGTCGAGCTACCTGACGAAATAATGGTTTAATCGTAATTCTTGCTATGATGTCCCTATTACTAGTCAATAATAATAGTTCAATTAGTCAGATACTGGTTGTCATGCAATCACTAGTTTAAGAAGTTAATTCTGGAAACTTAATTTACTTTGATCAACCAACATCCTTATGACAATTTTAGTAAATTATTGTGAACTCCTAACTTTACCAAATTTTATAAGGAGGTCCTATAACCCATGAGTGGTTTCCTAAAATTGTTTAAGGGCTAGATTCCTCTCTTAATAATTTATGTATTTGAATTCGAAGGTTCAACTAAGCATTATTCTGAAATTTAGATGACTCTATTGTTTTATAATTAAATATATTTTGTATGATTTATTATGTCATTATTATATGTTTTATTTTATGATATTTATACACTTTATTGTTTTTATTGTTAGGGTGATGTTGATTATTTGAGACCGAGATGATAAATGTTGTGGTCCAAATTAGCACATATTATAGGATTAATTATTTAGATATCATTAAGACTAGATTATTGGAGATTGGTGGTGAAGAATTACTGGATAGGTTTGCTAGTGGATGCTTGGTCATTTACTTAGCTGAAACACGTGCAAAAATATCATGGCTTTGCACCACGTGATTTCCCGTCAGGTTATGACAGATGATGGTCTAGTATGGTTTCATATGAACGGACGGAGAGTTTGTTTTACTGTTCATGACTATGCACTAGTCACCGGTTTAAGTTTTGGAAGCTCATCTTTCAATCTTAGTAGAGAGCACCGGTTGCAACGTGTTCGGGTGTTTAGAGCTTTCTGCCGTTCTGACCATATATCTATTGGGGAATTAGTAGTGCGTTTTTCTGATAGGAGCGTGCATATAGATGATGCGGATGGTAGTTTATACCTCCGTGCTGCGCATATTATTATGCTATACGGGATGCTATTATCTGTAGATCCCAGAGTGCTGGTGGACTCGTGGGCTTGGGCATTGGTCGATGATTTGAATTTATTCGCTAGATTTCCATGGGGTGCATATTCGTATCAGTGTATGCATCACTACTTATATCAGATTCAAGCGAAGAAGAAATACCATTTCTATGGACCAGCTTGGGCATTGGTTGTTTGGTCGCTCGAGATCATACCTGGTCTGGGTGGGGCTGTTGGGAAATATGTAGACCAGTCTGCCTACCCTAGATGCTTGAGATGGAGATTCAAGAGCAAGTCCTCAGTCGATGATTTATCGATTTTATTTGAATCTCAGGTACTACTTTTTGCATATCCTAAAATTTGTGTTATAATTTATTATTTTAATTTTGATTAAGTCTTGTTTATTTGAATTGTATATGGGACGATCGGGATATTCGGATCATCGGCTACGGAAGAAGAAATGGCCACATACTACTGGATGTCACTCCGACACGACGAGGCGTTTGGTGTGCCCTATATAGAGCCCCAAAATCCGTTGAGGGATGGGGAACAATTTCCCCCACGAGCACGAGTCATTAGTGATGACAATGTGGGGGATTCTCGTGCCTCCGAGGGTACTTCTCATTCGCGTCCGAGACGTGGTACGAGACGACATATTATTGAGGAGTCACAGCACAGCGCACATGGTATCGAGGGCTCCGATCGGAGAGCACCGTCCACATCTCGTCAGACAGAGAGACAGAAACGGGGCCATCCTCCGACTTCTTCCTCGAGCAGCGGCGATCACCTACGACCTAGTGATCGCCAGTTCTTAGAGGACCTATCAGAGAGACATGCTCAGAGGGTGGCTGAGCTATCGAGGAAGCACCTTGAGGAGGTTGAGGTACGGATTATGACGAGGTTGAAGGGTTGGTTTAAGGAGTTGATTGATGTCGTTCGTTGTGGTAGTTCACGACGTACACCGGCCTATTCTCCATCCGATCGTCATACTCATCCCGTGGCACGACCATCAGTTGATGAGGCACGACAATCAGCTGATGTAGACGTACCTTCTCGAGAGGGACGGACAGATGGCAGACATGCAGACGCGCCAGCTCGACATTCTGTGCACGAGTTTGGTAGGACTGAGGCCATGCCATCCTATCAAGAGCCACAGGCCTTATGCCATCCTATCAAGAGCCACCTCGTGCTTCCTATCAGGAGCCACCTCGTGTCTATCAGGAGCCACCTTATACTTCCTATCAGCAACCACCTCCTGCCTCCTATCAGAGCCACCTCCTGCTTCTTATCAGCAACCACCTTCAGCTTCATTCGCTGATATGTTTGATATTTTTAGTGATTGTGGACAAGTAAGTTCAATTTAATTAAATAATTTAAATATTTTATGTTTATTTAAATATTTCTAAGTCAAATGATATTTTCTACGCAGATTGTGTCGATTGGGATGACCTCCGAAGTCCCGCAGCAGTCCACTACTATAGGAATGTCCGATTATGGACACCAGTGGATGACTTTAGGGATGCCCGGTACATGGATCACATCGGGAATGACAGAAGGGATGACATCGGGGATGATAGAAGGACATACGAGTACTGTGGTGACACCAGTGCCTGTACCCAGGAAGAGTGGCCAACAGCGATTCCCATCGATGGCCCTATTATCTCCATATGTTGTTACTGGCAAACCACGTGAACTTGATCTGACGTTAGTGTCGAACTTCAATGTCTTCCTTGAAGCCACCCCTCCACGTATGGTGATGATTTCCGAGAGTGGTGGAATTCTTAGTCGGGCATTTTTCATGGATATTCTTAAGCCGACCAGCTTATTATCTGCAGACGTAAGTACTTTGAATTTCTAAGTATTCAGAATTTATTTTAGTTGAATTAATTAATTAATACTTATACATTCAATTATTCTTATTGTAGACGATTGATCTGTTCATGATGAGCTGTAAAGTTAGGCTGATCAAGGGCGATACTGTATTGTCCACCATGAACAGTGCAAACACGATTATATTGGACACCGACTTCTATGTAAGTATTGATTTTCCAATAATTTACATTCATTTATTTATTGCTTTGCTCAATTCAATGTCCGATTAAATTATTTGAATGTCTCAACAGCAAATCCTTCAAGTTGGTTGGGAATCTTGTTCGAGCGGTTGGAAGGTCCCCGAGAGTATTATTTCCCTGATCAGGGGCACGACGGGAGTATCCACTATGACCGATTGGTCCAGCATGCAACATGTGATTTTTGTAATTCAATATCATGTTATATATTTAAATTATAATATATTTGATTGTAATAATTATATTATATAGGTGATTATACCTATCCTTATCGATGGACACTACGTCGTCGCTGTTATCAGAGTGCTTGACTGGACGCTTGATCTATATGATTCGATATATTGGAGATTAGAAGATCATGCGAAGAGAAACTGTGCCCAACAGATGGCTCCCATATTGTATTTATTTGGATTCATCCTGGATGAAGCTGATTATTGGAGCTTCAACGATATGGGCATATCGAAAAAAACCGTGCCACTTGGATTATCTATCCCGCCACCTGCTAACCAGTTCTCCCAAAAAGACGGCGTCGCTTGTGTTCCATATGCATGCATGTACGTTGAACGTGTGATATCCGGATCGCCGAGTATTACTTGGGGGAATACTCATATACCAGCATATAGGAAAATTATAGCTGCTTCTATTTTTGAGTTGTGTGAAGACACTTAGAAAACGCTTGAAAATTACCGTTTTATTAATATTTGTAAATTTAAATGTGTAATATCTTAAATTTCAGTTTTATTAATATTTGTAAATTTAAATGTGTTGTATCCGTGTGTACTATTATTTTTCACTACATTACCTGCAAATTTTGCTTTCGAGTGTCAATAATGAAAGTCCACAAAGGACAATTCAAAATCATTACAAATTTTACTTATATATTTTATAGTGAACATAAAATATAGAAGTAATGTATAGACTTGTTTAATAATGTATTTATTTCTTTAATTCTTCTATTAATTAAGTTTCCCAGCTAATATATTTCACATATCTTCGTGGCTTAATTATTTAATATTAAACCAAACGGTGATCTATTTACCACAATTGTTTTCAAACATTAACAATACATTGCCTCAAAATACATTAGTCATCCAAGGATTTATTAATTACATAATAAAACACTCTAAATTGGTAAAATCGATGGCGCCTTCTCCCATATTTTTTATTTATTTAAACTCCTAATTGCAATTCGAATCATCAAGATGCTCTAGCTCCATCGCACTAACTACCACCCAAATTACTCGATCGTCAGACATTTAACAACGAAATCGAATATTATTATTATTATTATTATTATTATTATTATTATTATTATTATTATTATTATTATTATTATTATTATTATTATTATTATTATTATTATAGCACAACACAATGTATAAAATTGGATGATATAAAGAAGAATAACAATAAAAGGTGCCAAACACAATAACTTCGAAATATTAAAAAAAAATACAACAACTTTAATTAATCGCTTATGCCTTCATCCATTCGATTTGGACATGTCCTTCGAGTGTGTCCTGGTTCCCTACAATGGCTGTATTTCTTTGGTGCTCGGCGTCTACTGCTAGACGATTCTCCCATATGGTTTGTAGGCACTCTTCTTGTAGACCTTTCACCATCGGATGGAATCCGACTTGTTCTAGGTCGTCCAGCCTGTCTTGTCACAATAGGAGGCAATACATTCGCTTGAGCTACCTCATTTGGAACCAGCCACTCATTGTATTGAAGGACATGATTCACTGCACCACTGTATGTCTCAATTAAAGTGTTGGTCGTGTAGTATGATTCGACGTAATTGTGGATGGATTCTCAACCTCCTTGTCGATGAAAAGTATTAGTATGAGTTACATGAAAAATAAAACGATGTGTAGTATTAGTATTAAAACATACTTAATGGCAGCAATTGCGTGTGAACACGACATCCCGTCTTGGTTAAATTCTCGACAATCACACGATTTGAGTTGAAGATCGATCAAGAAGTTCCTAACGCCAGACTGCACCCTATATTTTGCATTTGTAGACCTCGTCGTAGAGTAACGACGACTTTTCGACATCGCTACTGTAAGCTTTTTGACTGTCTCCTCAGTGAGATAGTTGTCCGACCTACGTGCTGCTGCTCGTCTATCGTTGAACCACTGCTCAATTACAAGTCTGATTGCCGCCAACATTGAGCATATTGGAAGACGCCTCGTCCATAATAATCGAGAGTTAAATGACTCTGCTGCATTTGATGTTAACAAACTAAAACGGCCCACGGGGGACTTTGAGCAGGCCCATTTTACGGTCTACACGGGCGGTTTTGGTATCTTTATCATTTATGCTCTCGATAGCGAGATATAGCACGTTGGTATTGTGCGGGCTCGTATGCATAAGCAACTTCTTGGAACATTTCCACCACAGTGTCGCCGCTTGGCTGTTTGATCTTGTTCACTCAGTGGTAGAAGCATAAGGCGTGATGAGCTAGTGGAAATACTCTCTCGATGGCGTTAGCTATGGACACGTGTGCGTCCGAGACAATTAAGAAGTTTTCAGTATTTCCAAATACCCGTTGGATGCGTGAGATAAACCATGACCAAGATTCATCATTCTCAATTGGCCCAACACCATATGCCAACGGGAACACTTGCTCGTTGGCATCCTTCGTTACTGCAACAAATAAAATTCCTTATTCTTTCCTCGAGGTGAGTACCATCTCGACGATCACGGTCTCAAACAAAAATAGAAGGGCAATAGATGCAGTGAAGCAACGAGCAGATGCGGAATCGACCATCACCATCGACCTCATAATCGGTAAATATACCGGGATTCGTCTGTCTCAACATCTGCAGATAACCCGACAGCATTTAGAATGACTGATCATGCCGACCGTATATCAACTCAATCGTTGTATGTCGGGCTCGCAACGCCACATCATAACTGATGCGGACACCAAAATCATGTTTCAACTCCGCCATAATTGATTTAGGCTTCATGATTTCACCTATTGTGCGCATTTTTCGAGCATAATACGCTGTAACTATCTTTGAATGAACATTCAATGGACCAACACAACCCAAATCACGGTGGCATTGGTGTTCGGATATAAACTTATAAACTTTCCAAATATTACCTCGTTGGGCAGCTCGTAACTCAAAATTACACCTCTCAGAGTGCTTGCATTTAAATGTCAGTCGTGTTGTATCTGAACGACCAACAACGTATTCCGCCCCCTGCTCCATATGCCACACACCAACAGCAAGATAGAGGTCATCTTTGCTATAGTAATATGAATTACTACTCAATTCTCCATCCCTTGTCGGGTCCATTTCACGAGCAACAAGTAAGGCTGCAGCGTTGAGCGGAATGACCGGAACTAACCAGTTAGTTAGTTCTTCAGCATCGGGTTGGTTGACATCTTCTGGATAGGTGCTTGGATTAATCAAAGATAATAGTTTGGGAAGTCCTCATTCTCTTCGAATCCATCCTGCAAAATCAATAAACGTATTATTTAAAATTGATTGTTCGGGATGGTCGTCGGAGGCATCTGAGTCGGTCTCTTCGAGATCTTCGGTCTCAGGTACATATTCTTCTTCTTCTTCTTCGTCTTCTCCATCAACATCATCATTCTGAATAGGAGTTGTTGGCCTTGTTGTCTCCGTAGCGTGCTTTTGGGATTCAGAAAACCAATCACCAGAAAGCATACTTGGAACATCTTGTAAATATTCTCCTTGCATCTCCGTGTGGATCGAATGATTGGGCTCTCCCGGGTTTGATCCACTCGCAATATTTGTAGTGTTGTGAACTACATAAACGCGTGGATATTCTTCGGACATGCACAATCGAGCAAACAGTTCATCATCGGTTAACAATGATTTTATTATCCGACCATATCGAGATGTGGATAAATAAAATAATTGATAATCCGTGCTCAATTCATTGGCCTGCAATACATGATTGATATAGTATATGAGGCTGTAAAGAAAACGATCTGGAATTTGGGCAATTTGTTGACACCCGCCAATATACGTACAATCACTATCAAACTCTCCACCATAATTCACAGTAATGAATTTCCAATTGTCCATCTACATAAAGAAAGAATAAATAAAAATATTAAAACAAAATTCTCAATCAAAATATACGTACAAAATATAGTATATTATTCTTTGGGGTTGCTGGCGAATTACCTTTGATATTGGAAAATGATTGAATTCTCCGTGGTTTTCCTTCAAATACTCTGCTTCAACTTCAATTGGAAAGTTTATGATATTGGAAAATGAAGTTATGAGATGTGAATGAATGAATTCGCAAATTTTATAGAAGGTAAACAACAACAAATGATGGGTGTCTGTGTAGCATTCACGTGAATACTGTAACAATAGAGGATTCAAACTATACGAAATTACTGTAGCTACAATGAATTCAGGCTCATTATTGTACAAAGTTACTGTAACAACAGAAAAATCAGACCTATTATTGTACTAAATTCATACCTATTATATCAGTTTCACGTGAATGAATTGAATGCTACAATAATTTGAGAGAAAATTCAAAGCACTTACAAAGGCGAAATAATTAAAAATATATATATAAACCGATCGGATCCGGTCGGTGTGTATGTCTCGGATTCCATACACACGACAGAATCCGATCGGTATGTTAATGAATCCGAGCATGCAAGTATACTATAAGGAATCCGATCATTCCGATCGGAATCCGTTCGCTCTCATATCCGAAATTTCTATATCTGAATCCGATCGTATCCGAGCACAAATATTTCGGATTCCGGGCGTAGTTCATTATTTTACACAGAAAACAAAGATAGCTTTTGTCAACATTTGAGGATATATTTGTCCATACAATATAAACCTACCTGATTTCACATGTTTTTATCCCATCGGGTATTTATGCATATGGCTTATGAGATATGGGTAATTCGCCCAGCTCACCCTATTTTATTCATCAACTTTTATACGTTTGTGCATAGTTCTCAAGTTCTCAAAAAAGATGAGTTCTCACTAGATCCAACCCCTATATATATTCTAGTATAATGAGATATCACATACTATAACATATTGTATTATAAGTTTAGATGGATAAATACTAGTTTTATATTCCCTCCAATTTTTTCAAGTATCGCATTCTTCATTTTTTTTCTTGTTGTTAAATAAACATTGTAATTTGTAATTTGAGTAAACTTGTGATATACTTCAATCTACCCTTATTTAATACTTATTGAATTTGATAACCGGTAGTGTATTTGCATTTATTATGATAATTAATATAAGTACAAAATAAATTTATATATTTTTTATTTTAAATCTATTAACTCTTGAATACTTGAGCTAAATCCAAAGAGAAGATGGTAATTAATTTATATTTTTTTTATACACGTAATTTGATGGTAAAAGATATTTAAAAAAAGGAGGAAGTAATATCTTTCAATTTCCAAAGCTATAAATTAATCGAGATCAATAATAGACCACGAAATTTTGGAACAACTTCACGATTTGTAATTGTGGTCGGGGCGGGCCCACACATTTTTTTTTGACGTAAATAGCTACTTCGTCGACTTTTGGATTTTGATGATTAAATAGACTGGCATTAAAATAGATATTTTGGGATTTTAAATATTTCAAATAATAAATGTAGATAGTACTTAATCATAGCGCGAGACTTCAGTCAAATTTTCCACTTTCTTTATAATTTAGACAAATAATTCGATATTAAATTCTTCATTCCTTCTATGCGATTTTGAGAAATCGGTTAAAGATAGATTATTCTAAAGGTTATGTTTAGATTGTTTTGTTAAATGCAATCGATTAATTTATTATTACTAATATAGTTTTTCATTCCGTAATTATAAGTAATTAAATTCTTAAAAATGCTAATGGGACTCTTATAAAAAAATGAAGGGAGTATTTAGTTTGATGGAGTTTCAATTTTCAAGATTGATTAGATTAACAAATTCAACATGATTCTAAAGATGGAGATGAGTCCAAAAAAGAAAGGGAAAAAAATCAAGAACTTGAATAATAACATCTCCTACTTCACACGACTCATTTATATGATGCAAAATCGAAAACTGTTATTACCTTTAATTAGTTGATAGAATAAATTGACTTTCTTCTAAAGAAACCTAGAATAAGAAATTATTTCTCACGTAGAAAAGCAATGGTTTTATAAAAAATTTGTGCTTATAGAGTAAAGTACAGATATATAAAGTCCATGATTCCAAAGTAATATTTTGGACCACCACCATCTTGATCGGTGATTAATCAATCATTTATGGAAATATACCATATTTTACTTTATTAAACAATGTCAAAAAATTTCGCTATTAGCAAATTGTATTGATACACAACGTTTCGATTTTTCTTTTGTTAATATTATGATCGTAAATTTATGTATCGACAGAATATATTGGATCTAATGCGGCATACACGTTTTTCCACCATGTCTGACCCGATATGTCACGTGGATTTTCAATGCTTGAGTTTGGTTCTTGTGACATTATTAAAAAATTATTGAAACATTGTGTCTCAATCTTTCAAAAAATAACAAGTATGATATAAGTGGAAAAAATGTCAAACAATGTGACAAAATATAATACTTCCCCATCATTATATATATTATCAATTATTTTAAAAGAACCATAGCTATGGCAGATGAATATGTATACAATAACTTAATTTAGAAGATATATATACATTGATGAAATCCGAATAATCTTTCATTCAACATTGGTACTCCTTGAATTAGATCACTATACATCCGAGTGTTGGCTCAGAATATATTCATAATTCAGATTGCTTGTGTTGAATTTTTATTCTTAAAGCAATCGTGTAAAATTGAACGACCTCTTTCAACATAGGACACTACTCAATAACACTTTATTCAAACCCATTTATACGTTTTCTTGAAATGCTTGAGCAAAGGTAGTGGCATTCAAACCAGTAATGATCTGTTCATCAATTATTTGATATCTCTATGATTATGATATTGTGCTGTTCTCTACAGTAGCAAAAAAATTGCATCAACTCTTAGAAAGTTAGCTATTTGTTAGTTTTTAAATAAAAAAGACTAGTCTTTATAAGATGCAAATTGTTTGCTATTAGTATAATAGTGTTGATCATATTGTAAAGAATCCAAAGAGAAAAAATATAAATATTATTATATGACTAAAGGAAAAAGAAGATTCCAAAGTAGGTGCTCCATCATTAATTTGGAATCACTATCAACGGACTAAATAATGTTACAATTTCTGTGGTTTAGGTTCTTGGACATGATCCATCAAAAGTTGCACCAATATATACTGTTTATTTTTATTTTACAAATTCTTAGACATCTACAATCTCTAATCCTATAGAAGTACAATAATCCAATGAGAGGATGCAAAGTGAAAATCTTCCTAAATAATTATAAGAAAAATGAAATAATGTGCGATGGTTCGGTCAAAGTATCAGAAACTGGGACATATCATACGCTACTTGTAAATAAGTCAGCTTGCCAACTTTATGATTGTGGCAGCATCATCATCATTTGATGAGGGTTACTCACTACAAAAAAACACGCGAACAGCGACGGAAAAATCCGTCGCAAAACATCAAAAATCCGTCGTAAAAACAGATCTGCGACGGATCAGAGACCGGATTGTACCGTCTCTAAAAGCCTCGTTATTCTGCAGACAACGACGGTAAAAATTCCGTCGCAAAATTTTGAAACGGACTAGCGACGGAAATATCCGTCGTTGATAGATTAGTCGTTTGACTCGTCGTTTGTTACGTTGAATTAACGACGGAAAATTCCGTCGTAACTAACGACGGAAATGTTTCCGTCGCTAAATTATTTGGGCAATTCCGTCAGTAGATCCGTCGCAAATAACGACGGACTTTTACGTCGCTATATAATTCCGTCGTAATTGAGTCTCGGATCCGCCGCAACATCTATTCGCTATTCCGTAAAGTAAATCCGTCTCGATTACGACGGATTTTTTCCGTCATTAACGAGTCCGTCAGTAGATCCGTCATTTGTTACACCACGATAAATTAGATTACATTCCGTCTCGGAACCGTCATGATTCGACTTAATTCGTCTCTATTCCGCCGCTATACTTAAAATATTTCGACGACCAATTTGATTAGGTTTTACCCGTGTTTTTACATGCTCAATACATCCACAATCATCACAAATTCATCCACAATCATCCACAATCATCACAAATCCAAATCCAAATCCAACAACATCCACAATCATCACAAATCCATCCACAATCCATCAAATCACAACTCGAATCATCACAAATCCATGTTGGATTTGTATCGAAAGCATTTGGTTGAAGCTTGTATACTGATGTTTCGTTACCACTATTACAATCTCCTATCCGATTTGAATACTTGATTGCATATATCGTGTCCCTTATCTCATATATAAGTTAGATCATACGAAGGTGTAGAAGATCACGAAGTCGTATGATTGGTCGCTTTAATGAGATATAAAAGTTTCACGGTGAGGGCGACTTAAGGACGAGTTGTCGGTTTAGGTGCGAGTATAGAGAAGTGACTTGACTTAGTTGCTTGTCTATCTTTGATGCGTCTCGGCGTATTGAAGGATCACAGTGAGATGAGTTCTTCTTTCTGACCGTCGTGAAGAACCAAGATCTCGGTGACTTACGATGATCTAAACCTCGATAAGGTATTAGGTGAGTATGAGTTACTGACCATCACTTTGACTTGTTATGAGTGAGGGTTATATGTTCTAACCCAAGATTCTCCGCATCTTGGGTGGTGGCAGTCTTGTATGTCACGCTAGTTATCTTGTATCGAGTCACCGTATCCGTTTAGGATGATGGCGCCCCTTAAGGAGCTCAAAGGTTTATTGTACTAAACCCCGCAGGTTGAGTTAGCTCAAGTACAATAATAAGGTTGAGTGGTACTACTTAAGGAAATGAAGTTATTAATCGTTTTAAGCGATGATTGCTAGAAATGATTAATGGGCGTTCGATATCTTAAATACGGGATTCGTAATGTCTAAGTGCAAGCCCGACTCAACTTCGGTAATAAAGGGGTAAGTCGACATTCTTTCTCTAGTGGCATGATCGAATGTTTATAAATTAATTTATGTTCGGGTGAACATAAGATAATTAATTTATTTGAGGCCCATCTTTATTCCTGCGATTTGATCACTGGGTGGCCCATCCAGCCCATAGCTATAAGAAAATCGGTCCCTATGTGCTCTCAAAGGAAAGATTTTATTCTCCTTATCCCATGAGGATATAATTATATTTATGGTATATGATAGATCCTTTCCATATAAGATTATGGTAATAATCTTGAGAGTATGGAAATAATCCTAAGAGTATGGAAATAATCCTAAGAGTATGGTAATATTCCATATAGGATTATGGTAATATTCCATATAGGATTATGGTAATATTCCATATAGGATTAAGGTAGTGCATTATAAATATAAGGTATGAGATAAAGTCTAGGTTAATGCTCACATATTGTGAAGAAGATTTTCGGCCATCTCATATACATTGAGAGAGAGAATTTTCGAGAGTATTGTTGGAGAGAGCATTGGGTGATTTTCCGAAGCATTCTCCATAGATCGTCCTCACTCGACGTTGGAGATTGGGCAACCGGGATACAGTCTAGAAGGTCAAAGCACGAGTCCGATCCGTTCATCTCGTTCCATCGACCTCTTGGATCGAAGGTAAACACGTGTAAACCCCAACGTGTTGCGATTTAATTATATAGGCGCATGCTAGGTTTATAATCAATGTATGGTGAATTAAACACCCAAGATGGATCCTCGGGCGAGGTTAACATATGTTTTCCTGATCGGTATCGAGCACGGGATCGAATCTTGGCTCTGTTGGATTAATTCACGTTTGATTATTACGTGCGTTTATTTAATTGTGGATCATGCTGTTCATCGTGGCTCGTTTATTATTTTGTTGGTTTTGTTTTACACCACGAGAAATTCCGTGGTTAGATTAGATTTTATCATGTAAATCTTATACGTAAAGAAGAACGAGACGAGCGAGCGAAGAATGAAACGACGGAAAAGCAGTATCTCGACGATTACCTTTACGGTTTCGCGGCGAGCCTCGCGATCGCAAGGGCGATCGCGAGGCGCGCGGCGACGGGCGCGTTCGCGACGAGATCCTGGCGCCCGCGGCGGCGGCGGCCGCGGCTGTACGCCAGCGGCAAGCGGCGGCGAGCTAGCGGCGGCGAGGCGCGTTCGCGCGCGAGCTACCCGACAGCAGCGGCAGACTTCGCGATCGCGAAGTTTTCGGCTGGCGGCGGCGTCTCGGCGAGCGATCGGCGCTCGGGAAGGCGCACACGTGCTCGGCGGGTCGTGGTCGCCTTCGCGACCGCGAGGCGCCCACGAGGAGCACGCGGCGGCGGCGTGGTGGGCGCGCGGCGGGCTTTGCCCCAGCGCGCCCAAGACTCTTTGGGCGACCCGGTCGGACCGTTTTCAGTTTTCCGGTCCGTGCCCGCACGCGAGGCCCATTTGTTGAATCCGGTCCGTGCGGGCACGCGAGGCCCATTTTCAAGTTTAATTACATGCTTTGTAAATCTATGTAATAGATTAGATTTAAATGTGCGAGGTTTCACGATTGGGCGCGATGAGCGTTTTATTTTATTTTTATCGTTCATATGCATGTCGTGGATGTTTAAAATTATGCGATAGCATGCTATGTATGTTTATATTACGTTGACAAACCTTTAAGTGTTTTACGTAATTGGATGCGCATAGTAAGCATGCTAGGTTTATCGCGTTTATCAAGCATTTTTAGAATTCTGCGAGCATGTTTTACATGTTGAGTTCTATAGAAAAGCATGCTAGGATTACGTGATGCATGGACAAACCTTTTGAATAAAAGACTAAGCAAGCAACCCGACAAATTAATTTTTCAAATTAAAATGTCGAGACCTCCACTTTTTGATCTCTAAACAAAGTGAGGCGACTTTGTGAGTGGCGATCCACACGTGGCTTGCTTGCACTGTTTATCATAAGTTTGTTAGATGAGATTTCTAAATAAAACTTTTAAATCTATTGAGAAGTGGGAGTTTCATGTGGCGTCCACACGCGTGGCTTGCATGTGCGATTTTCATAAGTTCTCTAGAGATAGATATAAAATGAGATAACAAAGAATTTGAATTGAAGCGGTATGGTCCGGTGAGTATACCAATTCTAAGAATTCATCTTCTCTTTGTTAAAATTGTGGTCATTGCTAGACATCACCTCAAGTACAACTTCCCACGAAGTCCCTTCTTGCGATAGTGATGTGGTCAGTAAGGTCCAATCATTAATTTCATTTGTCATAAGGATAAGTTGACATGGATTGAAATTAAGCGACTAAAAGGTATATTTTAGTGCAGTCGGGGGTTCATGTGTGGCGTCCACACGCGTGGCTTGCATGTGGAATTCCTTGGGCGATTGGAGGTTTCAATTAATATTGTTTTATCAAGGTTACAATATTATTGTTACGAATTATATGCGATCGTATGCTTATGTGTTTACATTATCGTTTCGAGATATGTCTCTTACGCCGATTATCAATATGCTCGCACAAAATCCGTTATCCGGTCCAAATTTCATCAGTGGAAGCGAAACATGGAATATGTTCTTATGTTGAAGAACACATGTTTGTTCTCACTACTCCTAAACCCGATGCCCTTCATGCGCGATCGACTAATGAGCAGCGAGTCGGCGGACTTTGGAATAAGTCGAACAATATGGCTAAATGCTATATGATGACTACGATGTCCAAAGGCTTGCGGTGCAAACATCGATCGATGGTAGCCGCGACGATATTTGGTGAGTCTCGAGGTAAGTTTGGGCGATCGGATCGGACGATCGCTTCACACAATGAGAGAAATCTTGGCGTGTAAGATGGAAGAAGGAAGTTCGGTCCATGAACATGTCTCCCATGACTCATCTCATGGATAGTCTTGATCGGTTGGGAGGAGGTATTGACGGCGAAGCAAGGTCGATATCATCCTCAATACACCGCCTAAGTCTTTTGAGAACTTTCGCGTGAATGCGATCATGAGCAAGACCGAGTTTACATAGTCGGTTGCTTAATGATCTCGTTCTTTGCGGAAGGAGTTATGGGAAAAGGAGCACATGCTCTTGCTAGCACATCTAAGGGCCCAAAATTTTCATCGCAAAATGGAAATAGAAAAGGGGTGCCAAAGGTGGTAAAGCGAGGAAAATAGTGGGAGTAATGGGAGCAAGAACATGGTTGCCACCGAGGCAGAAGAAGGAGAAGAAGGCAAGTGCTTGAAGTGCGGTGGGCCCAGGCGTTGGAGGCCAGTGCCCTATGCTCGAGGCTCGAGTGCGCCGTTTGCTTTAATGTGAAACATGTTTAGCGACTTGTTCTACCCATTCTTGGGTAGTAGATCTGGCCAACCGATCATGTTTGTTACACTGCGTGGGTTCTGCGGACAAGGGAGCGTTTGATGGCGAGATAACGATCTCCATGGGCAGCGCGCAGTCGAGCATTGCGTTGGAGATGTTTCTTTATGTTTTGGGACAACGGTTTTAGTTTTGAAAGGCGTTTTATATGTGCGGATTTTCGGCGGAACCTTGTTTGTTTGAAATTATTTACTCATGGATATTACGTTATTTTTGATAGTGGTGTTTCTATCATAAGAAATGACGAAGTTATACGTGTTGGCACTTTATATAATTAAGCTTTATACTATTTACGCAAAACATAATACCTATAACTATGTTGCATCTTCATCAAACCCTAAAAAGAAAGTTTTCTTCATGAAGATGACTCTACTTTTCTCTGGCATCTTAGATTAGGTCACATCAATCTAAATAGGATCAAAGGCGGCTAAGAATGGGCGTTGGGTAATCTCACGGTTACTCGTTCGATCTGCGAATCTGTATAGAATGTAAGATGTCGACCGGACCGCTCAAAGCGAAGGGTTATAGAGCCACGAAATGTTGGAGTTAGTCCATTCGGACTGTGTGGACCGATGTCCACACAAGCTCGTGGAGAATGCAGTATTTTGTCACTTTCATTGACGATTACTCAGAGTGCGGATCGTATACCGCTTCGCGCAAGTCGAATGCTTTGAGAAATTCAAAGAGTTTAAGGCGGAGTGGAGGCGAAGCTAGGTAAAAGTGTCAAGTCATCTGCGTTCGATCGCGGTGGCGAATACCTCGATAACGAGTTTATGGACTATCTAGTGAAGTGTGGGATTACATCCCGCAAGACTTCAAGACGCACACCACAAAATGGTGTGTCGAGGCGAAGAAATAGGACTCTTTTGGAAATGGTTAGATCTATGATGAGTTATGCTACATTGCCTATTTCGTTACGGGGTATGCCTTAGACGGCGGCATACTTGCTAAATCTAGTACCGTCCAAGTCGATCGAAAAGACCCTTTCGAGTTGTGGTTTGGGCGAAGCCCGGTTTAAGCCACATAAGGATATGGGCGATCCGACTGCGTCTTTGAACAAGAAGGCTAACAAGTTGGAGGCTAAATCGGCGCAAGGTACATTTATTGGCTATCTAGAGGAGCGAAGGTGGTTTATTCTATAGTCTAAGGATCGAGAAGGTCATTATTAGCACTAATGCCCGATTCTTAGAAGAGGATTATATGAAAATTATAAGTCCAAAGTTGAAATCATTCTTGAGAATTAGAAGATGATCGTATTCCACCACCGATTAGGCGAAGGTGCGAGATGTCGAGTCCAGTGGGAGGATCGACACGGATACTTCAAGAAATTGAAGTGGGTCGAGTTCCACCGGAGATACCGACCGTCTGAGTGGTACCTACACACAAGTTGTGCAAGTTAGAGAACCACAAGTATCTGCACCCACCGTTGCCATTGTGCTGTAGAACCTCGTCGTAGTGGGAGGTTGTTCGTCAACCCAGCGATTTATGTTAGTGGGTGAATCTTGGTTTAGTCCCCAGACGAACATGCGATAATCGACCCATGGACATACAAGGAGGCGATCAAGATATTGATGCAAGATCATGGCACACCGCTATGGACTTAGAAATGGAGTCCATGCGGCTATGGATGTATATGAAAAGACACCTCTACCGGATGGCAAGGAAGCCGTAGGTAGTAAGTGGATATCTGAGAGGAAGAGATTCCGATGGAGAGGTTTCGGCTTTTAAAGCCGTGCTTGTGGCGAAAGGGTACACTCAGATTGAGGGCATCGATTTCGATGAGACCTTTTCACTGTAGCAATGCTCAAGTCCATCGAATTCTTCTAGCCATAGTGACCCACTTGAACACAGAGGTTTGGCAAATGGATGTTAAAACCGCTTTTCTAAGCGGTTACCTTGAGCAAGGTAGAGACATCTATATGCGACAACTTTGAAGGTTATGTGGTAAAGGGTGAAGAGCATCTAGTATGGAAGCTTAAGAAGTCCATTTATGGACTTAAGCATGCCTCCCGATCATGGAACTTACGCTTTGACGAGGTGGTAAAGTCATGGATTTACCAGGTTGCCTAGCGAGAGTTGTGTGTATCGGTTAGATGTCAACGGTGATGTGGTTTTCTTGCACTTTATGTAGATGACATCCTTCTAGTTGGCAACAACGTGAAAGCATTATCGGCGTAAAGAGTTGGCTATTCAATCGGTTTCAAATGAAGACTTAGGAGATGCGTACATTCTTGGGATCAAGGTTTCCGAGATCGCGAGAAGAAAATGTTGAGCTTATCTCGGGCGCCTTACATTGATCTTGTAATTACTCGTTTAGTGTCACGGACCGCCAAGAAAGGATTGCTACCTTTCGGACATGGCGTTCCTTTATCTAAGACACGATCACCTATGACGCAAAGGAGATAGAGGAAATGAGACAAGTTCCTTACGCTTCCGCCGTAGGAAGTCTCATGCACGCAATGCTATGCACGAGGCCCGATATACGCTATGCGGTAGGCATAGTAGCTAGATATCGATCTAACCACGGAAAAGCTCATTGAATTGCGATAAAGCATATACTCAAGTACACGAAAGGACTCGAGATTATAGGCTAGTTTACCATGCGAGATAGTCTAATGCCTTTGGGTTATCTGAGACTCGATTTCAAGGCGACCGTGATGAGAAAAAGTCGACCTCGGGCTATGTGTTTACCTTGGGAGGTGGAGCCGTATCTGGCGGAGTGCAAGCGGCGATGCATTGCGGACTCTACCATGGAAGCCGAATATGTAGCCGCGGAGGCTTCTAAGGAGGCTGTATGGTTGAGAACTACCTCATGGATCTAGATGTGGTACTGGTTTGCCCAAGAGTATCATAGTTTCTTGTGATAACTCGGTGCGATGCAAACTCGAGAGGAACCACGGACCCACAAGGCGACCAAACACATAGAGAAAGTACCATGTCATACGAGAAATCGTTAGGCGGTGGCGTCTTGATTGAAAAGATTGATACGACGGAAAATCTAGCGGATCCATTCACGAAGAGCTGCCGCAAAAAGTCTACGATGGACACGTTAGAGGACTTGGATTGCGCTGATGGCACCCACTTAGAAAGGAAACTTTTGTATAAGTGGGAGAAGCAAAGTGATGGTTGTTTGTAATAGCTAGTAGAGACACATTGTATACTAAAAGTTTGCTTTAGTATAAGTGGGAGATTGTTGGATTTGTATCTTGAAAGCGGTTTGGTTGAGCTTGTATACAATGTTTCTATTACCACTATTACAATCTCCTATCGATTTGAATACTTGATTGCATATATCGTGTCCCCTTATCTCATATATAAGTTAGATCATACGATTGTGTAGAAGATCACGATAAGTCCGTATGATTGGTCGAAGCTAATGAGATATAAAAGTTTCACATTGAGGCGACTTAAGGACGAGTTGTCGGTTTAGGCTGCAGTATAGATAAGAAGTGACTTGACTTAGTTGCTTGTCTATCTTTGATGCGTCTCGGCGTATTGAAGGATCACGATGAGATGAGTTCTTCTTTCGACCGTCGTGAAGAACCAAGATCTCGGTGACTTACGATGATCTAAACCTCGATAAGGTATTAGGTGAGTATGAGTTCTTGACCATCACTTTGACTTGTTATGAGTGAGGGTTATATGTTCTAACCCAAGATTCTCCGCATCTTGGGTGGTGGCGATCTTGTATGTCACGCTAGTTATCATGTCGAGTCATCGTATCCGTTTAGGATGATGGCGTCCCATAAGGAGCTCAAAGGTTTATTGTACTAAACCTGCGGGTTGAGTTAGCTCAAGTACAATAATAAGGTTGAGTGGTACTACTTAAGGAAATGAAGTTATTAATCGTTTTAAGCGATGATTGCTAGAAATGATTAATGGGCGTTCGATATCTTAAATACGGGATTCGTAATGTCTAAGTGCAAGCCCGACTCAACTTCGGTAATAAAGGGGTAAGTCGACATTCTTTCTCTAGTGGCATGATCGAATGTTTATAAATTAATTTATGTTACGGGCTGAACATAAGATAATTAATTTATTTGAGGCCCATCTTTATTCCTTGCATTTGATCCACAGGGTGGCCCATCCAGCCCATAGCTACAAGAAAATCGGTCCCCTATGTGCTCTCAAAGGAAAGATTTTATTCTCCTTATCCCTGAGGATATAATTATATTTATGGTATATGCATAGATCCTTTCCATATAAGATTATGGTAATAATCTTGAGAGTATGGAAATAATCTAAGAGTATGGAAATAATCTAAGAGTATGGTAATATTCCATATAGGATTATGGTAATATTCCATATAGGATTATGGTAATATTCCATATAGGATTAAGGTAGTGCATTATAAATATAAGGTATGAGATAAAGTCAGGTTAATGCTCACATATTGTGAAGAAGATTTTCGACCATCTCATATACATTGAGAGAGAATTTTCGAGAGTATTGTTGGAGAGAGCATTGGGTGATTTTCGAAGCATTCTCCATAGATCGTCCTCACTCGGCGTTGGAGATTGGGCAACCGGGATACGATCTAGAAGGTCAGCACGAGTCCGATCCGTTCATCTCGTTCCATCGACCTCTTCAGATCCAAAGGTAAACACGTGTAAACCCCAACGTGTTGCGATTTAATTATATAGACGCATGCTAGGTTTATAATCAATGTATGGTGAATTAAACACCCAAGATGGATCCTCGGGGCGAGGGTTAACATATGTTTTCCCTACAATCCACAATCCAAATCATCACAAATCCACAATCCAAATCACAAATCCACAATCATCCACAATCCATCCACAATTATTCAATACATCCACAATCTGATAATTCACAATAACTATTCGATCACGGAGTTATAAATCCAAATCTAAATCCAATTCAATAATTCAACAATTCAAATCCAACAACAACAATTCAACATATCCATAAATGAAGTAAAAGCGATAGATAGGAATCAATATGGTGGAGGGGTGGTCGAGGTCGATCTCGCTACTCGAGGCCGATAGGAATAGCTGGAATGCCTCCTGTGAGCTTCCATCCGAGCTTGAAGACGTTGAAGCATCTGTGCATGCTCGCTCTGTCTTGAATCCCGCCTCGATCGCTCACGCCTCTCTTTCTCCACCGTGGTTGCTCGACCATCCGCTCTCTCTAACTTCATCCGCTTCCTCCATCTCCGTCGATGCGCTCGATATCCGGAGACTCCATACGAGAAGTCGCCGCAGAGCCGGAACTAGAGTCGCTCTCCATGAATGTACGTGAGAGAGAACCAGACCAAACAATCTCTTTTCTTCGATCTTTGCGCCTCAGGGATACCGCGAGGATCCGAGTCCTATCTACGGGCTCTCATCTGCTACGGCTTGAGTCAAAATCTGAACTTGGTCCTCCACCGCTCTCGTATTTGCGGTAAAATCGTTTAACTTTCCAAATAGAAGTTATTTTACATCATTACCATATTTAATATTTAATCTACTTACCGCGATGCTACGAGCCTTCCCATCTGTATAACTTCCATCGGGGCGACATGATATTTCGAAAAACATCCCGGACCTCGAAATATGGACTCCACGTTCTCGCCTATTCATTCATTCAAACATTATTAATGCACACGTGGGTAAATGATAATAAGTATTTGTGTGCATATAATAGAGAATCTGATTGCTACTTAAAAATAAGAAAATTAAACAAGCTTCATTAATGATGTTTTAATCCGATTAGTTTGTGGCGTCTAATAACAGCAATTAACAGATTATGATATATGTGGTAGGAAAGCGAACAACATTAAAACCTAAATTGAATTACGAAAAACTAAATACTTACAATCTTTGGTAGCATAATCTAAAGCACATCTGGAGCCACCCATGTGCTTAACGATCACCGTCCCTCACCATCCGGCTCGTCATCCTACCTCCTAGCTTTTTCGCGCTTAATCTCGCACCTCAAGTCGATTCCAATAATCTCGCCACGCAGCCAATCCGATCCGGGAATGAATGGAGGTGGCGGCGTCACTCAGTGCCTCTTGATCTTATGAATAAGATCCTTATATCTCACCGCCGCCTTTTGGCACCATGCACGGTAGACTACTTGATGAGACAAAGCGGCGCGTCCCAAAGAAATAATTCGAAAGCATAAATTTGAAAATGATACATTTGAAATGCACATTCATATATATTTTGAATTACAAAACATCACATATATCGATAACAATACATGAAAGACAAGTTGCACTAAAAATTTCATTTAATGAACTTGACTTAGAAAGCACCTCACTTCATGGCTAAACCCCCAAGATCCTCTTTACCTCCATGTTAAAAGCTTTTCAATTTTACAAGTCTTCTAAAGGTAAAATACATATCCATATATCTTATATAGTGTTGTGTCACAATTGTTTCCTTAGAGATCACATTTGACCAATATTATTTGAACCTTAAACATCATTTTCAACAAAAGAATATAAATATTATCAAATTAACTATCACTTAGTCTGAAATAAACCAATATACTTGAATGTAAATCAATAATACACGAAGTCTTGAAAATACACCCGCCTCTGATCCTCAGGGAACAATTTCCAAGCGAAACCCCGATGGTTCATGACCTTCTTGAGCGACTCGGTGATCACATGTGCAACATCATGCGATGGACATAAAATCCTACAATTGAGTTAAAATAATATAAATTATATTCAAATAAGTACAATTGAGTTAAAAATAATCTAATTAAACTATAGGTACCCATTCACAATAGTCAAGGTCTTCTTCCCCATCGTGCGGTGCTGCGGACCTTTGCTCGACCCTCTCCTCCACCTATCGTAAGTCCTCCCTGCAGGCGCCAACTCCTTCATCGAGGAGGTAGATGCGAAATATTCCTACGATCACTAGACTGGACTCCTCTACCTCGTCCTCGACTTGCCATCTGAAAATAGATTTGGTACTTTACTTTAATAATTTTTTATTCTTCAAAAGTTATCAATTGTGCTGAATTTGGTTTCTGTTAGCTATTTGTTTAAACATTGTCATTGAAAAAGTTACATCTACAATATCTTTCAAGGTAATTCTTGTTTCTTTTCCTATAAAGCTTTTGACAATATGATTCATTGAAATGTATTGTACTGCAGAGAAAACTTACTTTCTTATGCTTGAGAATGGTTGTTCGGTTGTATTTTAGCTTGTCTTCTAAATTTGCGGTTTGATGTTGTATTCGTTGATGTGTCCTATTGCATGATAATATTTGAATATTTTTGCTTATCACTGATGTGTACACATTCATTATCTAATTGTTATATCTAGGTCGAGTATCCAGTCCTTGACCATGGTTCGAGGCATCCAAATCTGAAATCTTGAGTAAAGAATTGTTATGTTTTGACTTGTAATGCATTAGTAAAGTGGGAGAAGAGGTAATGGTTCGTGAATTGTTGTGCTATCTTGTTATACTCGATAACCAGAATAGAGAGAAGCAATGGTTGTAGCAAAAAGATGATTTGTTCGGATGGCAACAAAAAGAAAGAGAAGAGAGAGAGAGTGTCGAGGTATTGATTATACCTTGAAAAGTCAATTGCGAGAAGTTCATCACTGCTGACATAATCGACCTATTCATCTCCATCATAATCATCATCATTCAATGTATTATCATTTTCGATTCGATAATTCATATGAATCGATTCGACAATTCATCATCTTCGACCGATTAGTCATCCGCTTCTTCTATGTCTATCAAAGTGCCGTCGGGATGAACTCGTGTCATGTCATCATCAACCACTACACTTGTAATTAAAGGCATTTCATCCTCTTGAAATGGCGGAGGTACATTCTTATGTTTCGTTCTTACGTGACCCTCAAAATAATAAGAGCAGAATGTTGATGCTTCTTCTACTAAGTACGCATTGCAAATAGAACCCTCCACTCGAGCTTTATTTCTCACGTTGTTTTCAACTTACGTAAGTATCTATCAATGTATATAAAAAGATTAATAGTTATATGTGTATATTTATACATATGGACAACAATTGTTAAAGTGAGCGTTTACCTTTCGAATGGATACATCCATCGGTATTGAGCGGGTCCGCATACGAGCTTCATCTCGCTAGATGGACTGGTAGATGTTCCATTGAATCGAAGAAACTAGGAGGAATATACGCTCGAGCTTGCATAAAATGATGGAATATTTTCTTGAAGTTTGCACATGTCCTCAAGTTTGATGTTTCGAGAGGTCAAATCTTTGAAAAATAAACTTAATTCGTTCTTGCTTTCCAAACATTAGGTGGGAGAAGTTCTCGAAATGCGATCGGGAGTATCTGTTGCATAAAAACATGGCGATCGTGACTCTTCATCCCAAACATCTTCAATTTGGTCATATCACACATCGCCCATATTTGAGACATACCCGTCGAAATCTAAGACCTTTCACCCATTCGCACAAGACTTTTTTTCATGTTTGTCAAGTGTGTAAGAAGCTTTTGGATACTTGCACGTCGACTCATTCATCTTCAACTCGGTCTATTGCGATACAAATTAAGTTCTTCTCTTGATTTGCTCGTATCTTCGTCTTACGGAATATTCATCACGATGTTGAACACATTATCAAATACATTCTTCTCTATGTGCATGACATCCAAATTATGTCGAATCAAAGAGAACTCGATGCGGTAAATCCTGAATATACTCCGCCTCCTCCAACCACTACCAAAATATTTGGAAACACTACTATTTATTGCATCACTACCCATTTCGGTCACCTTCACTAGTCTCGTTCCTTCAATCCTAGATAATAGTTCTTCTCCCGATAGCGCTTCAGGTGGACTACTAGTAATCACCGTATTCTTTCTGAATCCTCTTCTATCCCTTCCGAATTGGTGATCGGGATTTAAAACTTTCGATGATTATCAAACCATATTTGTTTACCACTTTTGGTAAAGTAAACGCTTCAATATCCTCCATGCAATGTGGACAAGCTAACCTTCCATTGTACTCCATCCGGACAACATAGAGTGCGCAGAAAATCACTAATTGTCCAAAGCAATGCGACACGCATCCGAAAATTTTGTTTGATGAGACATCATAGGTAAGGACACCGCTTCCACAAATCTACTAACTCGAAATTAATGGTTGCAAGAACACATCAATCTTTTCTTTTGGATTACGTGGCCACGACACTAGAATTGTGAGAAACATATATTGTTCCTTCATACACATCCATGGAGGAAGATTATAAGGAGTAACTATAACAGCCATGAAGAATATTGTTGTCACGATTGACCAAAAGGTTGAAACCATCAATCGAAAGACCCGATCTAACATTACGAATCTCGATTCAAACAGGAAACTTCATGTTCAAATGCTTCCATGCGGTGTATCTCGCCGGATGGCGCATGACCCCATCATCATCGACGATGCATGCCAACGCATATTCTCATTGTAGCCTCGGATGCATACAACCTCGTAGTCGAGGAGTAAGAGGAAAATAATAAATCTTCTTACATGGAATTTGTGATTTCTTTCGAGTTTCGGATGCTCGATTATTGCTCTTGAAGCGTGGATGCTCACAAACTTTACATCTCGTCAATTCAATTTTGTCGCCAAGAAATCATGCAATTATGTGGACAACAATCTATCTTGTGCTGAGCAATCCCATGCCACGCAACAATTTCTTCGTCTTTGTAGAAGTCATCGGTACAAGATTACCATCTGGATTTGTCTCTTTCATGAGTTACATTATTTGATCAAAACCTTTCTCGGATATATTATTCTCGACTTTCCAACTCGAAGTCGAGCCACAACAGACAATTGTGAATGGTTTGAGCAACACAGCCACAACGGTTTATCGACGTCAACATGTCGTAAAATTTTCGTGCCTCGACATTTGGTTCCTCTTGAGGCTCGGCAAAGTTAAGCGAGGACCAGCAAGCATCCATTACCATCGTCGACACGTGCTTGATTGAGGTTCGGGGTGATACTACATTGTCGGATCTATACTCACATTTATGCCCTGAAAGATCCAGTGTTATAATTTGGAACAAATCCAATTTTGAAGCGTGATATCTCACGGTATCTTGTACTTGATAAGGTATATTATTGCACTTCTTACAAGGACACTTGATCTTTTCCCATCCATGAATGATAGTTGATTACTAGCAAACTCAATGAAGTTTTCAAGTCCTGAAGAAAATCATGATTTAATCCACCACGAGTACTAAAGCGCTTATACATCTATTCACGATTACGACTCATCACGAGGAAGTGGAAATGGGATTCGAGTGAGAGGCAAATGTTCCTGTCATGGGGAAATGGGATTCTGGAAGTGAGAAGCAAATCTTGGGAGATGAATGTTCGCAAATGTTGGGAGATGAAGTGAGAGGCAAATATTCGAGTACCAACTACTAAGCCCGACTTTAATTTGGTTAATGATTTGGAAGTACATTTGGTTAATGATTTGGAAGTACATTTGTAAGAGGGAGATAATTTAGGTGAAAGATAGATGCCGCATAACTCTATTTATTGGTAAATAGAGGTATACGGCATAATTTTCTAATGTTTGGTTATGTTAGGATAATATTTAGATGCAAAAGACAGTATACTCATATTCGGATCCAAGTCTATTTCTACGTTTCATAACAAAAAGGTTCTCACGTTATAGAAATAGAAATGCACGAGACATATACTATATAAAAAGTAACACGGATGCATGTCAACATGAAACTAATTTGTAGAGGTATAAAATCGATGCATAAATATAAATCACCAAATAGAAAAAGTTCACACATGATTAGTCTTATTTCTCTTTGATAAAAGAGTAGCAATCACAAAATTCGTCTCCCAACCCTTCACGTGTGGGACATGTGATGTAAATGATCACAACATTAATATATATAGCAATACATATAAATATTAATGGTGTGACCACTTACATCACATGTGAAAGGATTAGGAGAGGAATTTTTTGATTCTACTTTATCAAAGAAAATAAGACTAATCATGTGAACTTTTTCTATTGGGAATATCAAAAGTAATTCATTTGTTGTTGACATCAAATCATGCAACATTTCTTATTTGGGAATATGCAAAAGTAATTCTATTAGCGAAGGAAGAAAAAAGCTCTCGATTACACAATCATGCGGCATTTCTTATTGCATCATCGGACGTGGCGTTTGGCGTGTGCAAAAAAAGTGAACAAGCTATCAATTTTTCATGAATATTTTCAATTAATGTTTATATATAAATTATACAATTCTCTTGATTACGTTCTCTTTTGCGCTAAAAATTCAACTCCCCATACCGAACTTCCATTCTCTTGATTATACAATTCTCTTGATTAATGCTCTTGGTGAAAAAAGAAAAAGTTATTGATAGACTTGGGTCATCATCATTTGTTTATTCATATGAAATCTGGATGCCTTGTTTCAGGGGAAGCCTAATTTAGGCCTTGTTAGAATCTGTTGGTCATTCGTGAACAAAGATGAAACTTAATTATTAGACTCCACAACATAATCATATGCTTCCTTTAAAACAAGTAAATGATTATTTTCTTCATTTCTTTGGATTCATCGACGAAACTCTCGTTCCTCCAAATCATTGCCATATAAAGGGCTTTTAGTTATAGTTAGGCGTGACCTTGAAGGCGATGCTTCTTGATTGTATTTTGTCTTCATAGGTAGTGAGTTTTTGATGAAGGTTTTACTAAATATGTAACCTCATGATTTCTTTAATGATAATTCGCGTAGACCAATTGTTTTATAAAGCGTCCTGTATAAGCAAGTAGTAGCTATTTGTAGAAAAGAAGATAACATGCACTTGTTCTTTTAGATTTATGGACTCTATCGATGAAATTATTATTTTACTAAAATAATTAATCTTTGAGCTATATAGGCAAAACGTATATTCTTTAATATTTTACGATCTTATTAAATTGAACATTATAATGAACAAAATAAAGGATTTATGTATATAATCTCCCTTATTAAAATCTAAATTATTACTTGTTTCAAATTTATTAGTTCTTAAATAAGTGACTTAAATTTATGGGGAAACTATTACTTGTATTGAGTTATGTAGGTTCACTCGATGGCGGTTCGACCCAATTTCGAAACTAATTGTAGTGTAACAAATTTCGAGGAATGTACAAAAAGTTGGCCGGTGAAAATAAGGCATTTTCGAATTGATAACAGGGCTTTGTGGAAGGATCGTGGTATGCAGGTCCCAAATACAAAAGTATGGCCCATAGCTTCTAACAAAATACTATAACTAATTTTATGTTATACTTTTCTAATGTTAATAATTGTATTATTATGACAGAAGATTATATATATGTGATTTCTTGAAACTTTTCAATTTTTTTCTTTTATCGTTATCACTTGGCTGTTCTTTCCTTATCTTGAATCAATATTTCAATTTTCCAGTTCTTTCGTTTATGTTCCTAATTTCGACTTAATAACTCGAAAAGAAGTAGAGTGGAAATTACATGAGTCTAATTAATAGGAAAATGCGACGCAAGTAATGTTAAAGCGTTGATTTATTTTTGGGAGATATATATTGCAATAAAAGGGATGGACCAATTGTAATTATTTTCCGTCTTTTATTTGTCCGCTTAAATGTGAAAGAACTTGTTGGATTGATTATTGATAGAGTAGCAATTTGAAAATTCATGTCCAATTCTTAAGGCACCTAAAATCCAACATACTCATTAAATAACCAAGTAAATCCAACATATGTACCTAATACATATAGACCAATATATCAATACATACCAATATATACCAATACATATATACCAATATATCAATACATACCAATATACTAATACTTACATATATACCAATATATCAATACATACCAATATACTAATACTTACATATATATACCAATATATATATATATATACCAATACATACATAAACATACATAACAATAATGTACCAATACATACATAATGTAACAATAATGTACCAATACATACATAAACATAATGTACCAATAATGTACCAATACATACATAAACATAATGTACCAATATATACATATATACATATATACAAATACATACATAAATATAAATTTTAAATAGATATATATATATATATATACAGGAGCGTGGAGACGCGGTGGCGGTGGCGGCGGGCGTGTGTGTGGCAGAAAGTGGGTGTGGCGGGCAGGCAGGCTGCGGGCGGGCTGGCTGGGTGTGGAATGGGTGGGTGGAATGGGGTGGGGGCTTAGGTTGGGCGGAGCGGCGAGGCAGGCAGGCGGCGGAGGCGGCAGGGAGAGGCAGTGGTAATGGGGCTTGGGGGGATTTGGGTGCGAGCGAAATGAAATTGGGGAAGAAAACGCGCTGTAATATTATTTCTTAGCGGCGGATTAGCGACGGAAAATATCCGTCGTTAAATTTAAAACCCTATAGCGACGTGCTAACGACGGAAAACTTTAACGACGGACAAAATCCGTCGTTAAAATATGTGAAAAATAGAAAATGGAAAACTGCGTTTTTATAACGACGTAATAAATCCGTCGTTAAATTTACGACGGACTAACGACTATATTATCGTCGTTGAAATTCTTGGCATTAAAAATTAAAATATTAATATTAACGACGGAATAAATTCGTCGTAAAATTATTAGAATAAATAAAACTAAAAATAAAATTAACGACGGAAAGTATCCGTCGTAATATTAATTAAAAAATAAATATTAAAACATCCGTTATTTTACGACGGATCAGCGACGTTTTATTTAAATTGTACATTAAAAAAAATAAAAAATCCTTAATTTAATGACGGATTATGTCCGTCGTTGAAATTAACGACGGATTAACGACGAAAATGACATCGTTATATGTTCGCGCGAAATAGGCCCGCCAAATTCCGTCTTAATAACGTCTCAAATCCGTCGTTAATTTAGTCCGTCGTTATTCCGTCTTTATTCCGTCTCTGAATGGCGACCCCAATTTTAGCCGTTGCTAATCCGTCGCTGTTCGTGCGTTTTTTTGTAGTGTACTATGGCTGTGCAATGACTATACCCGGCAAAATGAGCCCGACCCGAAAAGTCCGCCCGGGATACTCGGGGTTTGGGTTGGTTTGGGCTTAAAAATTAAAGATCCAAAAAAATCGGGCCTAAAACACGCTCGAAAAAACCCGGCTCACCTGGACTTCGGATCAAAAAAGCCGGGGTTTTGGACTAAAATGGAATTTTTTATATATATATATATATATATATATATATATATATATATATATATACTTTTATAAATTATTTAATATACATATCTATATTTTTAATAATATTAATTATATTTTATAGTAAAAGTTTCTTACTAATTCACATACTAAATGCGGATTTTTATTTTTTGAATTGCAACACTTCAAAATTCTAAAAAAATAATAACTTCATAAATCATTCAAAAATAATTCATAAAAGAAATGATCTCCAAAAATATATAGACTGATGATTAATAACCTTATAATATGTACGTAAAACTATTTTAATCATTGATCTTAAATATATATTGTATAATTAATTAATTTTTTTCTATTATTTTAGGCGTATAAGTGGAATTGACGTTTAATAATATTATTTACCTTTGATTTATAATTACTAATTTATTTCTCCTTAAATTAAAGAATTTAAATTATACTGCATTACAATATCATTGTATAAATACATAAATATGTCAAAATATACAAGAAGCATTATCATAAAAATAAGTAGGCTTAATATGTTCTTATCACTGATTCTTTATTTAAGTTGGAGTTATGAGATTTTAATTATGTATTTAATTTATTTATTTATTGAAATTTAAAATATTAATTTTATATATTAAAAAATTAAAAATAATCTAAAAATAGCCCGCCCGGGGTTGGTTTGAGCTTCATATTTCTAGGCCAGAAAATATTTCGAGCGGGCCCGACCCGGCCCGAAAAATATAAAAGCCCGAAGGGCCCGGCCCGCTACTTTGCCACCTCTAGCAATGACCAAATCGAATTAAAAAATATCGATCGAATTGGTAGTATTTGGTTCGATTTTGGTTTTAAATTTTAGATTCGATCGAATTGAATCGAAATAATTTTATATATTTTATATAACGATTATCTATATTTTAATTAAATAATTAAAATAAAATATGTTTATTTAAGATATCTATAGATATAATATGCTTTGGTCGGTTTTTCGATCCAACCAAAACTGAATGATTTCTTTGGTTCGGTTTTTGTCGGTCCAAAATTTCAAATTAGTTCGATTCGATTCAAAAAATACGTTCAGTTCAGTTTTTCATTTGAAGAATTTTGGTTGATCGATTGAACCGATAGAATGATGCACCTCCATAAGGGTCAATTTATGCACCCTTTCATTGGGCTTGATCCGATCAATTAAGGGCAAAGAAATCGATAAAGGCCCAAAATCTATTTGTTTACTTATTTTACTAATTCTCTACTATTATTATAGATTTTTTTTAACATGATAGGATTCGAACAAAAATCCCTAAAGATAAGAAAAGATCACTAACAAAGGCCAAAAGACCAAAGATCCATCCCATTTACCTTAACCCAGCAATGCTCGATTTTCACTAATTGAAAAAATATAGGTAAAATTATTTTCGCCTCCTATTCCTATCCCTTACGTTTTTTGTTTGGAAATTTAAGGTTACCAATGAATTTGTTTGTGATTTCAATTGAATGTCAACACTTTTTCAAAATAATTTTTTATCAACATTTTTTGCTATTATTGTTTACCAACTTTATTTTATACATAATTTGTTTCTTTAATTTTGAATGATGGAGAGAGAAGAGAGAGAGAGAAAGAAAAGAGAGGCGGTCGAGAGAGAGAGAGATAGAATAATAATTCAAAAAATTCAGATTATTTTTAAGTGGTGAGTCCATTAAAAGTATTTTCAACTTTTAAAGTCAAAATAGATATAAAACTCATAGTTTTATGAGTGTGATTATAAACCTTATCCTCCTATTATTTTTCGATATGTATAAAGTTCTCCATTTTTTATTGGTCACTTTTTAAATGGTCTCATTTGATTATTTTGGTCTAATCTCGAGAGAACTATACTTTTCTTCGAGATACTCAACACGCAATTTGCTCCAAATTAAAATAATTAATCCCCATAAAAGTATTTATGAATAATCGAATCAATCGTTCAACCGTTATAACTGTTATAACCGTTAATCGATGTGAGCTAACAATTATGGAGCTGTATCGATCATTCTCTTAGTCTGTTCTCTCTCTCTCTCTCTCTCTACACTGACTTATTCTGGCATTTCATGGACATATCACATATGCTTCAATGGCGGTATTAAACTGGCAGAATTAAGGTCGTAACACCCGGAATTCAAAACCTAAACCCACAATTTAGTCGAGTGTAGTTCGACAGGGCTCTGCGTTTCTTTCTTTTCTATCCGAGTGAGTCGAGATCGAAATGTGAGTTAAAATTCTTTGAATTCGGCCATTCGTCTACACATTTTGATGGAATTTGTTCAATTTGACGGATTGATTTTGTAGAGAGAAGGATAACAAGATGATGGCCGAGGATTTAGGGGTGGAGGCGAAGGAGGCCTCCGTGAGAGAGGTGGCGAAGCTTCTGCCTTTGCCGGAGCTCTTGCAGTCCATCGCTTCGATTAAAGCTGATTACATTGCCCGTCAACAGGTTGTTTTCGGTGATTAGATGATGGATTCCGCAGTAATTATAATGAAATTATGCGATGGGGTGGTTTTGCTTTGAGAATTCCGAATTCACGGTTATAAGTGGAATTAACATGTGTTGGGAATTTCTGCAGGATTTTCTTTCAGTAACACTTATATTTGATCTTGTTCATTGTAGAATAAAAATTGTATTTATCATTTGTTATTAGATATATATCACTAAATATCTCCTGGTAAACTTATTCCTCTGAGATTAGTTTTTGCCAGAAAGCTGATTTTTGAAAGCTTTCCTTGGTAGTTGGCCTGCTTACGATTTGCTCAGATTTTATAATTAGGAAATTTGGCTGCTCCCCTAGGAGAATATATAATTAGCATAATCGTGGATTAGAAAATAAGATATCTGTCAGGTGTGTAGTTTTGGTGTATATACATAAGTGGAAACATAATGTGTTAGGCAACTTTTTATTCTTAAAATCTAGATTAAGGTATCAGTGATATGTGAGAAAATAGATTGAAGAATCTATACTTTGTAAAGTTTGTCTTGTACCAGTAGCTTTTTTAGACATATAGAAGTATGATGTTTAATTTTTTTTGGAAGTTTGTTTCCTTCTTGACTCATTTTGATTTTTGCTGACATTACTACAAAGAGTATAGTTAGTTGAATGTTTTCACTATTGTTTGGTGTCAGGCAAATGATGCACAGCTCAGTACAATGGTTGCTGAACAGGTATAGATGGACTCAATTACCTATAAACATTCTTACCTGTGTGTTGAATTCCTATACTTAAAATCCAAATTCTTGCAATTTAGTTGTTTACTGTCCTGTAAACAATGATTGAGTGTATCTTTGATATACTAACCTTTATCCCGAAATGGCTTGGTTCAGGTTGAGCAGGCACAAGCGGGTCTAAAATCACTGAACTGGTCCCAAAAGACGATAAATCATCTCAGAGAAAATTTCTCTAATATTGAAAAGTATGAAGATGATTTAAACATACCCTATTAACTATAACCTTCTTCAGTATTTGAGTGCACCTCTGTGACTTGGACTATTGAATTTCAAGGCTGATGAGAATCATCTTTGTCACAGGTTATGTCAACAATGTCAAACATTGATAGAAAATCATGACCAAATAAAGATCCTTAGTAATGTGAGGAACAACCTAAACACAACATTGAAGGTGAGGGACAACTTATGTTTTATTATGGGATATAATCAGTATTAACGTGAACATTAGCCCTTAAATCTTCACAATCATGGGATGCAATACACCTAGTGGTGTAAAGAACTTATTTCTTGGTGCTTTCACAAACTATGCTAATATGTGTCTCTATTTAAATTTAATATGGCTCATATTATGCCATATATTTCATCTTGCTTTTGCAGGATGTGGAGGGTATGATGTCCATCTCTACTGAGGCTGCTGCCGCACGCAGTTCTTTGAATGATGACAAGGAACTTATCAACACCTATGAGGTTGATATTTCTGTGTGCTTGGATAACTTTTGCTAATTAGTCAAATATGCAAAGCTATGCTACTGAACTAGTTCTGTCACAACTATAGAGGTTAACTAAACTGGATGGGAAACGAAGGTTTGCATTAGCAGCTGTATCATCTCATGAAGAAGAGGTTGGTCGGCTGAGGTCAGAAAGTGTACTTGTATATTTATCATAAGGTTTTTGTGCAAACTAAATTTGTTTGGCCATCATAACTTAATATTTTTTAAGTGATATAAATATGACTAGTCAAACATGAAAAGGACTAACTGGCAACCGATGCATATTTAGTCAGAAACTAGACTTGCAACCTTCATCGCAAACGGTTTAGACTCCACAGAATGGTGTTGGTGCTGTGTTAATTCTTCGTGAGTTTCTATTATGGCCTATGGTTGATAGTGTTATTTTACTGGAATGGGAAGATGAAACTTAAAATAACAAGGTAATTTTGAAGGCTCGAAAGACAGAATGAGTTCATGTAGTAGTTCTTATCCCGATAAAAGAATTTGAAATATAATAGAAACTTCCACTCATTTTTGTCTTTTTATGCTTGAATTATTTTATTCATATTTGCAAAAATGAGTACTTTTACTCCTTTATGATGGACTTGTTCCAAAATCAACAGAGAATACTTTGAAGATATTGATCGCACATGGGAGACATTCGAGAAAACATTATGGGGTCATATTTCGAACTTCATTAATCTTGCCAAAGAATGGTACGCCTGTCTTTTGCTTTGTCAAAACTCCCTTTTCTTGCCCCTTTGATGTCTATAGTTTGCATTCCATTCCACATCTCTCACTTGAGTTTAACCACTCTGCTGTGCATATCTTTCTGCTGATTATCACTGGAGTTATTTTGATTTGCAGCCCAAAAACACTAGTTCGTGCATTGAGGTATTATGATCTGAGTGAAACAATTGCCACACAAGTTTTTCGGCCAGGATCATCTATGTATTAAACATCTCTTTCATATGTTACAAATGGAAAGGGTTGTGGAGATGCAAGAAATCTTGGATTTACAACTAGCTACTGAAGCAGCTGAAGCTGAAGGAGATGGTGAAATGGAGCCTCAAAGAAATAAGTATTTAGCATTGGCCTCAGAATTTATTCTAGAACTCTATATATTGTGCATGTTATTGTATAAAAACAACACAATTTGTTAATCTAAGTTTTTTTCTTTATTAATTAAAATTTGGGGAACCTGCATTGTCTTGCATATAGGAATACTAAAGGTAAAGGCTACAAGGATAAATGTTATGAGGAAGTAAGGAAGTCTATTGAATCACGTTTTGAGCGATTGCTCTCCGAGGTTCATGTTTTCTTTGCTTCTATGCATTGTTTACATTTATATATTATTTCTCTTGTAACTGACAATTAAATGCCTTTCAGCTTTTATTTGAAGATGTGAAAGGAGCTATAGAGGAGGCTAAAAAGGTATCTATTTACTTCTTGCTGTCTACCTTTACAAAGCTAATTTTCTTTTCTCTTTTTGGTCTCTTACATTTTATTTTTGTTTTTCTCACTTTGGTCATTTAGTTTTGACATCACTTAAAACAAAAAGTTTCAAAAATTTCTGATGCTGTGAACTTTTCCGGTAATGTCAGATTGGAGATGAACTTGGAGATATATATGACCATGCCGCCCCTTGTTTTCCTCCTAGGTTTGCTATTTTTATTTGCAAAGATGACTTTGTTTATTGGGATTGTTTAGTCAACTCCCTGAACAGTAGTTTGTTTCTTCTCTACGAGAAGTAGCTTAGTTATTAGAATTTCCATTCCTTCAGATTTGAAATCTTCCAGCTCGCTGTAAACCTTTATACTGAGAGGTTTGTTCAGTGGCTGAGGTTACTCAGTGACAGAGCCAGCGATCTGACAAATATAGAAATATTAAAGGTATTTCATCTGAACCTACAGATTTTGGTACCAAAGTTAATATGAAAAATATCATATATTGATGATTTCATAATATATAATTTCAAAATCTATGCTTACTTTGAATGTATACTTGTGTAAGGTAACTGGCTGGATAGTTCGGTACCAAAATAATCTAGTTGAACTTGGTGTCGATGAAACTCTTGCACAAGTTTGTTCTGAGAGTGGTGCAATGGACCCCCTTATGAATGCTTATGTTGAACGAATGCAAGCCACAACAAAGGTAACTAGATGAGAGAGCATTTCTGTTTCTTTCTATCATATCTGACCACCCTTATCTGGCCAACCTAATTTACTGAAGCCCTCATGTGTTTGTAGAAATGGTACATGAACATACTAGAGGCTGACAAAGTACAGGCACCTAAGAAGACAGAGAGTGGAAAGTTGTACACCCCGGCTGCTGTTGATTTGTTTCGTATCCTTGGAGAACAAGTACAGATAGTACGAGAAAATAGCACCACCCTCATGTTATACAGAATTGCGTTATCCATCATCCAGGTAGATTCAACTTGAGCAGTTTATGAACCTTCGCTATGCTTCTATTTTGTCGCACTGGCTGCACTGATTTTATTACTGCTCCGGAAAACCATTAAATATATCAATTGCCTTCATATTAAAGGCAAAGATACATTCTTTTACAAACATAAATGCAAATCATAATTATTAAAAACGAAAAAAAATGAAAGAACTGAAGAGGCACTTCTTAACATCAAATCAATGGGAAATTGTCAATGGTTTTGCTTTTCTTCTCCTTTTAGGTAATGATTGATTTTCAAGCAGCTGAAATGAAGAGCTTGGAAGAACCTCCTTCTGAAGTTGGTCTAGAAGTTTTGTGTGCTATGGTATGTGAATCATGCAAACACGTAATATGTGATTGTGACATCAAACACTTATCCGAGCATTTTGTTCCCTATCATTTTGTGACAGATAAATAACAATCTCCGCTGCTATGATCTTGCCTTGGAGCTAAGTTCTACAACACTAGAAGCTCTGCCAGAGAATTATGCCGAGCAGGTGAATATGTGATAGGGAACTTTTGCCTTCCATGCGTATTCTGGGGGGCCAAAGCTCAGTTACAGAATTGCATCAAAATTCCAAGTTTACTATCTATGCCTCATAAAACTTATCCAATATTTTATCTCCTAGTTTAGAGGTGCAAGTAAAGCATTCTAAAGTCGTAATCACAAGTAGCTGGATGAACTATATACTCTGAAATTGTGCTAAGGCTTCAGATCACCTTAGTCGAGTATGAACTGTTTCGCAAGATCAGTTTACTAATAAGTCGCTTCTGCATTTCACTCACAATTGCCTTGCTTAAGATAACAATACTGGTTACTTATCAAATTATCTAGCAACTAAGTCTTTACTCATGAATTAGGGAAATAATGCAATATGTTAGTAAAAAATTTAAGGGTAAATATCACTTTAAACCTCAAACTATACTCATTTTATCAAAAATATTGAACTTCAAAAATATCATTTTAAACCCCAAACTATTGACATTTTATCTCTAAACTTTGAGAGTGTAACTTTAAACCTACTATTTTTTATCAAAATACCCTATATCAATTTTCGAAATTGGACGATAAATATCTTCGATTGGTTCATCGGATATATCCAGCGTTCATTTATTACCTTTGAAATTTTGATGTGGCTCATCGAGCGAGAAGAAGATACGTCTAATTTCAAGAGCTTAAAATTGATGTAGGGTATTTTTGAATTCGATGTTTAAAGTGATACTTCTCAATATGGGGTTTAAAATAATAGTTCAGGATATTTTGATAAAATGGGTAATGGATTAAAAGTGCAAAATTTAAATGGGGAACTGCCTTCAGCTTGTACACACTATCTATCTTTTGCTTCTCTGAGCATTCTTCTACTTCTAGCTTTCCATGTTTGGAAGGAACGCTTTATGTCTTTCTAGTATTCTCTGGTATGGCTTTCTTCACATTTTTTTGGTATTGAATACTAAACCTAGAGAATATTTCCATGGAATTACTTTCAGATTTTTTTTTAGTTATTAATTGAATAATTGTAGTTCATTCTACATTTCTGATGCATTGGATAAGTGCCTCATGCTCTTAATGAACATCAAGAAGCAACACAATGCTCCTTCATATCTGCATTTGATCTTGACATAGTCATCCTTTAAGTGTGATACTGACTCCAAAAATGCAACAAGCATGGTCTAATATAATAAAGGAAGATAAAGGAGGACGGTAGCAAAATCTGTTGAGCTGATATTCTTTAATTGTTGTTGATTTGACAAACATCTAATAACTTCTACATTTGTCCCCTAGTCTAGAAGACAAGGATGTGCAACAAAGACACTTAACTTATACATAACTTATATTTGAGAGATCCTACTATCAATCTGTTAGTAAACCTTCTTATCTCTACACACCAAGATTAAAATATATTTAGGAGAACCGAGCAATATTATGGTATCTAATACATGATCTTACCATATTTGACAACGAGTCGTGATTTTTCTTTGAACTTATTCTTAATCATGCGTACAGGTAAATTTTGATGAATCTTGCAAAGGCTTCCTGTTGGTTGCAAAGGTATGTTGGTTATTTTTCTTAATTCCTTTTCATTGGAAAATGAAGATAAACCAGGAATATTAGTTCTCTCCACTACTAGGTCACATTTCTTCATTTTGTATCATATTTTTTCACTAAATAGTTTGCTGGTTAATCACTATTGATTATGTCCAATTTCTATGCTTGCACTATCTTTTTTAAATAGTCATCTGCTCCACTGCTACTATAGACTTTTCATATTGTCTGCATGAGTAATATGAAGTATCTTTTATAATAATCATAATGTGGTAATATCGTATAATTACTAGGAAGCTGTACGCCAAACGGTTACTGTCATTTTTGAAGATCCAGGAGTTCAGGAACTACTTGTAAAGCTGTATCATAAAGGTATGACTCACATAAAAGTAACACATGAATTGAATGGATTCTATGTTGCTGGTGCATCATTGAAATTGCACATAGCACATTTCGCTCTTTCTATTCTTATGCTCATGTTGTCACTTGCACACCTCGAAAAGGATAATTTCGAAAACTACACACCTTAATCAGATAAAATTTGGCCTAAGAGAATTCGAGGACGCAATTTACAGAAATTTGGTTGTTGTCTTAAGAACTAGCATATCATTATAGTTTGATTTGAGGAAATTTGAGTAAAGAAAATATTTTCATTCTGAACTTTTATGTGCTGGTGATCGTATAAAACCAGAAACTTTGGGCTTGAAGCACCAATTGGCTCTTCTCTAAGTGACCCTGAAGGAGTTATAGATTCATACAATTCGGAATAGTGTATTCGCTGAATGCTGAATGAAGGATAATCTTGATAGGCTTGCTGCAAATCTGTGACAAGTGCACTAAATCAAATAGTCTCCTCTCTCTCTTACAGATTGGATGGAAGGACAGGTTACTGAATATCTAATTGCGACATTTCGTGATTACTTTACTGATGTCAAGATGTGAGTTATTTACTTGGTCTGGGTAGTCGACTTATATTTTCTTGGATGACTCAATGTATTCATTATTTCTTTGTGTGACCACACATAAGGTACATTGAAGAAAGATCGTTTAGGCGATTTCTTGAGGCCTGCCTTGAAGAAACTATCATAGTCTATGTTGATCGTCTGCTCGTTCAGGTCCCAATCTGACTTTCAACAACTTGATCCTATCATCATGTGAAATTCTCTTGATTCTTCTGTGTCTTCCATGTAGAAAAACTATATCAAAGAAGATACAGTTGAACGGATGAAGCTCGATGAAGATGTCGTCATGGAATTTTTCTTGGAGTATATGACTAATACTGTAAGCACTATTGCACTTGGCAACTATATCTGTATTAATTGTAAAAATGTAACGCAGACTCAGCAGAGGTGAATAACTATTTTAATATGCTGGTCTATACGTTGAACGCCCGTGCTTTCACGTCTAGATACTTAGTTTGCTATACATGTAATATGAACGTTATGAATGTTGGATTTATATGTTGTCTACAACTTTTCATTTGTAACATACCGTACAATAATGTGTTGCAGAAAGTCGAAAATCGGGTGAAGGTACTTGCTGAATTGAGAGAACTTGCTTCAGCAGAAAGTCCAGATACCTTCACACTTGTATACACAAATATTCTCGACCACCAACCAGACTGCCCTGTAAGTGCTGTTTTGCAGTAATATATGTGCTACTTCCCCATTCATATATTTTGTTGGAATTCACTAAAAATGGGATTATTGATTTATTACATCTTCATTTTCTGTTATTGCTACAATGCTTTATGTTTTTTTTTGCAGCCGGAAGTTGTTGAAAAATTGGTGAGCTTAAGAGAAGGCATACCTCGGAAGGATGCTAAAGAGGTAGAATGTTATAACCTGCTTCTTATAATAATAAATGGACAATTATACTGTGACAGCTGATATACAAATGTACGTATGTATGCAATGGTTTGTGTGTGTGTTGATTAGTTTATAAGTTTAATCATGCTTGCATTTTAGTTGTCAAAACTATTTATTCTATTTAAGAATTGCACTAGGATGGAAGTAGATCTTGGACTCAGTTGGATCCATTTTTAGAATTTGAATTTTCAAAAATCGGACCCAACAAATCCGGATCAAATCTAGGGCATTCCTTTAATTTTCAGAGCCGGATCTAGATCCTAATTTTTTACATCCGGATATGATCCATATCCAACCTGTGGATCCATTTATTTTTTAATATATATATATAATTTTTCACAATTTATTCCTAACCCTAAACCCGTACTCTCTATTTCCTTATATTTTAGAAATCTCTATTCGAATATATATATATATAGGGAAAAATTAACGTGATAGACATGAGCTGGAATTCGTGAAAACCAAAAAAATGATAAATTTAGTGTGAAAATTGATGAATGCATTGGGAAAATTATTGAATCCAAAAAATAAAATTTTCGTCTCTCATGGATAAAACCATGTGTCAAAATTCTGAAATTTTGGATTCAGTAACTTTTCCAACGAATTTATTAATTTGCATAGCGAATTCATTTTGTTCGTAAAAAATTTCATGGTTCTTAGTTCTCACGTTAAAAATGATTCTTATTTGAATCTTACTATATATTTCTCCTTATCATTCATCCCACGTTATTATGAATTTTAATTGATTTAGGATTCATTTTGGAAGATGGATAAAAATGATTCATTTTAGAAGTGAAAAATATATGTAAGGGTCGATCCGTGAATCCACAGATTTTATGGATCTGAATTTCATTTTTTTGGAATTTATGGATCTAAAGCGGATTGGAACTAAGCAAAAAATCAAATTTAAATTTGGACCTAACAAGATCCGATTCAAATCCAATCTATTGTCATCCCTAAAATGATGCCAAAATTATGGGTGGTTTGTGAAACAGGTAATTCAAGAGTGCAAAGAAATATACGAAAATTCTCTTGTTGATGGCAAGCCTCCCAAGCGAGGCTTCGTGTTCTCTAAAGTGAAGTCCTTGCATACCTCCAAAGGGGGCATATGGCGGAAACTCACTTAGTCCAAAAATAGATTCTTTTTGTCCATTAATGATCATCACAAAATGATGTGATTTAATTTCGTCATACGATCTTATAATAAGAATGATTTGTTTCATTACGAAAGTCCGTTTATTTGATATTCCGAATACAACTTTTGTTAGTTAGTCTAAGTTTGGAGACACATGAAATTTACATCCACCTTTATTCATCGTCGTAAACCATAAAATGTGATTAGTGTAAAGTAACTAAAATTTAAATTTGTATTATTTCTGATGATTACAAGATTAAGTACAAAATTAAAAATATAAAGTAAATTATATAATAAATGGGGCTCCGTCCGTTAAGCACATTATTTTTTGAATTTATTTTGGAATCAAAATTGTAATTTCCGCATCCTTATTCCTTAGTCGAACAATTGATTATTATTATTATTATTATTATTATTATTATTATTATTATTATTATTATTATTATTATTATTATTATTTGTATATGACTTACTATTTTCCTAAGTTTGTTATGACAATAATTTTGCCTTTAGATAGTCTTTATAATTTGTCATTTTGTTCCCCATTTGTATATAAATAGGGTTCGTAGTTTGTTGTAGGCGCGAATTAGTGTGTGCGAAGAGTGCCTACAATATTTATAAATATAAGAGTAGTGGTATTGTAAAAATATTCAAGAATAAATAAAGCTTGGAAAATCATTGTAAGTTTTCTTTACTCTTCTTTTGTATTTAAATTTTATATTTTATTATTATGGATAGCCTTATAGGCTAAATCCTTATTTGATAAATTATATCTAAGTTATATAATTATCTCATTATGGAACTTGAAATCATATGAAGTAAGATTAACAATACGATGATTAAAGTCGTAGCTATGGAGGTTGGTTGAAAATATGTATCGCGTGTTTAGGGTATCGTAAGATCCGTTGATCTGCACTTTTGCCCATTTCAAAGCCATGTTGAAAGGCTATTCTTGGGCGGTTTGGTGTGAGATATTTTGATCCGGATATTCTAAACGATGGTCGATACTATTTTCGTAATCGAGCAATATTGCTCTATTCCTCAATTCAGTCTACCTCTTTAATCATAATATTGTTGGTCCTGCTCCCTGTATGATATCAGCGCCATGATGGGGATAGTTGTGTAGTGAGGATATAATTTATCACATATCTGAATTCACATGAATTTATCAAGAAGAAAAAATACTGTTAAAAACAGTATGAAAGAAGAATATGATATACCTGAAAATCTAGAATTATTAAATAAATGGACAATTCCTAAAGTTGAACCAAGCATGATATATAAACTTTGTACTTTTGAAAAAATTGGATTAAAACAAATTGTTAAGACTACGGAAGAAACAATTGCTTTACATGGTGAATAATTGACTTTAAAATTGCTTCAAGATAGTGATTTAATGCCTTATAGACATTCTCATAAATTTATTCATATAGGATTAGTTCATATTGCCTTTAAGCCTTTGACATTCAAGGATTACCGAAAGCTTTATAGCGCTTTTAAGAGATGGAAGAAATTTAAATTGAAACAATCTTTAATGGGAATAATACAAACCAAACAGCACATGGTCCAGCTTTATTTTGATGTTTATCCAAATTTACAACTTTCATTATCGATGTTAATATCTTAGATTCTTTAACATTAAATGTTAAAACCCATGGTTATAATTATAAATCGAGAACCAAGTAATAGCTATATGTTATAGAATTTATTATAAACCATTATTTACACTAAATCCACAATGTAAAGAGTTGATAAACCTTTAAATGAAACAATTCTAATAGAAACTAATTTTAGTAAGTCAAATATTACAAGAAGAAAAATAAAATGGGAAGAAATAACTTTTCCAGAAAATTGGACTATAGAAATAGCAGTCACACCTCAATCTGTAGTACAAAATAATCTAGTAGAAATAATACAAACACCTGAAGGATCTGTAATATTACAGTTTGAAGATAATAGACCATCATTATCATCCAAATTGAAAAAATCTTTAAATATTTATTCTCATATTTCACCTTTAGATTATAAGGTAGAACAACCTTTTACGCCATCTAGGGCATCTACATCTCAAATAAGAGATAAATATGAATCAGACATTTCAGAAGAAGATAAAATTGATAAATTATATATAAAGAAAAATAATATTGTAAAAGGAATTAATATGCACAAAACCTTCTACAATTTTCAATAGGATATACCATCCATTTTTCTTCACCTTCATAAAGATGAACTTCAGTAGTAACATTTAATGAAATAAATCGATATTTCTTGATGAAGCTCGCTTTGAGTCTTTTATTTTCCCAAAATGATTACTGAGATATAACAATTTTCTCCTTGCTTTGATCGGCATTCCTTCAAAGCTAAAAATCATATTGAAATTATGCATCTTTAAACTCCACAGATGAAGATGAAGATACTTTTTCTTTTGATGATATTATCCACCAATGTATCTTTAAGCGTATTAAAATATCATCCATAGATACTTCATTAGGATCTTGAGACTCCATGAATTCCATTGATGAATCAGAATAATGAGACATTGTCTCTTCTCCTAATTTAGACATTAAATCTTTCTTAACTTCATCCATATATTGAGATATTATCTCTTCTTTGGATAAAATCCCAGACTTCATTTTCATCTTCCTAGTGATATAATCAAAAGGAGATGGTGATAATTTTTGACTCTGAGCATGACTCCTTTCTTCATAAATCTTAATTTTTTCTTCTATGAGAAGCAATGTATCAATACCAAAAATCTTTTTGGTTTCTGGATTTTCTTTTATTATTTTATCCCAGAAATTTGAGTAAAATGCTCTTTTTATACATGGAATCAAATCTTCCGTATAACCAAAGATTGGAGACCACTTCCATATCAAAGGAATTGAAAATTCTATAAAAATAACATAGAAGATATGCATTCTATACATTTATTTTCTCCGATATTCGAATTCTAGGTGAAATGTTCACCCATTTTCAAATTTTCTTTCCATTCTTACGGTAAAATACTTATTGATGTCCCAAATTTTGCCACCATTTAGCAAACCATATAAGAATTTCATGTTTATAAACCTCTGCACAAATTTTTATGAACCAATAATGTTTTCTTGTCATTCTCATATAAGAACCTTTTGAAAGAATCCATATAATCCCAATAATTATACTTCACGAAGTTTTGTATTAGGATATATGTATTCTTTTGTCTTAATGGAGATATTCCCATTCTTCAATAGATATAATCTTCTTGACTATGATTTCTTGAAATTATAAACTTCTTCATTTTCCCACTATGGAAATGAACTATTTCACATCCATTATTTATGAGAATATTCTCATAATAAAGTCGAGACTTATATGCTCTTCCCGCATATGAAGCATTCTCCATATACCTTTCCATTAATATCCATGGATTATTCTCGCCATTTCAAATCATTTTCTTCCAAAAGTATTATAATCTTTTGGGTTTTATTAATAATAGATGCATTATTTTCCTCATCATTCTCATTTCCAACTATATTTGAAAATGATGGTTGTGTATTTTTCTGTGATGAAGAACTTTCTTTTTCCTTTTGTTTCTTGTATTCAAGAAACTCTTGATATTCCTTATCTTACGATAAATTTGAAGCTATATGCTTCCTGTTTCCATGTTGAACCAGAATATCTGGTTGTTTTCTCTGCCACCTCTTCCTCTATAAGAGGAAGTTCCTCTACCGGAATACATATCTGAAAAATTCATTGTATATATTCTCGAGTTATAAAATCAGGAAGACTATTTTCTTGTTCTTTTTTATAAATAATTTCAAAATCAAATGGAGCTAAATGAGATTGCCACCTTGCAAACATTTGTTTAGAAACATCATGTTTAAAATCTTTATTAAACATAAATTTTGCTGTTTTAATAATAAATTTTGATTATATAAATCATCTTGAAATTTTAACACACATTTAACAATAGCAAGAATTTCTTTAGCGATTGCATAATTCTTTTGTGCATTATTCCATTTTCTGAATGAAATCTAACAAGATATTCTTGTTTATTTTCGTGATTTACATTTAAGATTCCTCCGTATCCTATATCAAGCATCTGTTTCAATTATTTTTTCCAATTTGGGTTGCTTAACATTAAACAAGGAAGAGTTTTAATTTTTCTTTTATTTTTTAATGACATTTGTATGTTTTTCCGTCCATGGGATGGTAATTTTAAGTCTATCATATAAAATAGTCAGTATCTATAGCAAAATCTTTATAATATGGAGAAATATAATTTAAACTTCAAGGAATCTTTGTAATTGAGTTTTATCAATTATTTCATTAGGAAATTTATTCCCAAATTCAATACTTCTATTAATAGGAATTATATTTCCTTTTTCAATATTATGTCCTAAAAATCTTATATTAGTTTGGAATAAAGACATTTTAGATTTAGATATAACTAAACCATTTTTATAACAATATATTTAAATATTCTTAAATGTTTAAAATGTATTTCTATATCTTTAGAATATACTAAAATATCATCTATATAAACAATAATAAACTCACTATAAGGAGTAAATATATCATTCATTATTTTCTGAAATTCAGAAGGTGCATTTTTAAGACCAAAAGGCATAACATTCCATTCATAATGTCCTATAGGAACATTAAAAGCAGTTTTATATCTATCAGATTTATTTATTTGTATTTGCCAATATCCTGATTTTAAATCAAACTTAGAAAATATAACAGAATCATATAATCTATCCAATAAATCTTTTTTATTTGGAATAGGGTGTCTAATCCATTTTAATACTCTATTAAGTGGTTTATAATTAATTACCAATCTTGGTACTCCTCTTTCCTGTTCACTATGTTTGTTAACATAAAAAGCAGTGCATGACCAATGAGACTGTGAAGGACTTATTAATCCTTTTTGAATTAATGATTCAATTTCTTTTTTACATAATTCTAAATATTCAGAATTCATTTGACAAGGTCTAGCTTTTGTCGGAATTTTCTTTTCATCAAAATCTTCTTCATAAGGAAGAGAAACAATATGTTTCTTTCTATCCCAAAATGCATTAGGATGATCATTACAAATTTCAATAGAAATTTGGTTTATTAATAATTTTATCTTATCCTGTAATTTAGGATTTTGAAAATTTTCTTCTATTGTAATTATATTCAATTCTTGTTTTAAAAACTTAATTGTTTTCTTTTGAACTAATATTATCATATACTTCATGCAAAACTTTTGTAATAGGTTCGATGATAAATTTTAAAATTATATTATTTCCTTTAAAGTTCCTATAATCCCTTCTTTATCAACTTTTATTAAAGGATAAATTTTTGTTAAAAAAGGTGTTCCAAGTATAACCTGGTTAGTAATATCCTTAGCAAGTAAAAAACTTGTTTGTATACAATTTTTATTTATACAGACATATGCCTTAGTTATTTATAATTAATTTGCAATTTATTTCCTGCAGCATGTGATAAAGTATGAGTAATTTTATGAAAATACCTAGTAGGTATCAATCCTTCTTATATAACATTCAAATCAGCCCCACTATCTACTAAAGTGTAAATTCTTTTGAATAATAATTATCAATTAAGAGTGTTATTTTATATACTATTTTTGTGATATAATCATTTCTAAAGTAGATAGAAAATTTTCATCTTTAGGAAATTTTTCTTTATCAAATTCATAATTATGTTCTATTTGAGTTTTGTTTCTTCATTATTTTCTATTCTAGAAATTCTATAATCAAGACTTAAATTTTCTTGTTTTAAATTACTAATTTCTTCCTTAAGATTTTTAATCTCATTTATAATATCTTTAAGAGAAGTAGGATTCTCTTCTATTTTTCTTTGTTTTAATAATTTATAAACTTCAGACATCATGTAAGATTCTTTAGTATTATCAATTTTATTATTATCAATATTATTATTATTCCTATTATTATTAGAAGTACTAGGAATATTTTCTATTTGATCTATTATTTTAGACCTTAATTCGGATCTTTTATTAATTGTAGTAATTCTAAAAATTATTATTTGTTAAAAATTTAATTCTAAGTCTTGAAATTGTGAAAGAATTTTACAAAATTCTTTTCCTTCATCATCTTCGATATTTTCTTTGACAAGATTGTCCAAGAATACAAGTTCACATTCGATTCGGATATTAAAGAATCATTTTCTATATTATCAATTTCTTGATCGATTACGTATAGCTAGAGTAAGAATATTCTTCTTTAATCGAACTTTCATAGAATTTAATAATATTTTGAAAGAGTTTCTTTCATATCTTTATCTATGTCAAGATTATTAATCTTTTCTTAGTCCAACAATTATTTGCATAATGACCATATTTTCCACATTTTACGCATATTACGATTTTCTTTTATTCCAATTCTTTTCCCATTTTTATTATTTCTTTCATCTTTTCTTATTTTCTTTGTTCAATTTTTCTTAGAAAATCTTTTCTTTTCTTGGGATATTCTTTATAACTCTTCATTTTATTTTTACTAGATGATGTTATAGTTGGCATAGAATTTTATTCATAGCAAATTGATCACAAAATTGTCCTAATTGTTTCTTTTCTACGAAATTTTGGCGTTTCATTTGTTGATTTAGCTTTATTTCATTGCATAAAGCTAATCCTTCTGGATACATATTCTATTAATTTACCATAAGTATAAGTTTGGTAAGAAATTTCATTTAAATCTTTTCTCAAGATTCTTCTTATTCTTTCAGCAAATAAGCTAGGAAGACCATCTATAAATTTTGACTTCAATGAGAACTATTACATTCGGGTAATTCTAAGACCCTGCTTAAGAAAGTATCTTTATACCATCTAAAATCTGTAAGTGTTTTACACCTAAGATTTTGTAACAAGGTTCTAATATTTTCACTATTATCTGTATATCTTCCTGTAAAATGTTCTACAATATTTACTATTAATGTATAAACTGTATTTTCTTTTATTTCATTTCCTTCCTATTTAACAGTATTTAAAATATCATCGTTTCATTTTGTGAGATAATGATCCCACCATCCTTTTAATTGTCCCGTAATTCGCTATTATCATTTTAGCAATTTCTCTATCTCTATTTCCATTATTTTTACATATAGTAGAATACATTAATATTCTATGCATTGTGTTATGTATTTGTTGATGTACAAATCCATCTATATTCCATTCATAAATATGATGTCCACTATAACTGTTTGATATAATATCATTTGATTCTTCTATTAGAACATCTACAAGTGTTGGTCTTGGATAATAATATTTTCCTGTAGTGGGTTTATCAGCCCATTTTGATAATTTATTAATTTGATTATCATATACTTTTTTATAGTCATAATTCTCTATTAATTTTTCCCTTATCTTTTTATCTAGGGTACTAATTTTAACCCTTTAAATTTTCTTCAAGAAATACTTCTAATTCTTTCATTGATTTTAATTTAAATTTTTTATTTCGTGGAGAATTTGAATAATTGAGTAGCAATTTCTACATTTTTTCTTCAACAATTTCATTTTTACTATTTTAATATCATTTATAATCTTTATTATTTGTTCTACTCTATCATATAATGATATAATTTGTTCTCCCAAAATATTTAGGTATAAATTTGTATAATTATTTTGTGCTAATATTGTATTTATTTGTTGACTTGTTACATGTAGAGTATTATCTTCTAATAATTTTGCAAAGGCTAAAAAATTATGAATTTTTTCATACTTTTCGATTTGAAATGATTGTTGTGGAGGATAAACTTGATTTAAAATTTTTCCATTATTAAGTCTATAATTTCTTTCTAAAACAGAAATATATTGTTCTACATAAGTTGAAATAAACCAAGGAACAAATGATATTAACTTATTATTTTCTTTACAGAATTTATAAAATTCTTCTTGAATATAATATTTTTCTTCAGGATTAAAATTTTTAAAAAACCATTTTTTAAACGGTTCCCATTTGGGTGTATTAAATTCTAATTTTATAATTTTTCTTGCCTGTGAACCAGGACTAAAATCCCATATTGTTTCTAAAACCATTAAATATTAAATTCTATTTCTGATTCGGTTATATCCGCTTCTTTAATATTATTATTATGCATATTAATTCCTTTTACAATATTATTTTTTTATATATATAATTTATCAATTTTATCTTCTTCTGAAATATCTGATTCATATTTATCTCTTATTTGAGATGTAGATGCCCTAGATGGCGTAAAAGGTTGTTCTACCTTATAATCTAAAGGTGAATTATGAGAATACATATTTAAAGATTTTTCCAATTTGGATGATAATGATGGTCTACTATCTTCAAACTTGTAATATTACGGATCCTTCGGTGTTTGTATTACTACTAGATTATTTTGTACTACATATTGAGGTGTAGCGCTTTCTTTCTATAGTCAATTTTCGGAAAGTTATTTCTTCCCATTTTATTTTCTTCTTGTAGTAATATTTGACTAACTAAAATTAGTTTCTATTAGAATTGTTTCATTTAAAGGTTTATCAACTCTTTTACATTGTGGATTTAGTGTAAATAATTGTTTATAATAAATTCTATAACATATAGCTATTACTCAACGATTTATAATTATAACCATGAGTTTTAACATTTAATGTTAAAGAATCTAAGATATTAACATCGATAAAGAAAGTTGTAAATTTGGATAAACATCAAAATAAACTGGACCATGTGCAAATTTGGTTTGTATTATTCCCATTAAAGATTGTTTCCAATTTAAATTTCTTCAATCTCTTAAAGCTGCTATAAAGCTTTCTGGTAATCCTTCTAATGTCAAAGGCTTAAAGGCAATTTGAACTAATCATATATGAACAAATTTATGAGAATGTCTATAAGGCATTAAATCACTATCTTGAAGCAATTTTAAAGTCAATTCTTCACCATGTAAAGCAATTGTTTCTTCCGTAGTCTTAACAATTTGTTTTAATCCAATTTTTTCAAAAGTACCAAGTTTATATATCATGCTTGGTTCAACTTTAGGAATTGTCCATTTATTTAATAATTCTAGATTTTCAGGTATATCATATTCTTCTTTTTCATCTGCTTTTTAACAAGTATTTTTCTTCTTGCTAAATTCATGTGATTCAGGTTATGTGATAAATTATATCCTCACTACACAACTATCCCCACCATTGTTATTATTATTATTATTATTATTATTATTATTGTTGTTGTTGTTGTTGTTGTTGTTGTTGTTGTTATTATAATTATTTTAAATGAGAAATGTATAAAAATAATATTTGCTAATTATTCAAAACTCGTGTTATAATACACAAATATTATAAAGTGAACATTCATGGTATAGTTTTTAAAATTTCAACAGCATTGTTTGTTTTAAATTGTGAAAATAACAAAATATTTAAAATATGATAAAAATACACATAAGCTTGTAGATTAATGGTCGCACTTGTTTAGAATTTATACACTCGTGTCTGTCCAATTCAATTTAAATTTTTTCGCTACTCGTGTCAGTCTCAAACCTATGTAATAGTACCCACTAATTACTCATACTCGTTTAAATTTACAAATTCAAGTTGTTACAATAATTATTTATCCATCTCAATACAAAATAAATATTAATAATAAATAATATAAACTACAAAAGATAAAGATAAAAAATCATTCAAGAATGTCAATCCATATTCGAACTCGACATAGTTTATAAATATTTAGATATTTAACTATTTGTTTGAAAAGTATACATTGATTTAATTATTATATGAATTGTCCAATAAGTGGAGTATGATTAAAAAGTGACGATTTCGTACACTCCTTTATTATGGGATGAGTAATTTTATTATTCTTAGAATTAGAATTTAAAAATATTAAACATTTCATCTTATATACAAAACATCAAATATTAGTTATCTCGTAACATGTTCGATCTCTACTTACTTAAAAAACTTGCCAATGATTCATTTTCAAAGTATTTTAACAAAATTTTCAACTAATAGACTCACGTTATTTGACAAAGAAATATTACATGAATTTAAATTTTTAAATAAAATATATACTTTCTCCGTTCACCAAAAGCTTACATTGCCTTTTTGGTGACACGGGTATTAATAAATTGTAATAAATGTAAAGTGTGTTGACATAATAAATGAATACATTACTAGGTAATGGAGTAAAAATGTGGGTCATGTGTAGTTTTTGTAAATAAGTGGTAGATTGAAGGTAATTGATTTTTCTAAAAATGAAAAATATGGACATTCTAAAAAAAGAATTAAATACAATCTTTTGGTAAATAGAATGAGTATTATTTCTTTGGCCAACGAATTAATTGACCAAATTAAATTAGTGGTGTAAAAATTGTGAGATGAAAAAATATCACATTGATTCTAAATATTTATATAGATTGTCTGATGAATGGAGTATGATTAGAAAATAATGTGGATGAAATAAATTTAGTAGTATAAAAATTAAATGGAGAATTTAAATTTTTTAATAAAAAATATAATTATTTATTTAACTAATCAATTAATTAACTAGCTAAATTAAATTAATGATATAAAGTAACTGTATGATAAGAAAATTAAACATTAATATTAAGTATTTATATAAATTGTTTAATTTATGGAGTATGATTAGAAAAGGATATGGAATAAGATAATTTTATTATTATTAGAAATATAATTTAAAAGACATTGAATAAAGAATTTAAATAAATAAGAATGTAAGATTTTGATGATGCTTATCATATATGGATGAAGTTGATAATTCATTATTAATATTAGATCATTTTCAGCTTATTCTCTATTTGCAGAGGTAAGAGATCTACAAATATTATTTTACTTCTTTCATCTACTTTTTCCAGTTCTAAGATATCGTTTAAATCATTCAAAGCTATTGTTTAAATCCTTTGTATTTTGAATCTTTATAATTGCTATCGTTGTATTTTATTGGAACTTAAGAAATGTCGAGGAACGCGAAGACTGAATCACTAGGTAATGCTATTTGACTGAAGTACATTTTGAGTTCAATTTTCAAAATTTTGGTTTAATAAGGCAATAATTGAAAACCCAATTGAATGTTGTAGATTATCCATTATGTAGGTGCAGTATAAATCGCTTCCAAATTCATTTTCGAGATGGATTTTACTGTTGTCAAAGATTTGGCTATTGAAATGATGTTTTTTGGACAATTTTTTTAGCTAAAATTTATTTGCTTTGTTGTTTTTGGTATTTATGGGGCTCTTTAATTTCTTAGGAGAAACAATGTTGAGATTGTTTAAGCTGTATGAGTTAACTTCTTTTCAATTTTGCTAGCTTTTCTTGTCTATGTTGATATATAATGATTTAAGGTTGATTATTTTTTTGCAGAAACTCCTTAGCTATGGATATTTATTTTTGGTCTGAGTGAACTGAATTTTGCAGGAAATGCTTCGAGTTCTGGAGCTACCGCTTCTCAAAATAAAGAGTATACGAATTCTGCAGCTGGCAGCATGCAGAAGAAACCATTTGATTTTCTTGGCATGCTATGTGGTATATGGTTGTTTAATTTTCACGGTTGAATTTTTGCTGTTAATTTGGAAGTTATAAATGTTCGTCTTAGTCATTTTGGTAATTTGTCATCTCCGAATTAGGGTATTGTGCCTATTTGAGATTGATTTTTTCGGATTATTTACCTTTATGTTAGCTTAATCCATATGAATCATCTAGGTAGAAACATTTATGAAGTTTCAGTATTTTCTTATTCGGGAATGTGCAGAGAGTGCTATGGGAGGAGCTGCTGCTGGTACTGTGGTTGAAGCTGTTTTGTATCCAATTGATACGATAAAAACTCGACTGCAAGCAGGTTGTTTTATTCAGATTACACACGTTTACTTTTTAAAACAGTGTTATATATTTGTTCTCATAAATGAGCACGAAGTTTCTGTTTTATTCTCCCATGTTCTGTACAATGTAATTTTCTTCCAACTTAGGTTTTCACTCTGCTTTCCTGCTTCAAGAGCCTGAAATGTTCTTTTTACGTTGTGGAGTACAGTTTCTGGATCCTTGAAAATCTTAATGTGTTATGTAATTTCTGCTGAAGCATACTTTCTGAGTCTTGAAGATGTTATTGGAAGTGTTTATCTATATTCACGTTTTGGTAATAATTTTTGCACTTTTGGTTTTATGGAATTAACTTGCTTATTGGATTACATGTGTGGTTCCTATTTAGGCAGTTCGTGGTGGGGGTGAAATTATTTTGAAGGGCCTCTACTCAGGATTGGCTGGAAATCTGGCTGGTGTCATACCGTAAGTCAGAACTTGATCATTCAAGATTCAATCTGTAGTTTGTTCCTTTTCTTTTGCTGCTCTACTAAAAGGTTTTTTGTGTCAATCGGACAAATTTATCTTATCTCAGTTCATTTGCCATTCTCTTTGCCGGATATGCTCAGAAGTATTATATTACTTTGGGTTGACTGATTATGAATCAAAGCCTTCACTAACTGTAAATGAACCACAATCATCAACAGGGCATCAGCACTATTCATTGGTGTTTATGAACCTACAAAGCAGAAGTTGGTCGATATTATGCCTCAAAACTTGTCTGCCATAGCACACCTGGTAATAACCATCTAGGAATTTTCTCAATCGTAAATCTGAATAGCCAGTCTCCAATGCTCATAACTACTTGAATAGTTCTTACCAGAGGAGCGCCAAAATGAAATTGAACATTTTCAGTCAGCTTTAGATGTCGTTTCTGTTATGCTAATATATTTTATATTCCATCCAGGCTGCAGGTGCTATTGGAGGAGCTGCTTCTTCTATTGTTCGAGTTCCTACTGAGGTAAGTTTGTATATTAATTTTGTTCACTTATGCCTGCGCGTGCTCACACACACACATATGTACATTTTTCATAAAATCCGTACATGGTGTAAATCTTCATCAGGTTATTAAGCAGAGAATTCAGACCGGTCAATTTGCTTCAACACCGGAGGCTGTTCGCCTCATAGTTGCTAAGGAGGGTTTTAGAGGCCTTTTTGAGGTATGTGTTACATATACAGTAGCAGATATATTAAGGATTTTGTTCTCTTCAAAAATGTCCTATTGTTTTAGGGATATGGGTCATTTTTATTACGTGACCTGCCTTTTGATGCAATTCAATTCTGCATTTACGAGCAGCTCCGAATTGGGTACAAATTGGCTGTAAGTTGAAATAGTGAAATTCTAAAATCATATTTCTTTAGATCTTTTATTACCTTTACTCCAAAATCATGTATTTGCCATATTTTTGTGAGTTTAAAGCTTCTACAATTGTTTACACTGCAGGCAAGAAGGGATCTAAATGCTCCTGAAACTGCAATTATCGGTGCCTTTGCTGGTAAATGAATGATACTTCAACTTCTAACCTACTCATTTTTAGCATATTTGTTCCTTCTAGCAGTAGGCTGATGCTCGGAAGTAGTCATTAGATTAATTTCTGTTGATCAGTACTGGCCAATATATCTTACGTGAGGTTTATGTAAGTAATGAGCGGCTTAAGATATAAGCACGTTTCTGGGCTCTTGTTTAATTCTAAACTGCTTTAGCCAGATATTATGAACATTGATGGTTGTGATGTGATGTGTTACTTATTTGAACTTTGCATAAATTTGACAGGTGCAATTACTGGGGCTATCACGACTCCACTTGACGTGGTGAAAACGAGATTAATGATACAGGTGCGGTTTGTGTGCTAATCACAAACATCCGAACTTGTAAATCCATCAAGATTTCACAATTCTTCCATCACGAACTTGCAGGGATCAGCAAAGCAGTATGATGGTATATTTCACTGCATTGATACGATTATACGAGAAGAAGGGAGCTCTGCTTTTCTCAGGGTGTGTGACTTTCTAACTCCATTCCTCGTGTTTTCTATGTGCCATTTCTCAACTGTCGTGCTGCTGCAGGGGATTGGGCCTAGAGTGCTGTGGATAGGCATCGGTGGTTCTATATTCTTCGGAGTTCTTGAGAAGACGAAGCAGCTGCTTGCCCACAGGCGCCCTCCTAGAGAGAAAAGCTGCAGTCTGAAGTTGGCGTGAAAAAAACGAGCTCAACTATACTGTTGAGCATTGAAGAAGTGTTTTCCTGCATGCCTACTTATATACAATCGTAAGTCTATGGATGTGCAGGCTCTAGTTGCAGAATTTGACGTTTTCGTTTTTTGGTACCTTAATAAGTTATGATATGAGATCAATGAGACCCTTATTCTTGCTTCTTGGTAGTTGAGATATACATGCATGGTTCAGAAGTCCTTATAGAAGCCTCTTTTCATTTCTTAGTGTCTGTATGAGAGAGAGAGAGAGAGAGAGGAATCACATGTTGGACTAATAGTGGCAAGATTTTCCAAATGATTTTAGGGTCGAGAGAGAGAGAGAGAGAAAAACATGTTTATCAACTTTTACTATATTACTTGATAAGGGGCTAATGGGGCAAAATCCTGTTGAGGTGATTTTAGGGTCTTTCTTTTTCTATACAAGCTACATAATCTGTGTGCGTGTGTATGTGCGAGAGAAAGAAGAATACAGTAAAACCTTTATAAATTAATAGTCTTGGACCTAAGAATTTTATTAATTAAAAAAGATATTAATATATTTATAAATTAATAATTTATTAATTTATAGAGTGTTTTCTTAATTTCATAAATTATAATTTTAGATCAAGTTATAATGTGTAAAAATAAATGGTAGCTAATGTTTTCGTGTATTCAAGTTAAATAACTTCATGTATCTATTAATTCATTATAACTAATGAAACATTTTCATGCATCTACCAATTCATTGTATCTAATTAGATATTTTATGCATCTACAATTTCAATGTAACTAATTAAATATATTCATGTATAATATATAGTGAAATTAATAATGATTATACAAATCCCAATATGAAAAAATGTTTAAGATCAAGTCTCAACTATGGTTTCTTACATAAACAGTATTCATAATTATAATAATTTACCAATTATTAATTAATAATGTTGATGGGACCTATACATTTATAAATGGGGTTCTCCAAAGAGTTATTATTTTATCATCTTTTAAAATTATGATTTTTTGAACTGGTCAAAGATTGAAGAAATTTATTAATTTATTGTGTATTATTTTAAAAAAGTTTTACTGTAACACGGTTTCAAACGTATGTTATAATATGAGAATAATGGGCCAATTGTGGCAAAATTTCCCAAATGATTTTAGGGTCTTTAATTTTCCACAAACTACAGATTTTGAATGCTTTAGCATTCCATACACAAAGTATGGTCAATTTTTGTAATTAAATGCACGAATTTTATAAATTTTAAATTTGGTCTTGAGTCATTTGGCCAATAACTTAATTGTTCGAAGTCAGATGGTCAATCCAAAGCTACAGTGAGAAAGCTTGACGGTAGCTTTCTAATAGATATATAAAATCCAAAATTTTGCACTTTCTAATGATAAATAAAAATCCAAAATTTTGCCCCAAAAAAAAGATATTAATTTTAGGATAATAATTTTCAAGTCATTTTTTGACTACGTTCGATGATCAAAACCTAACAATATAAGTACTAAAAGAAAGTGCAATATAAGCTTCGGATTGCTAATTGGACTCCGAATCAAACTTTGACCTCGAGCCTAATTTTAAAATTTATAAAGTTAGTGTACTTTTTGACCCAAACAACAAATTAAAAAAATGGGTATAGATTTGCATTTGAAAGCGATGTTATAAATGAGTGAAATGATTATTTGATTTGCAAATTACCCTCATATACATACACACATGAGAGAGGGAGAGAAGGAGAGAGAGTTAATATCCAAACAGTAAGAATTGATATAGATAAATGGGTGTAGTCTAGAAAATTATTACAAGAAGAGTGAGTAGCAATATCTATTTCCAATCTGAGTCAGAGTTGTTTCTTTACCTCAAACAAACATCAACACCTGATGCAAACGATACTGGAACTCAGCCCCAACTACTACCCTTTCCTTCCTTCTGCACAATCTGATCAAGTTAGGTTAGTTTCACACAGATATAGCACACCCTAATTCCTTTGCGGCCGACCCAACAAACTCAATGGGCAGGCCCATTGCAATCCGGCTGTGAGCTTCCCACGTCAAGCATTTCTCGATGTCAGCTTGCCAGTCGATGGTGCCTATCTTGTTCAAGTACTGCTGGTACCGTGGATTGTGGATTCTGTTGATGTCCGGTAGTTTGCTCTTTGGTTTCAACGACCCGTTGTGTAGGATTGCACGAAGAACTGAGGTGCTGAGAGTGCGGACATGAGCGCTTGGGTGAGAGATGCAACGAACTGTGGCTGGGAGGCGACACTGCAATGTTTGTCTTCAAAATTAGAAACAAGCGTATAAACACCTAGTGCATGGTGTTTATGCATTAAACACGAGTCGTGATGGAGAGATTTTAGTACCTTCAGTAGGTTTGAAAGGCCATCTGCAACTGCTAGTCCTGATTCTCCTCATTCAAGCACTGCTTGGACTGCTCGTGCCGTTACTTCCAAAAGCTGTTTGATATTCGAGAAAACATAAATAGACATTACTCAGGAATAGGAATTCCTACCTAAGAGAAAAATATCCATAATCGAAAGGGAAATTTACAAGACAGTTTAAAATACGTTTGTTACCTCCAGCTGAGGTAAAGTGCATGCTTCTCCATCAACAAGCATCCCGTCTGTGGCACGGAGGAGAACGTCTGATGCGCTAGCCAGGATTACTAGCGACTCTGCAGCCTCGTGATTCCTCATTAATTCGACAATCACTTTCACGATTCTCTGGTTGACTCGCCACATCTTTTGCCCAAGGTCATCGTCTTTAGCAATCCAAGGTTTCAATTCCCTCTCCGCCTGACAAAAAAATAACAATCAAGAAAGTGACTAAACAGATGGTATAAAATTGATAATACAAATACAACAGACATGGCCACTCAATTTAGTCGCGCAACAATAACTATTAAAATCTTAGGGAAACTCGACTGTGAAATATGGGATTTACATGCATATGCAGCTTTGCTCGGGAAAGCATAATTCACAAAAAATTGAACAAAAATTCAAGCAAAACAAAATCGGGACCTGAAGGACAACGGCTGTTGCAGCTTTTGCTGGTGATGCCGATACTACATTGCAGAGTGCAGCCACCACCTTTTTTTCAATGGAAACAAATAAACATCGTATTAGGTTTACAATTTAGCCTCCAAAGGGACAATCACAAAAAAAACAATGAGAAAAACAATTTGTACCTGTCGCCATCCTTGCTGGGCAGACGTGCTCTCGGCACTTGGTTGTGTCTCAGGCGATACAATCAATTTGTGCCAAAGCAGTGAAACTACAGAAAAACATAGTTCTTGCTTTTCGGCAAGGACAGACCTCAGAAGAACATTCCCGCTGCAATTAAATCCTATATGCCTATCCATCGTCAAAAAGTTAGCCAAATCTGAAGCATCAATAGGGAAATTCAGAATTCCTTTGTCAATTTTACATCTTCCAGCTTCGCCTGAATCAGCCTTCCTATGATTAACCAAATCTTCAGAACAGGGCAAGTTTTCACACTGTAAAGAAGATCGATGACCTGGTTCTGAGTGACGACAACTATCGCAGTTTTTAAGCTTTTTCCTGTGAAAACATGATGACATTTCCTTCAATGAAGGCGCATGGAGTAGGTGAGCCTCCAGTGGCTCTGCTTTGTTGACTATGGAAGCAACAACTTTGCTGTGAATATCGATCAGATTGAGAAGGGACGACGCCCTAGAATGAATCTCACTGTCCCACTTGCATCTCACCAGGGTGGAAAGAGCACGCATGCATGCCTTTGAATGTCTAAACAAATCAGAAACATGAGCTGCAACCATAGCAGCAGCCACTATTTCATTTGAGCTGTAACTCCATGATATGCCAGTTGAAGACGGTTTCAAAGAAAAAAGGGCCTCTAGAATTGCTAATATTCTGTGCGTATGATCAACAGCTGAATCAATACCACTCTGCAGCTGACTGGACAGGTCATTCGCTTTAGTAGGATGAGCAACGTCTGAAACATTTCTGGCACCGACACCTTTTGAGATCAAAGGGAAGAGCTGGAGTTCACATGACAAGGCACAGACAGCGGCAATAACATAAGAATCGAATGCTGCTATGGGCCCCTGTTTCTTGCAATGTTTATTTTCTGAATTTCTTTGATTTGGCCCATCTTCACCTACTTCTTCAGATTGGGATTTTTCACCTTCTGGGCGCTTGCTGCTGTTGGGCTGCGCTTCATGGCTGATGCAGACAGTTAAGACAACAAAAAGAAGGCGGGAAGCAAGCTCAACAGAAGCACACGACTCTAAGAATAGTGAATGGACCATTGTGCAGAGCTCGGCCACAGCAAGATTCTTGGACGAAGACCCAAAAATGTATCTAGTTTTCCTAGTATGCTCTCTAGATGAATCAGTTGGGAATGTCCTCCGTAGAATTGCTTCAACAGTAGCAACAAATATTTTCATAAGAGAGGTCTCAGATGGGCTTCCACGAGGAAGATATTCAAGTACTTTAAGAAGAGGAATGTACAAGTTCCATGATAGTATGGGAGGCTGCAGTGGTGTTTCGACTATGATATCTGGAAGATCAACTGCGGAAGAACTTAAAGGTATCAAACCATAAGCAGCTTCCCATATCGTACAAATTCGCCACTCAACCTCTGGACCATGTGCGCAAAGCATAGATGCAATCCCTTGGGCAGTAGCTTCTACTGTAGCTTCTGCTGCAGGCAATTCACGTTGCTGAAAATAATATGCAGCTACTGGTTAAGATGCAAAAACAATTTGAGAAACAAAATTATGTCGAGAATGCGGCAATTCTGAGCCTTTAGCAGATGAGGTACCTGCTTTCTTTCAGATGAAATACAACCACCTAGAGGCTGGTGTTGAACTTCAATACCATCAACTTGTCTCAGCGGTGGAAAAAGTAAAGCTGGTTGAGAAAGTGTTCGAAAAAGTAAGGCAGCCGCAGAATCTGCAGCAATTCCAGCTCGCATAGACATTGCAATCCCGATAGCTCGCAGGAAATGCAAGTGCATCCAATTCCTTGGGAGCTGGATCATTATAGCCAACAATCAGAACTTTCATGCGGTTAGATCAGAAACAGATCTTCTTATGAAAATATTACAATAAAATCTTCTGAAGTGCCAACATATCCATATTTTGAGATTAGTCACTAAGAAGTCTTTTGACTTTATTTCTCAGATTCTTCCATATTGCAACTTCATTCATTGCCCTAGACTTTTCAAATAATTTTTGAAAAGTGATTAGAGATAGAGAAGAGTAAGTTGAATATACCCTCATGCCTGTGGCATAGTCTTCTGCTGCTCGAAGAAGTTCCACTAGTTGTACAGCAGCATCAAGAGCATCTGGGGCCCAGGAGGGTGGAGCCTCTAGAAGCCCAAGAAGCAGCCTCTGGGTGGCACTCGGACTAGCAATTGCATAATATCTAAAACCAGAAAGGAAAATTAACATCGCTATAGAATTCGTGTATCTTCGGAAACACAATTACAAAAACTAACCTGTGAAAAAGACGTGCATAGGGCTCAAGCGCTGGTAGACCAGCCACTAAATGTTCATCCATAGGTGTTGTTGGAGGTGGAAGAAGAAGTGCAGGGACAGCACATGCAGTCAAGGTAGCAGTTTCATAACGAGCTACTTCCTCGTCACATACACTAAGTATAACTCCAGCGCCATTAGCTACGGCCCACCTTGGAGTTGATGGCATAAGCTGGGGATGCTTCCCAGATCCACGAGAAGTAGCTGAGATTATAAGCGGTAACAAATATTGTCAAAAAAGTTAATCATGCTTCAGTTCTGCTACAATCTCAGAAATACAAGCCACAGAGTTTAAGTCAAACAGCTGTTAATGGAATAGTATAATAGTGAACATTACAGTGAATGAGCATTTAAGATTTGGGTGCAAAACAAAATTTTGTAATTGATTGAATATGAGAATACAAACAGAAATTATTTTTCCATTGATGACTGACTGCAGCATAAGGCCATCATCGATATAAACAGACTTATCCAATCTGCTGTACAACAATTTCATATTGACACTAGCTACTAAATTAACTTGTAGTAATAAGCCCTTTTTCCAAATGATTTGTGTAAAGTCCCACACTTACCAAATCTGTTAAGCAACACAGCAGTGAATGTGATTAAGCTATTATGATGCAAAGCAGAAGAATTTCCGGCAAGAAGAGTAACTTATTTTTAATCCTTTTATGGATAAGGATAAAACAGTTAATGAAAAGAATGTTCACTGTATTTGTAGACTTGTCAAAAACTCGAACTGACCATTTAAAGGCGGTTTCAGCTCTCCAGCAGCATATTTTCCCATAACACCTCCACACCTACAAAATATGTTGAAAAAGGTCAGACATGTATGTAGCTACCATGGATGAAAACCGATTTGATTCAATGAAAGGTACATAATGAAATGAGCTATGTAATCAAGCATGCAAAATTTGCATAATGAAACGATTTTTTGAAAATTTGAAGGTTAGGTCATAATTAGGCATACATTCAGAAACTTTAGTTTTTAGAGAAGACCAATAACTGACAACATCTAGGAATTTAAGGTCACTTGTAAACTATCAGAAAAGCATTACTTGATCAAAAAAGAGAATGAATGCAAAAACTCTTATTCCAGGTGAGAAACCCCTCAAACCACTCCTTAGAATAGTAAGGTTTAATTTCGAATTTGGATAATACTGTAATGAATTCTGGCATGCGACAGTCTATTTGTGTGACTACTTACCATCGAAAATAATCACTCCTTATACCAAGAGGGGTAGCAAGCAAAATATCAGTAATCCACGGAGACAGTGGCCTCAGAGATTTCCTCTCTGCCAATGAGGGGGGCGAAGAAGAAACCTCTCCATCTACTGACTTGCTAGTTGAAGCATGATCTCCACTGCTACTTCTATCAGGTAAATTTTCGTGCCGTTCCAACTTGTAAATCGGCCTGTTATAGTGTGTCAAAAGTCTTAGTATCTCACCGCATGCAAGGGCCCATTGCTCCGAATACTCACTCTGCCATTCAAGATGATATAACCACTGTCATGGATCTTTTTGAGCAATTAACAGCAGTTCATAAAATCAAAGAAATACATTACATAAACTGAAAGAAAAATTCAGGGTGACAGCAGGCATTAAATTGGTAATCACTTAGTACCTTGCTGTTTGGGCAAAACAGGGAAATGAAAGAAGCAAATGGTGGACAACTTCTGTCATATTCAAGTGTGCTATCGATAATACATGAAATAATAGGAAGTAGAATAGTATGACCATGCTCTGGATGGTGAAGAACAAAAGTTGCTGGAAAGAAGGAAAAATACAAGTTAGTGTGGATCACGAAGTAACCTGAACTTTAAATAACAGAATAACCATGATATGCTAAATACCAAGAACATCGTCAAAAAGTCTGTTCTCCTTGGATGGATACCGGCTACGGATTAGCTGCAAAACAAGCACTAAAATTTTATTAAGAAAACTAGAACTATCTGCTTCAGCTGACAGGCAAACAGACAAACTGTAAGAAAAAAAAGGAAAAGGTTCCCTCCTTTAGTTGATTGTATTAAGATAATGATAATTCACATGTCATAGGGAAAGAAAATACCTCTGTTATATCATCAGCAAATTGTTCTGAGGTGAACTGCCCAAAATATTCAACATATGCAGTAATTTGAGCCTACAATGAAGTTCATAATTAATATAGGACTTAGTATCTGAATGGAGAAAATTCACAAACTTCATAAATAAATGTTACATTATACAAGATTGACAGTTATAAAAATATATGGAAACAAATTTAAGAATATAATATGAAAGATAATAAATAGTGAAAATATTTGACCAAAAAGGCTATATTGCATTAAAACCCAAAAAAGAGAAGAGACAGGAAGACTTCTGGCAATAAGAAACAGTTCTTATCAAAACAGTTGAAGCGAAGCACTTATATTTTACAAGAACTATTCTCTTAAGAAAACAACATGTAGAGCAACAACTATTTAATCTCAAATCACACCTGTCTTTGTCCTGCATCTTGTGGAGGCGGCCAAAATAATGAAGAGAACTGCAAACTGTCAATCCACTTCTCATTTGAAGTTTCCATAAACCTATCTATTTAAGCAAGGTGCAAGCAGTAAGTAAAGCTACGATTTCCATAAAAGCTTCTACCAATCCAGGATCAAAAGACTATAATTCAGCATTTTATGAATCCAAACTAAAAAGAATAGCTTGTCCAGACATTGATTATGGATGCAACAGATCCCCAAGTTTAGAGTCAAATATTGCGCACGAAATAATCTGAGTGTACAGAGTGTCCTGCAAGACCACAAAATCATGGAAGTTCGAATTAAACAATTTATGTGGGGATGAAACAACCACCAGCTCAGAACCAACTGAATTATGTGAAGTGAATAATCAAACTTTGGCAGCACAAGAAGAAGAAACATTATTTCCAAGCATTGCACTTTAAATCTTTGATTTTGCTGGGGATGGAGCAAAACAATGTTTGATATATAAAAGTAACATCTTACCAACTATAAATTATACGATTACTACAACTCAAAAGTTTTACCATTTAAGAAGCCATCACTAGTTATCCTAAAAATATTACATTTAGGAAAATAATAGTCATTGTTAATTGTTATATTATCTGAATTAAAACCTCGAACAAGTTAAATTATGATGAGGATCTACATGTAAATCCTATGTATGTGAGCACGTCCGTTGTATAAATCTCCTCATGTTCATTATTTTCCTAATTGAGAAGCAAATATTCTACGAACATGATTAAATTTCGAGCAACTAAATACAAACTCTGTTCAAGCAAAGCAAAATAATTTTCTCAATCCTCCAAAACTCACACACTCCCGCCAAAAATTACTGCATTTTCCACATCTCAGTATAACTCCTTGATTTAATTTTCTTTTTCCTTTTCCTTTTCCTTTAAGAAGAAATCAATAGTCTTAAAAGTAGATCTGAGTCGATCAATTCTGAAGCAATCAAAACACAGACACTGTCTGAGCACAGTTCCATAATTTTCCCTATCGTCCGAGACGTAATCCTCTCAGCGAGCTTAAATTACTGCATTTTCTACAGCTAAATCCGTCAAAAACTAAATTAGAAATCACTAACACAAATAATTAAAGCAGAGCCAAGAGAAATCGTATACGAACGAAACAAGGGAAATAATTCTTGTATTCTGAGACGAGGCTGGGGTAGGATTTTGGGTGGAGAGCGAAATGGGAGAGGGAATGAGATCTTTAACTGGAATCTCCCATATGCATACGTGGCTATGATATTTTCCTCATGCCTTAGCAAAGCCATGTGGCATGAAATATCAGCATGCATGTCATTATCCCTCGTGCCATGACCATATATATATATAATCAATATCGTATTTTTAAATTAGTAATGGATACAAATACAACATGACAAGAGATCGTCCTTCGTTATAGATCACTCTCAACGCATGGATATAAATAAGGGTTAATTGGTTTGTAATACACTAATTTTTGCACACAACTTTTAAGTTTTGTACTGAAATACATATTTTTATACTGTTTGTAATTTTTTCTTATTTCATTATTCAATGAGATTGAAGCTAACTTGGCAGCAGGAATTGTCAGCAAGGACACACCGTCATGCATACAAAATGACATAATTTTGTTTTATGCAAGCAATGACGTGTTTCAAATAATGCAATTAATTTTCAGGCCAGCTTCAATTTCATCGAAAAGTTATCAAGACTAAATTGCAAGCAATGTAAAGTATGTGTCTGTAAGAACAAAGATTTGAAAGTCACGTGCAAAACTAAAATCGCAATAAAATTAGTATATTTCATACCCTTAATATTTGAATGATATGTCCTTGGATTATCGTACTTTTGGCATTTATATCATTAGGCTCTTATACAATTTTTGGGTTTTATTTGGTGACTATATTTTATAGTGAGGTTGTCTCCTGCGGATGTCTGCATGTGCATATAATGATATTTTTCTTCAGTATAAATGATACTTTTATTTAATACAAATAATACTTTTAAATTATAGTGTAAAAATAAATAATAATTTTCTTCAATATAAATGATACTTTTGTTAAGAACAAATAGTACTTTTATCCGTCTGCATCATGTAGACGGATATACAAGAGTTTTTGTGCTTTACATTTGTTCAGTACAATCCTCATTTAATGGATCTAACAATTTTGTTAACTTTTTTAAAGTAAACTCATAGAACTTCAGCCCTCTCATCTCATATTTTATCTTCTGTTACATTATAATTGGTATTTCTTTATATATTTTCGACTTGGTCCCTTCTTATAGTCGAAAAATTCGAATTTTAGCTTCTTCGAAATCATATTATTGCTTCCATCTAGAGCTGGCAAAGTAGCAACGGCCCTTAGGCTTTTACATTTTTCGGGCTTGGCACGTCCGAAATTTTTTCGGGCCTAAAAATATGAAGCTTAAACTAGCCCGGACGGGCTTTCGGATGGAGGGGTTTTTTTAGATCATTTTTCTAATATATAAATTAATATTTTTAATTGAAACAAATAAATAATTATATAAAATATAATTAATATTATTAAATAATTATAGATATGTATATTAAATAATATTATAATATCTCTTTTAATAGAATATCGAACGGGCTTTTTTGACTCGAAGCCCAGAGGCCCGGAGTTTTTTCGGGCAGACTTGCCCAAACCCCGAGTACCCTAAACGGGCTTTTCGGACCCAACTCATTTTACCGGATCTACTTCCATCACTGATTCGAGATGTGGACCAATAAATGAGGTCAAGAAAAGCCATATTCGATTTTAGGTTGAATTTGTATTTGATATTCTCTGCAACTGGGCCGCCACCTTTGTGTTTTCGTCAATCTTTACATTTTGTATATGGGTATCTCTTTCATCTAGTTTTCTTATAGATTTTCTTTTTTGTTAAAGTGCCATTATTTTGTCGACTGTATTTTGATCAAATTCCATGATTGTGGTTTAATTGAATATTAAAGATTGTCTTACTTAAACAATGAAAAAGTCTAACCAATCTGTTAAATCTTAAATGATGACAATATGAGATTATAAAAGTATAAAAGTTTTCGAATTTATTGTGACACAGTCTTTAAATTTATGTATGTAATTGAAGAAAAAAATTGTGCAATAACCTAATTAATAAAAAGAAGTACAATAATGTAATAATGCTATTTGTCATAATATGATATAGCATGCAAATTTGTATTTCATGCAAGGCAACTTGTTTGTCTCCATATATATATATATATATATATAGGAGATGGTTTAGGTAGGAAATGATAATTTTGTAGGAAATAAGAATAAATATGGGTCTTTGATTTGCTGGATCAATGGTTGAAATTTAATTTCGGTTGTGCTACAGTTTTGTATTTTGAGTGCTACTGGATTCTTGCAAAGACTAGAACTCTTTTTGTGCTACACTGTTTCAAGTTATAACACGCCCGATAAGTTGTACTCCCTCGTCTCATTATTGTTGGCTCGTTTTTCTTTTTGGGTTGTCCCATTAAGTTGACCCGTTTCCAAAAAAGAAAATAATTTTATACTAAAAAGTACCTCGAATTTCGTGTCACACACTACTTTACACACAAAACACAAATCTCCTCAATCTACATGTAAAAAGAAATAAGCCATGAATATTGGGAATGAGTGAGTATTATTTTGTACACTATTTTCCAACACTCGTAGCCTAAAAAAAGAAAAATTAAAATTGAACAATCTAGTAATAAAAGATGATTACCTCACGTAAAATTTCATCCAGATTTAGGGGGTGTTTGGCTAAGCTTATTTTAGAGAGCTTATAAGATGTTTCAAGAGCTTATAAGAGGTAATGTCTCAAGTGCTTATAAGTTGTTAAAGTGTTTGGATAATTGATCTTATAAGCTAGAGAAAGAATCGTGAGTTAGAGAGAGAAAATCATATTTAGAGAGATAAAATTGACGAGATGTGAAGTTGATAGTGTATGTGTAGGAAATAACGAACTATAATAAGGTTATTTTGATAAATTCATGATTGCTTAAAAGTTTATGAAAAAATAAATTATGGTTGACCAACTTATTTTTAGGGGAGCTTATATTTGTTGAGCTTATTTTCACAGCTTATAAGTTATTTAGGAGCTTATTTTGCTAAACACTTTGCAACAGCTTATAAGCTCATAAACAATTTATAAGCTATTTTAAAGAATTTATAAGCTCAACCAAACACCCTCTTAGGCGGTTTATTATATCTTAATCTAGCTTGGAAAGGTTGATCTGCACAAATTTCAAGCTTGAAGCGGGGGCTGTGCTTCAATCCTGATTGTTTGATCAGCACTTCTAACTGACGGCACATATTTTATCTTTTGTTTTGTTGTTAGTTTGTTACACAAGAAGCGTGTTATCCTTCTCACCACGATTCTATAAATATGTGTACAACTGTTGTATTTTGTGATTTTCCCCTCTCAATGAAACATTACATTAAGAGCGTGTTCGGTAGCCCAGAAAAGACATAGATAGCTTACATATCTTGGGTTAACGTGTTGTTTGTTAGCCTATATTCCTATACTCACTAGCCCGTTTTTGATTCTCGGCCCGTCAATAAAACACTATTCTCTTTGGGGAACACAACTTAAGTTACTTAGGGGTCGTTTGGTAGGATAGATAAGATAATGCAAGATATATTAAAAGTGAGATTATTTCAGAGTTTGATAAACAATCTGGCTGTTTGGTATACCTCATTAAAATATAGATAACATAGCCAACCTGTTTGATACTCAAGATAAATGGTGAGATTAATTTACAATCTGCCACTTTTACCCTCACTTTAAATAAAAAATACAATGTGCTCCTTGTTGGCCTGCGTTTCGTCTGCTACTTTGTAAGTGACAACTAAGTCAAACATTACTGCATTTTTCATAGGTTTTTCATAGTTGAATTGCCATTAAGTTACTACATGGTCATTACTCCAATTTTATTTTTTTGTTAAAGCAAATATGAGTATATTCGATCATTATCTAAACAATCTGTTCAAATTTAAAGCGCCAATAGATTATCTCATTATTTATAGTAATATATATCTATCGGGCATTAATTGATTCATTAAATTAGATGACTCATTTCCTAAAACCAACAAATAAAATTTTGTATTAATAAAGTTCAAATAAAATGTGTTTGAAAATTCTCCGTTTGAATTAAAGTCTTGCGACTTGAGAAAAAACCATGAACATTGTTTCTACCTTCCATGCTTAAGCAAGAATAAGGCTGTTTTTTTTCAATATATACAGCGCACTTGACCTCTATAACTATATTAACTAATCCAAATAATCACTTAAGCACTTCTTGGGCTAATTGACAACAACTCACCCTAAAAGACTTTGGAATTACTCATGCACGTTTTTGCACTCAATTAATATTTCAATATCTGGAGTTGATTCATTGCATGTACACAACCACAAAATAGCTGTAAAAAATTACATCAATTATTTGGTATTTCTGTTTCAACCATGAAGACATAGTCTGCTTTATTCGATAATTGTCTGCTGCTTGTGCAAACCACAGTTTTGATAACGCATGAAGGAGCTGATGGTGATGGAATAGTCTGGGCAATTGCCTTTTATTTCAGCACAGGGAACAATAATATAAAGCAGCTCATGTTTCCATCATAACCGCATTCGTCCTTGAAATTTTTTCCACGGAACTATGAATATACAAATATATAACTATCAATTATCAAACACGGAACAACTTCATGTAATCACGCATCCATAAATAGTTCTGTACATGAAAACTATTAGAACTCGTACACAGAACAGATACATGTAAAGACACGCTTTCAGACCTCAATAGGCAATCCCCAACTAAACGTGGCTTTTCGTGCTATGTGTTTGAACGGCATTCGGTAGTTTCAACAAAAACTGTAAAGTAGCCCGTCTACTGTCCATGTTGAATGGACTTAAAATAATAACGTAGTGAGTACACAAGAATTGGGAGCTAAATCATTTCAATAGAAAACATAAGCTTCTTAATTAACACAATAGAAAAAGCATTTGGAATCGAACATAAAAGCATTCTAAGTTTAAGATAATACAACAACATTAGTCATTCTAATCATACATGAACATAAAGGCAATATAAACTTCAATGTCACTCCTTAAATAATTAAGTTAGTTACTATTGGATACCCTAAGAAACGTATATAGAAAGGAGGGGCTTCAGCCCCAACCTTGGAAATAAAAAAAAAAAGAAAAGTTCAACTTGTTGTTATGCTATAAAACATTAAAGAATGCATCTGAATTTTTTGGAGATGACCTCGAAATATATTTTACTTTTCCCCAAAAGTAAGTGTTTTCTCATTTTGATTGAAATAATTGATATTGAAGCAGAAAGAAACCACTATGGGATTGTGGGGGCAGTGTTAATTGTTAAATCACAAGATTACAATTATGCAGGTGGTAAAAGTTGCCCACTACAATCGAAATCACCACATACATAGTCTTTCATCTAAACAGCTCTTGATAGCCCAATATATAATCCCATATTAAGCTACAATTGCAAAGAAACGTGTATCCCTATTAACAGCAACCACACAAAATAACATTGGGAATTCAGAGAATTAGGACAATTTATATAAATGGGCAGAAACCTTGTTGGACATAATAATACAGGAACAAAATGTTAGAAGCTCTGTCTACCAAGTACAGTATGATTGTTATTTTTTAATTTAACCTTATGAACTACCAAACATGGGTACAACATACACACAAAATGGTCAAGAATTCAGGTCGGATAAGCTAATGAGCAACAGATCTATATTTTTGGAGGAAAAAAACAGCAAAGAAAACACATGGCCAATATGTTTCACACATCCAAAAACCACAAGAAATCACTTTACACATTACCATTTATGAAAAGTATATACGAAACATAAGGGATATCTGACCTCGAACAAACAGATGGTTGAATGTGACGACGCCTCTGATATATGCAGCTAGGGCCGAGAAAAAATGTGAAGATTAGTAATTGAAGGTCTATTGTAAGCAGAAAGCATGACAGCTATATACTCATATCGTATATAAAAATCAGGAATCCCAAACCTTGTATATACCTCAAATCGTGAAAGCTTGAAATCAAAAACCTTGAAATCAGGAATCAAAAACCTTGAAATCAGAAAGCCATATACAAAAATCGTTACAAAAAATGACGAATCAAAAAATCGTGGATTAAAATCAAGAATATCACTTATGCATTCCACAACTTCTATGGTAGCAAAAGAGGGCTGTCTTCTCAATAAGCATTTTCGATTTCGTAAAATATGGTGCGTTTCGATGCAGCTCGAATCGCAGAATAGAAATTTAATTCTTCATGAACGCACTGGTGAGAGTTTATTCGTCGTGGGAAGATTGTGGCCCAGAGAGTATACAGATGCTAGGGCACAAGGTTGGGAAAGGTAATGGAGAGGGTACATGAGTCTTTCCAATTTCATTTCAAGTCATTACTGTGCAGATAGGATCCAACTGGGCTCGGACGTCCGATACCTATACAATGGCGCTACAGTGTTTTAAAGCGGGCTCCCAAGATACCTATCTGGTCTACCAAACACATAGATAACCCAAGATATGTACCCTATCCAGTCCTTATCTGGTCTACCAAACGGCCCCTTAAACTAAAGCTGAGATAGGTAATCGGGCTATTGAGCAAGACAAATCTACCCTTTGAGCATCACAAACATTCCACACCCTAGCGCCCCAATTTGAAGCTGCGTATGCGGCTCGACGCGATTCAACTCGAAGAAGCTCAATCCAAACAAGCCGTTTCGGACTATCACAAACGTTCACGCCACGGCCTCCCAATTTCGCCGCTTCGTGTCCGGCCGCGTGTGTCGATTGAAGGGTGGTCGACGCTTGTTATGAGCGGGAAGCGAATATCAATCTCAAAATAAGTGACGTGGCGAGGCATGTGTGCCATGCATATTAGTTACGAGTTGTTAGTACGTTAGGAAGCTAAGCGCTTGTTAGTTAGACATGAACCCGTTAATGAGAGAAGCAATCGAGCGGTTATAGAAGTTAGATATAAATAGAGGTGAAGCATGTAAAGAGCACTTTTGGATAATACGTTTTGAGGATCAATACATAAATCTTTCAGATAGTCGATCACTCACTACACCTCTCACACGAGCCTTTGCGAGTGTTAATCTTTGCGGTCTACGGTGATCGACGAGCTAGGATTGGGGACCGAATTCGGTCGTGAAGCCGGACGTTACGAGTGGATCGTAACAATTGGTATCAGAGCAGATCGATCTACGAACCGCGCATGCCGAGAAACAACACAAGGGGAACAGCAAAGATGGAACAAAGAATAGACAATCTGGAATCTCAAATGAGTCAGCTTAAGCATTCGATCATGGAGGAATTTCGCCAACAGTTCGAGGAATTAAGGAAGGAACTTAGGGCGGAAGGGAAGAAAACGAATGAACAAAGCAGAGAGGAGGGAGAATCATCGTTCAAATCAAGGAATGAGTCCAATCAAGGTAACACTAACACACTCAGATATAGAATGCAGAAGATTGAATTTCCTAGATTTAATGGGGAAAATCCTAGGCAATGGATAAGGAAATGTCAGAAGTATTTTTGTTCAATACGATGAGCGATCAGGATAAGATCTTAACAGCAGCAATGTATATGGATGGAGGGGCTGATCTATGGTATTTGGAGTATATTGAAGATAAGAGAGATATTAGTTGGGAAGAGTTCGTAGAGCTCGTGATGGACAGGTTTGCAAACATAGAAGGGAGGAATTTGGTTGCCCAGTTTAATAAGCTGAAGCAAGAAGAGAACGTGATGAGCTACACCATACAATTCGAAGAATTGAAGGCATTTATGGCCAGCAATAATAAGAATCTATCAGAAGGATACTTCGTCCAAAGTTATCTCAGTGGCTTGAAGGAAGAAATAGCAAGAATGGTAGAGATGTTTAACCCCCAAACCCTAAGTGCAGCTATCCAATTAGCTAAAAAACAAGAATTACTGATTAACTCCTTAGGAAGGGGCCCGAAGAGTATCAGTAAAGGAAGCCATAACCAGTGGATACCTATGAACAAGAAGACAGGAGATGGCAAAGAGCAACAAACAGAGGAGCTAAAAAAAAATCTACCCTTCAAAAAGTTATCACCCGAAGAGATAGATGTACGAAGAAAGAGGAACATGTGCTTCAAATGTGATGAAGCATACCAACCGGGCCATCGTTGCAAAAAGTTGTTCACTATAGTCTGTGAGCAAGATTCGACAGAGAATGAGGAGTTGATACTGACCGAGGAGAGTTCGGAAGAAGAGGAGTTGCATATCTCAGTACATGCGCTCGTCGGACAAGTGGCACCGGATACAATCAAACTAGCAGGCAAAGTAGGAAAAAATCATATCTCAATACTAATCGATACGGGAAGCACCCACAGTTTCTTAGACGCTACAACAGCAAGGAAATTAGGGTGCGAGTTAGAATGCACAAATCCTTTACTCGTGACAGTAGCCGATGGGGGCAAACTGGAATGCAACATGAGGTGTTCGAAGTTGGAGTGGGAAATGGGGAAATGCAAGTTCAGTGCAGCCGTGAGAATATTGAAGCTAGGAGGATGTGATATGGTTATTGGAGTAGATTTGTTGAGACAGCTCGGACCCGTAACATTCAACTTCGAGGAACAAAGCATACAATTCAAGAAGGGGGAAAGAGTGATCATGTTACAGGGGATGAAACAAGAAGTCATGCTGAAAATGATCAGTGGGAACCAATTTTGCAAGGTGTACAGAAAAAGGAGAGGAGCGATATTTGGGTGTTTATGCATGGTGTCACTTGAGGAAGTGTTAGAAGAAAGTAAAACAGACCCACTTCTCCAACACCTTATAGCCAAATATGTCCATATATTTGAAAAACCTACTCAATTACCACCTTATAGATCACATGATCATAATGTGACACTCAAACCTGAAACGCAGCCCTTCAAACAAAATCCTTATCGCTACCCTTATCTACAGAGAATGGAGATAGAAAAGTTAGTCAAGGAAATGTTGGAGTCGGGTGTCATTCAGCCTAGCAAAAGTCCTTTCTCATCACCGGTGCTGCTGGTTAAAAAAAAAGATGGATCGTGGAGGTTCTGTATCGACTACAGGAAGCTAAATTCAGTGACCGTGAAGGATAACTTTCCCATACCTTTGATCGACGATTTGTTAGATGAGTTGAAGGGAGCAGTCATATTCTCGAAGATAGACTTGAGGGCCGGATACCACCAAATACGGATGAACCCAAAGGATGTTCCAAAGACTGCATTCGTTACGACAAGCGGGTTATATGAATTTAAAGTAATGCCGTTCGGACTCACAAACGCTCCAGCAACATTTCAATCCCTCATGAATTCAGTTTTCCGAGCACACTTGGGGAAGTTCGTGCTAGTATTTTTTGACGAAATTTTGGTCTTTAGCCAAGACATGGATGCGCATATTATACATTTGAGTCGGTTTTAAACTCTTATCAGAAAATCAGTTGCTTGCCAAAGCATCCAAGTGCTCCTTTGGAACAAGAGAAGTTGATTATTTGGGGCATATAATTGGAGAAAAGGGTAGCCGCAGATCCTGCGAAAATAAAGGCGATGGTGGAGTGGCCAGACCCAAAACGTTAAGGAATGAGAGGATTTTTGGGGCTAACGGGATACTACCGAAAATTCGTGAGGCATTATGGGATGATAGCTAAGCCACTCACAGACATGACAAAAAAAGGACAATTTCAGTGGTCAGAGGAAGCGGAAGTGGCATTTGAAAAACTGAAAACAGCCATGATAACAGCCCCAGTCCTTCGATTACCAGATTTCAGTAAACCCTTCGTTGTGGAGACAGACGCATGTTATAATGGATTGGGAGCAGATAATGCAGGAACAACACCCGATAGCGTTTATCAGCAAAGCACTAGCACCGAAAAATCTGGGTTTATCCATTTATGAAAAAGAGTTTCTAGCGATCATTCAAGCGACGGAGAAGTGGAGAGCTTATTTACTGCACGCGCAATTCATAATCAAAACAGACCATCAGAGTCTCAAGTATTTGTTGGAGCAGAAATTGTCGACTCCGGTGCAACATAAATACTTAACCAAGTTACTCGGATTCGATTACAAAATTGAGTACAAAAAAGGAGCAGAAAATAAGGTGGCAGATGCGTTGTCGAGAAGGAGCGGCGATGCGAACGCGGCACGACTGGTGCGAATGCAAAGCGATTCGGTGTTGAAACCAGCTTGGATGGGAGAGATACAATCCAGCTATGTGGATGACGAGACAGCCGGAGAAGCCATAACTGAATGTGTTACTATTCCTTATAACACATCTCTTTTCTCATATAAGGATGGCTTGCTGCGATTTAAAGGACGTTTGTATGTGGGGACAGCCGGCTCTATTCGAAGTAAGATCATAGAGTATTATCACTCTTCCAATTATGGGGGCCATTCGGGCATCAATGCGACGTATCAAAGGTTATACACTACGTTTGGATGGCCGGGAATGCGAGAACAAATCAAAGCCATGATCATGCAATGCCGGCAGTGTCAGCTAAGCAAACACGAGACGACTCGAACTCCGGGACTTCTACAACCGCTTCCAGTCCCCAATCAAGCATGGCAACATATCACCATGGACTTCGTAGAAGGTTTGCCTCTTTCCCACAAAAATAATTCCATTTGGGTTGTTGTTGATCGATTCACTAAATATGCACACTTCATTCCATTAAATCATCCTTACACAGCATCACATATCGCACAACTTTTTCTGGATAACATTTACAAACTTCATGGCTTACCTGTGAGCATTATTTCGGATAGGGATAGAATATTTACTAGTCTTTTTTGGAAGGATTTGATTGCATTGTTGGGTGTTTCACATCATTTAAGCACCGCCTATCACCCACAAACAGACGGACAGACCGAGAGAGTTAATCAATGTCTCGAGACATACCTTCGTTGTATGTGTAGTAATGCTCCCACTAAATGGTGTCGTTGGTTGCCTCTTGCCGAATTTTGGTACAATACATCGTTCCACACAGCTTTACAACTGACCCCTTTCGAAGCACTATATGGTTATAAACCCACTCCTTTAGCTTTGAATACATATATGCAACCCACAGTTGTGGGCGTGGAGATAACATTACAGGAAAAAAGGGAAATCCAAGTTTACTTGCAACGGACTCTCCAGCAGGCGCAAGATCGTATGCGCACAACAGCAAATCGCCATCGCCGTGTTCGTGAATTTCAGGAGGGTGACTGGGTGTATCTAAAGCTCAAACCTTACAGGCAACTCTCACTACGACTGCATCGATTTTGGAAGCTCAGCCCACGCTATGCAGGTCCTTTCTTGATCAAGAAACGCATCGGAGCAGTGGCATATGAACTGGATCTTCCTTCGTCAACAAAACTGCACCCGGTGTTTCACGTGAGCTACTTGAAAAGAGGAATTAAACCAAGCGATAAAGTCACCGCAGAGCTACCAGAGTTCAACGAGGAGGGTCGAGTCCTACTACAGCCAGTAGCTATACTAGCTCGACGAATAGTGAAAAGAAACAACAGTCCCAGCGCGCAAGTTTTGGTCCAGTGGGCGCATTTACCAACGGAGGAAGCGACTTGGGAGGATCTCCAAGAGATAACGATCAGATTTCCAGCATTATTGGCTTGAGGTCAAGCCATTCTTGAAGGGGGGGAAATTGTTATGAACGGGAAGCAGAATATCAATCTCAAAATAAGTGACGTGGCAGGCATGTGTGCCATGCATATTAGTTACGAGTTGTTAGTCTGTTAGGAAGCTAACTGCTTGTTAGTTAGACATGAACCCGTTAATGAGAGAAGCAACTGAGCGGTTATAGAAGTTAGATATAAATAGAGGAGTGAAGCATGTAAAGAGCAGCTTTTGTATAATACAGTTTTGAGGATCAATACATAAATCTTTCGTATAGTCAGTCACTCCAGCTACACCTCTCACACGAGCACTGCACTGAGTGTTAATCTTTTGCAGGTCTACGGTGATCGACGCCGGAGCTAGGATTGGGGACTGAATTCGGTCGTGAAGCCGGAAGTTACGAGTGGATCGTAACAGACGCGAATCAACTCGAAGAAGAAGCATCAAATCCAAAAAGCCGCTTCGGATCAGTAATTTTTTGAAGCAGGTTCGTAACATCTCTTACAAATCGAAGCAATATTTCTATTTTCCACCCTTTCTTGAGACGAATCTAACTACAATTTTCATTCCTTGTCGTCTGAAATGCAAGGTAAAAGAAAACCTTTCAAAGTTCAGACAAACCTTTTACCCTGTCGTCGAAGAACCCTAGCAGAACAAGGTAAGAAATCCTTTCCTCAAATAACAGTACATTTGTGGCAAAATCAGTAAAAATACTCGATGGGCTTCTTCAATTTGTTGCAAAGTTCATTTTTTAGTTATGGAGTGTAATATAATTTTCGATTGTGCAGACAGAGTGCCAGACAGAATCTACTGTGAGAAATCCAATTCGGTCCTTGCTTTGTGAGATTAAGTGTGAGGCGTAATTTAAGAGGTATTTCATTTCTTGAGCCTTTAATTTTTGCACGAAAAGATACACACGATATATGATATATCTATTATGTATATGTGAAATGACATATGATTTATTAGTCTATAAGTATTTGAAAAATAAACATGTTTGAAATAACTGATTTTATCAGATGTATAAACACATCCATCACATAAGGGATCGGGTTAAGTCGACAGCAAAGGATCTGATGTCTTAAGGATATTTGAAACAAATAGAGCTATGGATATGGTCTAAAAAGAAAACTATATAGACGGGTACATGATAGGCTATATGATTCAGAACGAAGCTACTGTCAGTGTAAGTTGGTTGGAGAGAATCCAAATTGGGAGGAGGGGACATCAAACTAACTTCAAGGGCAGAGGTGTTGACGTCTTGTAGATCAGGCACTAGCACATTTTTGATTAGGCAAATTCAAGAAACATCAGTATGATTGACAATTTTAGATAAAAAAGGGCAAAGGGATAATAAAGATACAACCAAGATGTAACTGTAGTTCTGTAAAATCCCTTAATAAGTGCAGGTTGTTTGTTTAACGTAACTGAAGTTTTAATGAATAGTATAAATTTGGTATTGTGAAACCATTGCAAAATTCTTCCCTTTGCAAATTTTGAAATACACCAAATTTTGCATTGCATCAAGTTTTGAAAATTATTGGAAGTTAAAACAATTAAGGAAATGTGTGTTGTGCTTGATTTTAGGATATACTTGTGGGGATAAACATATTTGTGAAGACTGTACAAATATATTTTACTCATTGGCAGAACTCATTGATACATGTTTGTTTTTACTTATTGGCATAACTCAGTGGCAACCTTCAAAATTCGTCATGTTTGACTTGAGCTCACATAACTTCAGTAGATCCAACTCTGCCCTCTCCTTGCTGCTTTTTTCTTCATGTAATTTTTCTTTCAATAATTCAATGTCTTCATGAGAAGCTTTTATCTTTCTATCTTCAAGAAACCTCAGACTCCTAGCGATATAATGAGACAGGTCCATTATGAATGTATATATAATTTACTGAGAATGGAAACATTAAAATGGATATCTCAGTTCACAACCACATTGAATGCAGGAGATTGTAGGAGTTAGGGTACAATAGTTCCTTATGGCACATGAGTTCTATGCTAATACACAGGAATTTAACAATGCTGACAGAATATCCATGAGAGAATGAAAACAAGCCACCTAAAACGACTTGTCATGTCATCAATATGAATTCCTAGTTTAAGGCTACAGCACATGCACACCTTATGAGGAAGCAATCTAACAGAACCTGCCAGTTCATCAATCTGATTTCCTTATGTCACAAAGGATTATCAAACCTATCTTAAGCTAATCAACACTGCAGACCTTTTAGGGCTACAAAAATAACTTCAAAATTTAAATAGAAGACTTTATGCTCAAAAGGTTGTAATTGTTGCCTCTGCTCATATCTAATTTTCCTCTCTCGTATTTTACTTCTTTAAACGGAATATCATTGAAGTTTCTATATTTTGGCTACATGCATTAATACCTAATAGTGATAAAGATAAATACAATCATAAAGAGGAAAATTCATGTGCCAACTCTATGCATCTCATGGAGGTATGACTAAGACAAACATGCTGCATGAACATCTATAGATCCAGTAAGCAAAGAAGTAGCAGCCAACCAAACCAAACATGCTTCTATACATGTTGCTTGTTTATATGTTTGTGCTTGATTTTAGGATATACATGGGGATAAATGCACTGCACAAATATATTTTACTCATTGCCTCAACTCATTGGCAACCTTCTACGTATAAAGATTTTTTTTACTATGCTATACCCTGCAATTAGTTATTGGTTTTTCTTGATTAGCTACATAACACCCAGTCAATTTTTGGAATGGGTAAACATGTTTCTTGCTTTCCCGTATGTTCTTGAAGTGTGCTGGAAAAGATGCCATGCACTCAGGTCGCTATTATTACAAGTGCCCGGCTAGTATAAAACACGAGAGTTCTTTCTTATGGTGTGATGAATATCACCAAAACGATCCCACATGTATGATTCTCAATTATGTCTTGAACCAAGTATACACAAAAAAACCTAGGGCAAGCTCCGCTCATTCATCTACCAGTCAACCACAAAATAATGCCATAGAAAGAGATATCGGTCCGACTCGTTTCAGGAGTGACTTTGAAATGCAAATTGCTCTACTTTGAAATGCAAATTGCTTTTATCTTCATGTCGATCGTTTTGATTTTATTTGGAGTGATCCTTGGTAAATTACTTTAAAGTGTCTTTGTAGCACAATCATCACCTTACGCCTCCTGGCTTTGTATGCCACAGTTCCAAAAATTGTGTGTGTTTAGGATATTTTTATTCATTATGAACTACTAGTCTATCTATGTTGTTGTATTATGTTGTATGGAATTTGGACTCTGTTGTATGGAATTTGGCGTGTATTTCATTTGGCTGTAGTATGGAATTTGGCTTATGGAGTATTTTTACTGATGTTGTATAGGCCTAATGTTTTCAATGTTTTACTATATCAACGTAAATTGGAGAAGTAGATGTATAAGCACAATTGACGACTTGCAGATCCACTTGGACATTAACAAGATGAACTAAATTATTTTTATATTATATGTCATTGAGTAATTTCATCGAACATATTGTGCTCACTGCTCAATTCCAAAAAATCTGTTCTAAATATATTCTAATTTTCACATACCTTTTCTTCAGAATTTTTTCTCTCTCAAGTCTCAAACAAGTAAAACTGTAAACTCAATAATTGGACCTGCGGCTGTCAATTGCTTCAGTAGAATAGAAGAAATATCATTGAAGTTTCCTATAAATTATTGCATTAAAACTGATTATCTCTTTATTTAATTTAAAATATATTGCTAGCTAGCTCTCATACCTAACATATGATTAGGAGGGTGTTTGGCTGAGCTTATAAGCTCTATAAAACAACTTATAAGCTATGTAGGAGCTTATAAGCTATTGTAAAGCGTTTGGCAAAATTAAGTTGTGAAAATAAGCTCCAATAGCTTATAAGCTCCCCTAAAAATAAGTTTGTTAACCCTAACTTATTTTTTCATAAACTTATAAGCAATCATGAATTTACCAAAATAACTTTATTATAGTTCGTTATTTCCTACACATACACTATCAATTTCACATCTCGTCAATTTTATCTCTCTAACTATGATTTTCTCTCTCTAACTCACGATTCTTTCTCTAACTTATAAGATCAATTATCCAAACACTTTAACAATTTATAAGCACTTGAGAAATTACCTCTTATAAACTCTTGAAACATCTTATAAGCTCTCTAAAATAAGCTTAGCCAAACACCCCTAGTTCAGTTCAATTATTTTTAATAGAAACCACACATTAATGCGCCACACTGAAAAAATAACGATATGGAATTCACGGAGTTAGTATATCAAACAAAACCACACACACTACACATCTAATATGTGATGAGTCCAATCAAATTTTTAATACATCTTCTCAAGATTAAATAATTGTTACCCTAAAAATAAGACAACAGTAGAGAATAAACAAATTCTTAAAGAGGTCAAATAAAAGTTGAACTTATCATAGCATGAAGTGTAATTGCACTTGTTGACTTTCCCATTAAGTGCTCTAACTACTTAAAATTTGAGTTGTCCCATTTTGAACATTAAATTATACATTATTGGATTTTTAGTCAACGCAATAACACTAGAAGAGGGTGTAGATCGCAAATAAAAATATATATGAATTAAAACAATTACAATTTATAAATTAAATGTCTTCTACTTTTCTTACTCAGAATATTATTTATTTACTTTTCCCTAATACGCACTTTCGAGATGTATTTCATATTAAAAAGACTACTCTCATTTCTTATTTGTACATAATGAGACATATATCACGTGACTATGAAAAACTGAATTTATATATTATAAGATATATTTTCCAATATTTAGTGAGGAAAATTAATGTCATATTTTGGTTTCATTTATCTTGTGGATTTACCGGAATAAAATGATCGAAGTCAATAAAATTGAATGGACAAAGTTGAATACAACATACAAATAAATGACGTTGGGATATTGAAAATGATATAAAAACGTGGAGGTATATCTAGGAATAGTATGGTTTTGGGTCCTGATGCTTATATATTTTTATGATTGAGTCGGTGTACATTATTTGGTTAAAATCAAGTTTCTCTATTATGACAAGGAAAATGACTCATTCCCATGCCCTTCGTGATGTAAGTCTATAGTTTCTGGCATCTTTTAACTTTTGTTAAAATCATATCAATCTCAAGTATAAGTATCTTGGTGTATCTGTATTTTGATTAGATCTCAAAACTCACTGATGATTGTTCTGGTGACGTAACTTAGTGCTGCTCGTATATTATGGAGTTAGCCTTTTAATTTGGTTACATGTTTCAGCATAAGAACTACTAGTTTGGACAGACTCAAAATTGACGGAGTTCAAACATTATTAAAGTTAGTAGGATTGAAAGAAATTTCAGTACCAGCTCAAGTGAAGAAAAGCACGATAGCCCGGTGATATTACCCAACATCTCGAACACCTCTTTCCTCGCTTTGCCTAAATCAAACTCATATCCGATCCGACTAGCCAAATTTTCTAGTCTTGCATTTGTGTTGCGGCTGATTTCACCCAGTAAATCACACACACCCTGTAGCCCTTCAACCGCCTTGCGTTTCTTACCCGAATGTCTTGGAACCTGATCGTCTTTCTGACTCTGGCAGAAGCTATTTTCCGTTGCTTCATTTTAGAATAAATCTTCTAAGTTAACGTGATAATCACCCGCTATGCCCCCTTCTGCTATGTTTTCCTCTTGTAGTAAATCATTAACCGCTTCCATAACATCCTCGGCACCCTCTCCGTTCGCTTTGTCCTTACCGAATATTTCTTTCCAATCATTTAAAAAAGGCCATGACTTATAACGCATCAGTCGCGCATTAGTATCACTCTGAGAAAAACAACACCATGTAAGTAACCTCTCAAATCAAATGGATAAATGATACAAAAACATAAGTACAGTTCAATGATGTATTATGAAACATGCATTTCTTAGCTATAGTGTATGTACAATGAACATCACCTTGCAATAAAATTCCACGAACCAAATCAAGGAAAATAGCAGGTATATTAATTTGTTGGCCACATAACCGCAATAGTACTTCTTTCAAATGCATAATAGATCTTGTCTTAACGATACATGCAGCATAATGGAAACTTAATGGCAGTTTCATCCAATAACAATATACACTTTGACGTGGTGACATATATTTGGCATCTAATCCCTAGGCGAATTCATTGAAATAAATGCAAACCTTGACGATTTGATCCCATTGATCGTTGTCACAGTCAATCATGTGAGTCCCTTTCAAATTGAAGCCAACACCACTTTTACTAAGCATTTGGGAAAGAGAATTGTAATTCTTCTTCCAAGTAGTAAGCTTAGAGTTGATATGAGGCATTCCCTTTAAGTCCGTATCGGGAAATTCTTTTTTCATTGCGTCTTCCAACTTGTTCAAATAGCCTGCGCTAAACCCATTGTCGGATTTCCACCCTTGTGCAACAAGTTCTTTCAAAGCTGCGAGTAGGATCTCTTCCTCTTTTTGCGACCAACTACGTCGTGTCTTATCAGTTTTGTTGACTCTCCCACGGCCCATATCGCTGCTACCTGTTTTTATACAATAATAAAGTCATTACAATTTAGTTAACCCTATACAGATGCATAAATAAGATATTCTTTTAAACTAATCATTATGGAATAACTAAGAGGGAATTGTCATCTGCACAGAGAAGAAACAACAGGATCAAGAAGTCAAGTTCAAGAAACGCATCCCTTTCCGTTTAGCCTCATGGTGTATTATTTAGTTTTTCTCTTAGTTTTTTCTATGTAGGAAAAAAAGAAAAGGGTGTGACATTTTTTTTAGAAACTTCCACTCAGGGCATTGTGCAATCTGTCAATCCTTGTGTTGTAAAATGAAAATTTCTCCTCACTGTGTATATTATCTGTTATCTGTCATAGAGAAAATCAGATCTCTAGACACTTTTTAGTGTCATATTTATTTTCCGCCTTCATAATTTCATGCGTTCGTATCGATCTTGTTGTGATGAATGATTCTTCGGAGAAGAAACGAAACGGTTCATCGTTGATTTTGGCATCTTTTTAGCATGATGCTTGATTTTGGTAGGATGAAGTTTCAAAGGGGACTGGCATGTTCCCATTCCTCTCTTTTTGTTCCTTTGTGGAAAATTGTTCATTCCATTTTGTGAAGGTTTTTCAGAGCATATTGATGCTTGGTCCACGACTATTTGGCATGTGGTCACTCTAGGTAAAGGCATTCATACTTTAGTTCTACCAGATCAAGATCTGTCTTAAATATTTCTGCTCCTATTATTACAAGACAAACACATATTGTCCACTTTTAACAGTGTAGGGAGCTTCATATCTACTCAACTAGAAACAAACAGATGAAAGTAGCAGAAGATTCATTGCCAGTTTTCCTCTGCAACAATTATCCACATCATTAAAAACAACAATATTACATCAAGAACAAGATCATAAATTTCTTTTCCCACTTTTAGCACTAATCTGCTACGATCAATTATAGGAGTGATGCCTAATCCCTGCCAAGTTTGGAAAATACATGGACCGTGAACTAAAGGATCTCAAATCCTACAAGCAACCGAAAGGGAACAGCCGGGGACATGGAGGCTCCATTGGGTATCCGACGGATTACGATTCAAATTTCCCAAAATCAAGTCTGCTGTCCAGGCAGTACAAATAATGTGTAATTTTGCTCCAACAAGACAGAATCCCTAAATCGAACACCTAGATATCAAATAAACCCAAAATATCTCATGTATTTCTACCTAATCGATGAACCCATGTGGTACGCAGTTGATGATATTTGGAATAGACAGTAAAATGCTAACCTTCATGCGGAGAACTCATTTGTGCAGATGAAAGAAGAGAAGAACAGAACGCTGTATGGAATCGTCTCCCAGCTTTTCCCTTCACAGCGTAGATGGTTGGCTCTTTCTCTCAAAAAATGGCGCGCACAAGATACAGAAGAGGCGGTAGATTGGAAATATAGTGTAGGGTATAATTGTCATTTTTTTTGGTCATAAGGTTAAATTGGTCATTTTGTTTCTTAATCTATGTTTTTATCTAATCTACCAAACAAACAAGGTTTGTTATCTATATTTTATATCTTATCTATCAAACAACAACATACAATACCAATCTCACATTATCTACGATACACATCTATGTCTTATCTATCTTGATATATCTAAACTTGTCTACCAAGCTAAGAAAAATATTTTACTTTTGATTCAATACTCTCTCTGAAATCTTCAATTTTAAAGCCAAAAATAGGAAAACAGAAAGACAACATGGACATGCCTTTTGTAATTTTATTTTATTTTTTACATTCATAGGGAACCCATAACTATACTATCGATGTGTATTAAGTAAACGTACATTTATATGTAATAACCTTTTGTAGTTTTTTTTTTTTTTTGGTATCATGGAGAACCCGCAGCCGCTATCTTACGTGCGCACTGGGTAAACCTCACGTTCTTTTCTCCTGCTTTCCTGGTTTGCCGCCGAAATATAATATTGTTAAATATAAAAAAAAATTCGTTGGGCAGAAGGGGGTGGAGACCTTCACAATGTAATGTCATATGGATAAATTACTGATATCATTAACAAATTGATCAATTGAAATTTGCTTTAAGATTTCTAAAATATATATTGTTTCATTATTCGTTAACGTACTGTTCAATTTTAAGTTTATTTCCATTAGGCAATTAATCCAGCTTGTATGATCACGCCTTAATTAAGCTTTTCAATACACAAAATATATTCATCAATTAAATATAATTTATAGTCTGATCTTTCAGTCGAATTACAAAAATAACGTAATCTTTAAAATTTTAAACAAACGCGACATTTCAAAAAGTTGCAAATGATGTAGGAGATTTCGGCCTCAAAATCTGGACCGCAAGAAGTTTTTTCGGCATTACAATTTTGTGACAAAATTGTCTAGTTTATCTTTTTGAGATCGAAAATTTTATCTTGTGTCATATTTGTAATTATTTTAAAATTTTATAATTTCTTATATATAGAGATAGAGAGAAGGGGTTCAAATAAGAATTATTTTTAACGTGAGAACTAGGAACCACAAAAAATTATTATGAACAAAATAAATTCGTTGTGGAAGTTAATGCATCCATTGAGAAAGTTATTGAATCAAAAATTCGAATTTTTATCTAGGGTTCGAATCCATGGGGGACATAAAATTCTTTTTTTTTATTCAGTAATATTTCCAGTGAATTCATCAACTTTCATATATAATATATCATTTTTTGTTTTCACATTCTCAAGATAAAAATAATTATCACTTGGCGGAGCCACCTGGGGGCCTGAGGGGCCCATGGGCCTCCCAGCTTTTTGAAAAATAATTAATAGTATATAGGTAATCCATTTATAATCAAAAGATATGACATAGACTAGATGGTTGGAATTTCTCTCTCAATTGAGAGGCACATGTTCGATTCTTGGCGATGTAATAAATTTTTTACTTCAACTCTTCTTTTTTTTGTCAATTCTCCTTATTTTGTACTCTTCTTTTTTTCTTTAGTTTGTATTATATAGATAAAATAAACCATGTTTTTTTCTTTAATTTGTCCAATTTTTAAAATCTCTCCTTACTTTGTGCTCTTCTTTTTTTCTTTAATTTGTATTATATAGATAAAATAAAATATGTATGCAAATAAGAAAGCTTTATATCTGAATTAATATGATCAATCAATCTTAAAAAAAAATTATGATAAATTTATTCTACCAGCAACAACCGAAGACATACAAATAATTTGAATTCTCATTTTAAACCTTAAAGATGTTGACGATGATAGATTAATCCAAAATATAGATCGATTGAATATATGAGAATTATTTTAGAGATATAAGTATTGATACATATCTTTATTATCATAAGTTCTTTTTTCAGAAAGTCGGAATAAAATTTATCATTCTTTATTCAACTTTATGTCGAATATGTATAGTTTTAGTCCAATTTTAAACTAAACTATAATTATAAATTATTGAATAATTATACTTTTTCAAAATTATAATTATTTGGGCCCCAATAAAATATTTATGGCTCCGTCATTGTCTATATATATATAAGTTCAGACGACTTTTTAATTCAATTAAAAATCAAACCGCAAAATATAATTAATCCCAATAAATTAACCTTGCAAGAAGATATTATTCACCACCAAGACTTAATTGTGTATATTAATTGTATATGTCCCATATAATTGTTTCATAGTAAAACTATATATATATATATATATATATATATATATATATATATATTTAGAGAGAGGATCAAATAGACCGATTAGGATAGTATGTAGACTCAATCTCATCCACTCATCTAATAGATCCGATGGTTCAGATTTTTTCGGACTTTTTAAGCTTAATTTCGCTAATTTTTGCTTCATTAAGGGTAGATTAGTAATTTGATTTGTTATGTGATTGCGAAAACAAACAATGCATTTAGTTGAACTAAACAATGCATTCAAATGAACACAAAAATGCATTCACTTGAACACAAACATGCATATGAGTTTCAATTCACAAAATGCATTCACTTGAACACAAACATGCATATGAGTTTCAATTTTAATGCATGTTGTAAACGCTCCTAACGTTCGTTCGCGCATCCGGCGCCGTTCGCACGCACCGCCGGTTGGGTGCGATGCAGTGTTATGTTATTTTAAACGCAGTATTTGGTTGTTTTAAATGCAGTGACATGTTATTTCATATGCATTATTTATGTTTTGTTGTGGCTCTTCCCAAACCCAGCGCGACGCAAGCACCCAAAGACCCCCACCCAGCACGGAGCCCACCCGGCATCCCTACCGGCGTCGGCGCGCGCGCGGCGTCCTATCCGTCGGCGCAAGATAAAGCGTGCACCCAACACCGGTTGTGTGCGATGCATTGTTATGTTATTTTGAATGTATTGTTATGTTATTCTCTATGCATTGTTACGTTATTCTCATCATTATCGTGTTTTGTAGTGTCTTTCCTCAAACTCAACGCCGCGGAGACCCCAACGCTCGCGGACTCCTACCTGTGCCGGACGGGCACCAGCGCCATTGGTGCCTTCCCATTTTGCACTGGCGAAAAATGGGTTGCCACGTGTTCAAAATGTGTGGTGCAGATTGAGTTACATCTATTTGGGAAGCAAGATGCTACGGAACCCAACCCAATCCAACTATATATATATATATGTGGTGGTGTCAGTTAAGGTATATTCATCGTGAGTCATAATCCATGACAAGTAACGTTACCTTATTTTATTTTAACATTTTATCTTTCTCGTGATAACTATGAAAAATATGTTATGTTGAGAAACATGTTTACTATCATTCAATCTTCTAATTATGCCCCAAGTGAAATATTATTTAATTTGTCGAACAAAATAAATTTTTGTCAGTACAGTTTCTGAAAGTTTCCTATACAGAATATATATCCGAATTTTTATTTTTTTTATTTGGTATATCTAATAAGATCCGGTACATATACAGTCCATTGCCATTCATATTATTTTTTTATGGCCTAACCTTTGTCTATATAGTTACTTTATGGTCGGATTTTTTAAAAATTACAAAAATAGCACGATCTTTGTTCCATTAATATATTTATGACCCACTAATTTGCTCCGACTTTAATGTGTGATTCTGGTCAAATGTGTGATCAAATGATGATGGGCCACATACCGTTAGAAAGCCCTCTAGTGTACAATATATTAGGTTTCGTTTCATGGTGTTTGGTAACATATTTAGGTTTAATTTTGGCCATAAACTGACATTGCCATAGATTATTGCAGTAAACTTTCAAGGCCAATTTTGGCCAACTTCGGCAACAATTAAACGACCAAGACCACTTAAATTGACGGCCTTCACATGAGGTTTCTAAATATTTTTGATTTTAGGTATTATCGATAAATTGATGGTCAATTAAAATGTTATTTGAACCTAGGATTTTCTATACAATTTGTAATTTTTAATATATATATATATATATATATATATATATATATATATATATATATATATATAGGTAGGAAATGATAATTTGGTAGGAAATATGAATGAATCTGGTCTTTAATTTCTTGGATCAATGGTTGAGATTTAATTTCGGTTGTCTACAGCTTTTGTGTCTTCTGCGGATTCTTGTCAAGACTATATATATATATATATATATATAGAGGAGAGATCATATGAGAATAAATATATGTGTGAGAAATGAGAATAGATTACAGCCATTAAATATGATAGATCTATGGTCTAGATTTATTTCTTCAAATGCTATGATTATTTCTTAAGTGTGCTACGAATTACTGTAATTTTGAATTTAAAAGGGGTATTATAGTATTTATACAATAGATAAGATATGGTAATTTTCTAAAAACGTGGGTTTACATAATTAAAAGGATTTGTTAAGATTCTTTATCTATACACGCAGCAATACTGGGAATAGATATATACAAAATATATAAAATATTACAGAACACAATTCTTGCGTCTATGGAGAATAGAGGTTTGATTATGATTCTTTTTTAATTTCTGTTACATTTTTTATGCAATTACAGCGTTTTTTTATGACGCATATGTTACTGATGTTTATTGCTTTTCGTTTATGTAATGATGCATTTGAGATTTATTTTGTTTGTTTACATCTTCATTCGATTTTATTCTTGTTTCTTGTATTTTGTATAGAGTGTCTGTTATATACATAGCACACAACACATAAGCGAAGGTATACTTATCGGTTTTAATCTTGTCATAATTAATGTATTATATAGCATAATATGTTATATAATGTTAAGTACTTATTTGCGATATAATAAAATACAATAGATATACTTCTCAGTATTTATTGTTGCACTCATTACATATTATACATCAAAATATGTATTATATATAGCACATTATAACTATAAAATAATGTGTCAATATTTACGATATCTAATGAAACAAAGATATAATGGTCAGTATATAACGTTGCATTACGTCATATATTGTATAGCATATTGTTTGACATATATAGCACATGATATATATATGTAATGTTGAGTACCTATTCTCGATACAATATAAAACAAAAGATATACTTATAAGTATATATTATTGCACTAATTATATATCTTATAGCACATATTCTATTATATATAGCACATTATATCTATTATATATGGATCGGTTAAGGTGAGAAAGCTTCTTAATATACGAAAATAAGAATAGTAACACATCTTTCATATTTGTGTAGCACAATCAGAATTACTATATTGCATATGTTAGTTTAGCACATATTTCATCCATTCGTAGCACATATGCTAAATATATTAGTTTATCACATCTTTCATTGCAGCGTAGCACAAGAAGAGTTATAGTGTTGGAGTTATAGTGTTGCACAATAATCCGTGTAGCACACAAAATAAAATTGTAGCACACCGAAAATTAAATCTCAACCATTGATATAGCAAATCAAATGTCGATTCATTCTTATTTCTACCAAATTATTCATTTCTACGATCCATCTATATATATATATATATATATATATATATATATATATATATATATATATATATATATATATAGGGAGGATTATGGTGAGAATAGATATATGTATAAGAAATAAGAATGTATCTCAATCATTAATTTAAAAAAGCGAACGTTCGATTTAAACTTAATAATCCTACATTTTGGGGAGAAAGCAGTAAGGGTAATATTGAAAAAAAGGACTATTATTGCATGTCCGATTTTCAAGGCCTATACAATCCCCACCAAAATTCTCGAAAGGGGTAAATATACATCTTGTGCTATGTATATCAAACAATATGCTATACAATATATAATAAAATGCAACTTTATATACTGACCAGTATATATTGGTTTTATTTGACAGTAAATATTGATATAATATTTTATATATATAATGTGCTATGTATATTACATATTGTGCTATATAATATATTAATTAATGCAACAATATATACTGAGAAGTATATCTTTTGTTTTTTATTATATCGAAAATAAGTACTCAACATTATAGATATATATCGTGTGATATGTATATCATTTGCTATTAATATTACATATTATGCTATATAAAATATGTATTAATGCAAAATTATTCCCTGATCAGTATTTGTTCGTTTGGTTTAATATATTCAATATGTGGTTGATATATATAATGTGCTATGTAAATTACATAATGTGCCATATAATATATCAATTAATGCAACATTATATACTGAGAAGTATATTTTTTTACTTTTTTATTATATCGAAAACAAGTACTCAACATTATAGATATATATCGTGTGCTATGTATATCATATATCATGTGCTATTAATATTACATATTATGCTATATAAAATATTAATTAATGCAAAATTATTCCCCGATCAATATTTCTTCGTTTAAAATATATATTCAATATGTGGTTGATATATATAATGTGCTATATAATATAATAGTTAATGCAACATTATATACTGAGAAGTATATCTTCGTTTTATTAGTGTATCTTAAATGTGTAATCAACATTATATATATTGTGTGCTATATATATCATATATTGTGCTATATATTGTATAAATTAATGCAAAAACGAATGAAGATGTAAAAAATCAAAATAAATCTCAAATGCAACATTATATATAACGAAAAGCTATAAACATCAATAATAAATGCGTCATAAATAAAACGTTGTAACAACATAAAAATTATAACAAAAAAAATAAAAAATAAAATCGTAAGCAAACCTAGATTCTCTATTGTCGTCTGAATTGTATTCTGCAATGTTTCTGTTATTTTATCTATAAAGAATTCTCTGTATTCAGACGTGTAAAGAAAAATAACCATAATCAATCCATTTAATTATGTAAACCCATGAATTTAGGAACTACCATATCTTATCTCAAATAGAAATATAAAAGTACCCTTTTAAAATCGAAATTATACTAAATCGTAGCACATGCATTCAATAATTATAGCCTTTATATAATCAAATCTAGACCATAGATCTATCATATTTAAGGGCTGAAAATTATGTGGAAATTCATTTATATAGTCATCCAAGTTAAGGAATGTCAAATTATAGCCACCAACATAAAAATGTCAAATTATAGCCAACTTACTGGCCCTATTGTGACTATTATCACCAAATAGTACTAATAGGTCCAACTATTTAGCCATCCAAGTTAAGGAATATCAAATTATAGCCACCAACATAAAAGTGTCAAATTATAGCCAACTTACTGGCCCTATTGGGACTATTATCACCAAATAGGGCCAGTAAGTTGGCTATAATTTGGCATTTTTATGTTGGCTATAATTGACATTCCTTAACTTGATGACTATATAAAAACTTTTCTCAAAATTATTCTCATTTCTCACAAATATATCTATTCTCATATGATCTCTCATATATATATATATATATATATATATATATATATATATATATATATATATATATATATATATAAGTGGGTTATGAGAAAACTCCTTAGTATAGAAAATAGGAAAAGTAGCATATCTTTCAGATTTGTGTATATGATAAAATTACTATATTGCACATGTTAGTTTAGCACATATTTCATCCTTTCGTAGCATATATGCTAAATATATTAGTTTAGCACATCTTTCATTGCAGTAACACAAGAAGGGTTCTAGTCTTGCATAGTAATCCGTAGCACACAAAGCTAAGACAATCGAAATTAAATCTCAATCATTGATCTAGCAAATCAAAGGCCCAGATTCATTCTCATTTCCTACCAAATTATCATTTCCTATATGAACTATATATATATATATATATATATATATATATATATATATATATATATAGGGGTTGGTTATGGTGAAAGCTTCTTAATGTATGAAAATAGGAATAGTAGTATATCTTTCATATTTGTGTAGACAATCAATTACTATATTGCACATGTTAGTTTAGCACATATTTCATCCATTAAGTAGCACATATACTAAATATATTAGTTTAGCACATCTTTCATTCTTGATAGCACAAGAAGAGTTCTAGTGTTGCACAATAATCCGTGTAGCATACAAAACACAAAAGCAGTAGCACATCCGAAAATTAAATCTCAACCATTGATATAGCAAATCAAAGGCCCGATTCATTCCTATTTCTTACCAAATTATCATTTCTATCGATCCATCTCCTATATATATATATATATATATATATATATATATATATATATATATATATATATGGGAGGGTTAATGTGAGAACTATTTTTATCGTGAGAACCAAAAAATGATGAATTCATTATGAAAGTTGATCCGCTGGAAAAGTTATTGAATCCAAAAAAATAAAATTTTCGCCCCTCATGGGATTCGACCCGGGTGAAAAATTCTGAATTTTTGAATTTAGTAACTTTCTCAACGGATTCATCAACTTTCATAGTAAATTCATTTGGTTCTTAGTTTTTATAATAAAAGTGGTTCTCATTTGAAACTAACTCTTTCTATATATATATCACAGAACAATGTTGTTTGAAATCAATTGGTGTTATGTTTGAACTCAATTGGAGTTACGTGGCAAAATTAATTGTCCACGAAAATTGTTAGTCCTAATCACACTTTGTTAATGACGTTAAATTAGCATGTCATAAATGTAATAACGGAGCAAAAGATTGTGTCATTTCTATAATTTTTTAAATATCATACTATAAAGTAACTATACCAGCAAGTGTTAAACCACAATTGAATGATAGCCCTTTCTTTTTAGATATCATTAATATACAATACCTACTTTTATAATGCCATAATATCTATGGCTGTAAGTATGGATGTTAATGGGTGGATTTTACCCGGATCGATCTGGAACCGTTCAAAACTCATTAAATTTGAAAATAGCGGTTTTGGTTTCGGTTCCGATTCCAGACCCGCTTTAGACCCAGACCGTTTAGATCCATAGTTTGATGATTCGGATCTGGTTCTGGTTCCAGAACCAGAACCAATACTTATTTATTGGTTCTGATCCGAGTAAAACACGTCTATTGATAAATCTAAGTTTAAATAGGCTTGTCAATGAGCTAGTTTTATCCATATCGATTCAAAATCACTCATAACCCATTAAATTATAAAGCAACGATTTCGGTTCAAGTTTTGGTTCTTATCCGATTTTGGTCCGGTTTAGTTCCAGACCCGCTCAGATCCGGACCGCTTAAGATCCATAGTTGATGGTCCTGGTTCGGTCCGGATCCAGTGTCTAATGGGTCGGTTCCAGAACTAGAACCATTATTTATTTATTGGATCTGGTCCGGATAAAACTCACCCATTGACATCCCTAATTGCAAGTGTGTGTTTTTCTTACCTTGTATGTTAATCGCCTGTTGAGAATTCATTTAGTCTGTTGAATTTTGAAATATCTTTGTCCTTTGACTTTTTTGTATTTTTGGCAATGTGGAATATGTTTTGAAAGAGTGATTTAGCATTTTTGAGGTTGATGGACAATAGGCATATTGCTATTTGCTGGATCCATTGTTGTTGGACCACATACTAGGAATTAAATAGCCTTATTATCGAAATTGATCTACTTACCAATGCACAAACTGTACTTGGTCTTATTTCTTCTATTCACTTTTGAATTTCTCATCCATTGTTGTTGGACCACATGCTTATGATTCTATGTTATCGGAATTCGACCCAAATTAGAGCAAATGAACCTGTTGGATACAGTGTAGGGAAAGATGAAATCACAGCTTCACGCAGAAGAATCTGCTCGGCCGTCCAAAGTCCAAAGTGTATTATTGCGTGGCCAATTCTTGGGAAGAAACTTCGACCATCTCTTTATCTTTTTATTGTTGTATCATGTTTTTGCTTCTTCAGATTTCTAAGGCTATCCTACCAATGGAATTATTAATTTATTAAAATTTTAAATTTGGTGTTGTAGGAATACAATAGTCTTTTTGTTAATATTTTTTTAATTAAAGGGTTATATTGAGTAATATAGAATTACCCTTCTCTTTTTTCTCTTTCGAGATTTTTGGGTTTTGATGAGGCCCAACCGTTAGAATTTTGTCTCTTGGGTTTAGTTTCTTGTACTCTTCCTCCATTTATCTTGTATATTATTTACATATTATGAATACTTTTCTACTAAAACATTTATTACTCACAAACCAAGTATTGATGGAAATAACTAGGGATGATGGTGGATTGGGTTGTCGTGAGTACCTGTTTATACCAAATCTTAATAAGATGGGTTTGGGTAAGTTTGAAATGGGTTTGGGGATGATATGAGTTGTGAAACTAGTATCGGTAATTGATTTGGGTTTACTTTGAAAAATCAGTTATGGATACCTGCTATCCGAACCCATTTATATATATAATATTAATTAACTAAATAATTTTATGATATATTTTATAAGTACTCCCTTCTTCCACGATAAGTGTATCACAATTGTTTTATTCGGCGTCCACGAAAAATGTATCACTTTCCTTTTTAAAACAATTCTCCTTAACCTCACAACCACTAATTATTTAACAAAAAATCATTCATACCACTCACAACCTAACAAATAGTGAGATCATTTCTCCACTCAAATAACACCCATCAATAATTTTATCAAAACTCGAACCATCCATAAGTAGTATACTTATTGTGGACGGAGAGGTTATTTATTTTGCAATTCTTCATAATATTTTTATTTATACTTTTTTTTTTATAGTAGTTAAGAAAGATTATATGATGAGAAGGTTGTTGACAAGAAGATTTGAAAAGTTCGAATATATATATAGGGGTTGGATCCAGTGAGAACTTATCTTTTTTGAGAACTTGAGAACCATACATAAGACGTTGAAGATAATGCACAAAACAGGATAAAGTTGTGCATAATGAAAACTTTCTAAAATTGTCGCATAACAAAATAATTTTAAAAGTTTTCGTTATGCTAACTTTATACCATTGTGTATCATCTTCAACGTCTTATCATCAGTTCATGAGTTCATAAAAAGATGTGATTCTCATTTGATCCACTCCTTATATATATATAATTTAGAATATTATTTTAGATATGGCAGATTTAAGTTAGACTATATAATTTTTATTTTTATACTTTCAAATTTATTTTATAATCAATCATTTTTTCTAATTTTTATCTTTCTTATTATTATTATTACTTCGTAGCCTTCAAATTTTTATTAAGACGTGTAACCCCAATTAAACAGCTATTATTTGATTATTTAAATATTTTATAAATTTATTTGCATTTGGATGAATAATTAATAGGTATTACCCTATAAGTTTGAAATGAGTATGAGTATTAAAGTCATTTTAAAATGAATTTGAAGCGGATATAAATAAATAAATTTTATGAATTTAATTTTGAATTGCTTAATAAGTGGATCTCCAACTAATTGCCATCCCTAAACGTAACCCTTGGTTGTAAATTTGATGCGAATATTCGATTGTAATTAGTTCGAGCCAATTAGCACTATGTTAATTTGGGTTGAAAGATCTAAATTCATAGTTGCAATATGAATTTATTTGTTTGGATAAGAAGTAGATAGTCCAGTGGGCTAAAGAGACTTCTACTTGGGCTATATGCTATCCCCAATAATCACTCTCTCGTGCGTACAATATAAATTAGACAAAAATTTGGGTGAAACTCCGCCATGCGAAATTTCAACTTGTTTTTGTTAAAATAATTATATATTAATTATGGTGAGTAAGGATAATTAGATTTTATTAATGTATATTAAATTTATTAATTTTAATTATAATTTTAATTCAAAATTAGATTTTATTAATTCATAATTATGGTTTATTAATTCATAATTGAGGTTTATTAATTCATAATTAATGTTTTTAATTCACAAGTAGGGTTTATTAATTCAAAGTTAGGGTTTATTAATTCATAATTAGGGTTTATTATTCAAAATTAGGGTTTATTATTTTCAATTAGGGTTTATTAATTCAAAGTTAGGGTTTATTAATTCAAAGTTAGGGTTTATTATTCAAAATTAGGGTTTATTATTTCCAATTAGGATTTATTAATTCAAAGTTAGAGTTTATTAATTCCAAATAGGGTTTATTAATTCATAATTAGGATTTATTATTTTACAATTAGAGTTTACTAATTCAAAATTAAGATATATTAATTCAAAATTATTATTTATTAATTTACAATTAAATTTTATTAAACTAGTTAAATTAGAATTAATTAGAATTAATTAATTAGGATTAAGAATTAAATAATTAATTAAAGTTAATTAATTAAGGGTGGTCTCACTGTGCGCGCAGCGCGCACAGGAGACCATCCCTATAAATTATTACGCTCCATAATTTTTCGTAATGCATAAAATCTTGATGAACTATTCGCATTATTGTTACAAAAATATATATAAGAATTCAAGTAAAAAGAAGTATATATAAGAATTTTTATAAGGCGTTTGGCGATTACTCTTTATTCTTCGTGTATAACATACGATTATGGATAAAGGCAATACAAGTATTGCTGTATTTATATTTTAATAAATAAACAAAGTAATTTACCCCAAAATGAAATCTAACCCTCCACATTCTAGGCAAACTATTTTCCCCTTTGTGCAAATGGTGAAAACTACTAAAACAAGCTCAAAATATCGACATACTTAAAGAAACAATCAGCAATTCTCAAAATACAATAAAAAGGGACCAAAAATTTCTCTTGGTTCGTACAAATTACAACGTGAAACAAATTGTACATAACACATAATACACAACACCAATATGCAGAAACGCTCATAGATTAGGCCTTACAACATCAGTAGAATAATCATCCCCCTTGATAAATTAGAAAAATATAAACTTACGCTATAAATTACGAGGAACTAATGTCACTATAAATTATGATCAAGGGGCAAGAAACCCGAAGAATTAGGACGATTTTAACACAATTATGGTAGAGAAGAGAATGTATTGATGAGAAATACAAAATTTCCTGTTCTTTTTTATCCTCAGTAATGCTTTTGTATCAGCAGACTCTACTAATCAACCAATTTAGGAGTTTCCATTGTATCTAGAGTCAGACCATTAAAGAATCGCAGTATGAGCTAACCTTTTGTGTGCTAAAACTTCGACTGTCCAGGAGTCTTATACCTTGTCATCGGCTTCAGAAGATTCTGGCGACCCTCCGTGCTTTTGCTCACTGTTTCTGGACATTGAGTGACTGCGTCGTTCTTTGCCACCAGGTTTCGACGAGGCATTTCCATACCAGACCATCCCAATGACGGCAATGAGCATGCCAACGACAACTTGTATATTAAGGCCCTCTTTTCCAAAGAATAAGAAGCCAAGGATCAGTACAAGGATAGTCTTCATGTGGCCGAGGACTTGGAAGGAGACAGCAGTAAATCTGCCTATGCAGATGAACTGGCTGAGATTTGTTCCCACTGCAATAGTACATGACAGGATCAAGAACACCTGAAGAGCCAAAGATTAAGGTTATTACACCATGAGGCGAAGAGATTTAGATACAAAATAATTTCCATGGCAAGTTGGTAGGGTGGGGGAGAAACAGAGTGTGTAAAAGATGGATGTCCCAGTTTGCTGGTGTGTAGTATTTGCAAAGGTCTTGTGAGTTGTGATAGGTTACTAAAATATGAACTTAGAACTCTGTGACTGAAATCAAACAAAATATGTAGCCCCTTTTTTGGGGTCAATTAATACAGAAATTTTAAAGGCTGCGCCATGGTGGACTTGAACCCGAGACCTTTGACCTCGGGCATTAACCACTCTACTACTAGGCCAACACACACACACTAAAAATAATATGTAGCCCCTTATTTCTCATTGAAATGGCTAATTCATTGTCACACGCAGAGCAAGCCTAAGCATAGTCAATAAATTGGAGCATTTTATCGATGGGTAATACCAAGACCACTGTATAAAATGGTTTAAGAGTTAAATCTTTTGTTTTCACTGTCATCTCTGAAGCTAGAAATTACTATGATATGCAAACTGAAAGAAAGTATGTACAGAGAAGTAATACTAATAAAATTATCATATCATGAGCGGGGAAAACTGACAGCAACCAAAATCCATAAAACACAAATGGGCATGGATGTGGGAATACTTACTAGAGATGGAAAATGAAACTGAAACTCATCAATTCTCTTGCTTGTCAACCAATAGTCTAGAAACGGGCCTAAAAACAATAGTGATCCAGCCTGGGCTGGTGCTGTGTGCCCCAGTAGATTGAAGGAAGTAAGAGAATACTTTCTTTGGAGATAATGAACATACTGCAAATACAAATCCCCAATCATATAAATTGTCTTCAAATAATGCATACAAAAAGAGCAGTAAATAGTTATTGGCACAATCAGGGATAAACATTCAGTTAAGTAGAAGCAAATTACAGCACTCAAAGAAATGCTTCATTCCACATGCAGCTCATAATAATTTTAAGAGGAAAAATTGATCTCTATGGCAGCAGAGAATGACATATTACAAACCATGAAATCAAGTATCTATAGACTGTATTTAGCCACTTTCTTGCTCAAACCCATAAATCCAATTATTCTTCTTCGGTATACTCCCTCTGTCCCGCTCCATGTGGCTCGTATTCATTTTTGGACTGTCCTACTCTAAGTAGCCCATACCAAAAAAGGAATCATTTTTATACACAAAAGTGCTCGAGTTCCGTGAACCACACTACTTTAAACCCACAACACAACCTTCCTTAATCTACATACCCAAAAGCAATGAGTCACTTAGAGCGAGACGGAGGGAGTAATACTTTCAGAGAAAGTATGATATTGCAATAGTGAATAAAGTGGAACTTACATACTGTTGCAGTGCTGTACTCCAGACTGCAATAAATGCAGCAGCAAAACCTTTGGCATTAACACTCACATCAGTAACTGTGCAGACTGCAACACCCAGGAGAACAATTAAGATGCTAAGCTTTGTGTCTCTCGAATATCGGATCTTGTCAAACACAACTTCCAACAAGCAGGAGACGGGTATCATAGTCAGTTTTGCGATCTGAAAGTATGCAAGACATAATTTTACCATTAGTGAAATAGTAACTGAAGTTGCCTAATATGTTCTCCCTTTTTTTCTTTTCACTTTTTTCTTTTTAAAGGATGGATGAAGGGTACGGATATTCACGCCCGCCGAATAGACAAATACACCCGAACCACTAGCCACTCAAAAATAATATTAATAGAAATGATTAAAATACCCCAAATTCATCCCACAGCCCCACATCACCACTGCTACTCAGCCAGTCACCATGTCCCTTGATCCAACAACCCAACAGTTACATCAATACAGTCCTCACAATGAGATGAAAACCAATATACAAGATCACCCAACCACCACGAGAAACAGGTGCAAATTGCGGCCAGAATTCAGAGATGAATTTAGGGTAGTTTAGTCATTTGCATCAAATTATTTTCAAATCGAAAATTGGTCGGTATGTATTCATATTACGGACAAATATCCACACCCATGGAGGGGTTTCATTAATAAATACCTGGTAGAATCCCACTGAGTTCCACATTAAGCTGACATTCATCCCAACAATGGAGAAATTTGCAAAGAAGATAAATTTAAGAAGCTCCGAGTATGGTAGATGAGAAGGTTGAATGTAACCCAACCACCTTAGAACCACCGTCATCAAGGTTGTGGTAGCAAAATGCAAACCAGTTAAGGTCGTCGCTGCCCAATTGGAACTAGTTAGCAAACCTTAAAAGCACCTTCATTATAATGGAATCACAACAAATAAAAATTGAAGCATTTTCCACAAAATCCACGATTAAAATCAAAAAACAATTGTCATTGTTTTAGCTAAGCCTAAGCTACCTCCTTGTTTCAATTGCAGATGAAAAAAAGATGGTTGCTATCTGCTTATCACTTCGCTCTTCATAAAAAGTGTAAAACTTTTTTTGTAATTATCAAGGTGTAGAACAGTGTCTATAAATTCTAGAGACAAGAGTAGCTTCAGAGCAGGTGTTCATTGATAAAATTTAGTAGCAAGAATAATCATTCTTCCTCCTTTCATCCAAGGAGTCCACAGAAGTCTATTATAGATAATTCTTTCCGGCATGCAATCATACATCCTTAATAGGATTAAAAGCTGCGAAATTTTTCCAAAAATATTTATGGATATGCATGTCTCAAGCAATAGTTCAATTTTGACCACAAATATGCATATTAAGTCTGAAGAATGCAAATCACAAATAATTGCTCTTGATAAATGACGCAATTATACCAAAGCTGAAGCCATAAGTAGCCATTAATGCCTTGTTGACTATTATGATCCCAACTGAAGTGACTACATTGAACATCCATGCAGCCGCATCGACTGCAGCCTTCTTATCAGCTTTGCTTGTTGATGGCATCTTGTTTTCTTTTAGTTTTTCCTTATTCGTGTCGCAAGGGGTGAATATTTACCCTGATAGGACCATAAAGTAGCAATGAGACCACCACATCCAGTCCAAGATCTTTCCACCAAATACCCTGCACAGGTGCCATTTCAGTCAGAAAGTTTAAGCCAATTAGTAAACATTTCACTGATAAAAGTGCCCCAATATAAAAGCTGTAACACGTTAAAAACAGTTCCAGCATAACAAATCCAGATATCTCAACTTTCTGAGGTAGAAAAAGAGTTACTGTACCTATTTGGACACAAATTTTCTACTATAAAATTGATAATCAACAAAAATATATATAAAATATAGCCATGGTTGAAGACAGCAACCTTATTTCCATACTTTTATCAATTTATTAAAAGCAAAAATGGAACAGAAAATGTTCCAAATCTTAGTGATGAGACGCATTTATCACATAAATCAGATCACCATCTGAAACTCCAAACTAATAGCACAATCCTAAATCAATTAGCAAATCAACAAGAATTTATACTCTTAACTTCAACACAGATGCCAAAATTCACATACAAAGCACAAAACATCAACCATTTTCCGCAATTCAAAATCATTCAAGTCCCACCACCATCAGATCTAACGTCCCAAAACCCTTAAATTTTTCCAGATCGCATCCAAACCCCCAAACCCACTTCAATAAAACGTCAGAATCACAGATCTAACCGCAACGAATCATCAAATTCAGCAGAAATCGAAGCAAAACCCAGCTTCGCATTACTTGAGAAATCACCGTATACAGGAAAAATGCAGTATAAAAATAATGAAAACAATTTACCCCTTTCGAATTCTGTAACGGAATTAGAAGGGCGCTTAGCGTGAAATTCAGTTCTCCGCCAGATCCTCACGGCTCTTGACTTAATAATGGCCGAACGTGTTTGCATGTGATGTATATGTGCGTGTACGTATAGGTGTATGTATCTGCGTGTCTAGGAGAGTAAAATTGAGCCAAGTAGAGAGTGAATGAATGTTAATTTGGGGGAAATGAGATTTGTGTTTTTAGGGTTTGACCCATAAATTATATGAAGATGGAAATGCCAGTTAAAGATTTAAAGAAACCTTTTTCTTTACTACAAAAATCATGCCAAATAAATTAATAATAATCCAGATGTGTTAAAAATAAGTTCAAACTTAAGAAATATTTCTGTTCTTTATAGGGATTGTGATATTTTCATTATTTCCCCCAATTCAATAATGATAATGCAAAATCAATTCTAAAATCACCTAACAGTATTCATCAGTAACACAAACAAACATATAATATAATCGTCTATCCATTAACGGAAAGTCAAATGGCGGTCCATGAAAAACTATGGGAGAAGTTTATAAGTAGCAAAAGAAATAGTGGGAGAAGTTTTATATCCACACTCATAAAAGCATGAGTTTATAGTCGTTTTGGGCAAAAGACAAAATTATCCCTGACCCATGCTTTAAAATAATAAGTCTCTATCTATCTCTCTCTCTGCCGATATCTCTCTCTCTCTTGAATTTTTTTTATATATCTCTATATCTCTCTCTCTCAAATGTTTACCAAATTGAATCTTTCTCCACAAATTGAATGGAATTAAATTAAAGTTGGTAAATATTAATTGTAAAAAGGTTGGTAAACATTAATTTGAAAAAAGCGGTGAGCATTGAATTCAAATCACAAACGAATTCATTTGTAACATTCTGATTTCAAAAGAGGAAGAGGCGAAAATAATTAATAGAAGAAATTGTTACTGCATTTTTTCAATCAAGCGGTGGAAATCGAGCATTGCTATTTGGATTAAGGTAAATTAAATCCAGTATTGAATTTTTTTACGTGTTCTTGAGTACGGTTGTACACTGATTGATGATTCTGACGTAAATATGTTTTTTTAATACTTTTATATTCTTGGAATGATAAATTTCATGTTTTGAAGAAAACAAAATGTGTTCTTGAGTACGGTATAAGTATTATGCATCACATATGTCATTTGTGTTGATTTTATGTTAATAAAGTGATTAATTTAATATTTAGGATCATTTAATAAGTTAAATTTAAAAATATGAGATCTTAACAACGAGCAGGTATGCGATCTGGCTCTATAAGCGATGCTTGTACACGGTGCACAAAATTCAAACCGTGCACAAAATTCATCGGTGCACTGGCGTGCACAAAGCACGATCGTGCCGCGGCTTATAAGCCGTGTATGGTCCGTGCAGTGCGGACCGTACTGCGGCCGGTGCACGGTGCTGCGGCCGTGCCGTTGTGCACGCATGCATGGCCGTGCATCCGTGCTGCGATCGTGCATGGCCGTGCATCCGTGTCTGACCGTGCATGGCCGTGCATCCTATCTATCCGTCGTCCTATGTATATGATGTTATCTTTATATCTTATTTTGCAGCAGATGTCTTGCAACGTCTTATTATCGTCGTGGTGGTAGTTGGGACGAGCGAGTATATAGGCGGCGACGAGGTTCTCGTATACATGGTAGTAGAAGCAGTTTCACGTGCTAATTTGCTAAGAGATTCATGAGCAAGTAAGCGACAATGGTGGATCGGATTATATGCTTTTCTATCTGACGGCGCTAGTGATGGAAGAAGAATAAAAGTATCGTTGGCCGACGCGATTTGTTCCGATTGATTGTGGAACAAAGGATGATCGATTGTGTATGTGATTGAAAAGCGGCGATGCGCAACCACGGTACACGAGAGACACCGTATTATATGGTTCACAGCGATCTGATCTTGCAGAGTTTAATGCAAGATGTCTTGGTTGACTATACGAAGATGAGCCGTTGTCTTGAATGAGGAGGAAGGCGAGTGGTGTATTCGGATGAAGAGGAAGACACGAACCGGCGTAGAGATATATTTGATTCATTGGCTCTTGAATTTGGTGCTTGGATTCGACAACGGGACATCTTGATAAGGTTATCGGACGGTATGACTTCACTTCGAACAAAAGCATGATGGTGAGGCTCATGCTACAACTTCACGAACCGAGATGATGATACAACGCATGAGTTACATGGCTGGGTTATTCCATTACTTGATTGTGACGATGCATTGTCATTAGATTGGGTTGAACCTTGTGGACCCCATACTGACCAATTATCGTTGATTCGATATTTAAGGCGAAAGATGACTTGGCGATAGCCGTGGGATTGTACCACTTGGAGAATCATGTAGAGTGCGTGGTCGATCGGTCGAGTAAAACACGTTTGGGGTATGTTTGCAAGCATGGCAGCGGTTGTCCTTTTAAGCTACGAGCCGTCCGGAGGGCGGCGATATGGAGAGTAATTAAGTTGAACAATAATCATACTTGTCACTTGGATTTGAATCGCCTTTGCTCACGACGGTGTGCTCGCTAAGATTGTTGGCAAGTATTTTGCACGGAAATTGGTCGATGAAGGTGTGATGCGGGCCGAAAGAGATGATTGGAGAGATGCATCGACAATTTGGCATTGAGATGGATTCTGACTTTGCTCTCCGAGCAAGAAGCGTCGCTATAGAGATGACATATGGCGATTTCGAGCGGTCTATCAATTGCTTCCATCATATTTGCATCTGTTGAGAGAATCGAACCGGGACACTATATGATATTGAGGCGGCTCATGATGGCGAATTTCGATATTTGTTTCTTGCTCTTGGGCGGTGTTTGTATGCTTTCAAGCATTACCTACGGTCGATCGTCGTTGTGAGCGGGACTCGTCTTAAGGAAAGAACAAAGGAATTTGTTTTGTCATTTATTACGAAGGATGGAAATGAAGGAATCTTCCGATTGCTATTGGGTTAGGTCCGATTGAGGATGAAGAGTCGTGGACTTGGTTTTATCTCGGCTGCGTTAGTGCATTGGTCATCCCGATGATCTCTTAGTTGTGTCGATCAACATAAGGGCATCGAAAAATTTGTGGAGTCCGTGTATCCGAACGTCGCACATGTGTTGTGCTTTTACCATTTGCGAGAAGAATATGGCGAGATTTGGATCGCATGTTTGTCTGATTATCAGTGATTTGCATATGCTATCGATCGAGGATTTGAGAGATTTTTTCTGCTGTGGATGTTCTAAAACCGACTGACCCACCATCATCTACTTTCCATTGGCGAGCATAGGTGGTCAGGTTGAAGTGTCCTGTACGAAGATATAGTTTCATGACTTCGAATGCGGCAGAGAGTTTCAATAGTCGGTTGTTGTGGGCTCGACGTCTACCTGTTTGCTCGTTGCTTGAGACTTTTCGATCTATTACGGAGAAATGGTTTGACGTCTGACGAGCTAGTGCGGCAGCAGGTCGATGAGTTGACCGAAGTAGCGCGTCGAGCTACATGCCTCTGTCGAAAAGGCGTCGCTTGGTTGTTCGTTCAACGACGACACACATGTTTAAAGTCGAAGAGGAAAACACATCATCGTGGTTGATTTGCGAGAATGGGACATGTGAATGTCGTGAGTTCGATTTGGACGAGATCCTTGTTGTCACGCTTGTCTTTGCTATTAGGTGCGGTATTTATCTAAGCGTCGAGTTCAACTCATATGTTGTGGTTAATTTATTTTGTGATTAATTTCTTTTTTTAGGCGTCTTTGGTTTACAAGTCACCGACTTTGTGGCTCGATATTATCGACGATCTGTTTTGCGGTGACTTATTCTTATCGAATTGGATCATATCACATCCGGTGCATGGATTGTACCGGACTACATGTCGACTTACATTATTCGACCTCCAATCATCACACGTCGGTGGGCGTCTAGATTGAGTAGGATGATCGGTTGTTGAGGGTTCTTCAAGATCACGTCGTCAAATATGCACACGTTGCGGTCGAGGCCACAACAAGCGCTCGTGCACGCATTTATTGCCTTAGTGATGAAACATGTGTGGAAAGGACACGGCGTAGGAAAAATGTAGTATTTGTCGAGTGAAGAGCATCTGAATTTGTGTCCTCAACGGCCTCGTGAGTAAGGATATTTGTTATATCGATGATATTCGTTGTTTTTGATTTTGTTGAATTATGTTGGATTTGGTTGAATATTGTTAGTTTTGTTGGATTATGTTGGATTTTGTTGAATATTGTTGGTTTTGTTGAATTAGGGATTGATTGGATTGTTGTTGGTTTTGTTGGATTCATTGGATTGTTGTTGAATTAGGGATTGATTGGATTGTTGTTGGTTTTGTTGGATTATGTTGGTTTTGTTGAATTAGGGGATTCGGTTGGATTGTTGTTGGTTTTAGTTGGATTATGTTGGTTTTAGTTGGATTATGTTGGTTTTGTTGAATTAGGGATTGAGTTGGATTGTTGTTGGTTTTGTTGGATTATGTTGGTTTTGTTGAATTAGGGGATTGATTGGATTGTTGTTGGTTTTAGTTGGATTATGTTGGTTTTGTTGGATTAAGTTGGTTGATTGGATTCACGGTACACGGCGTGCGAGGGTACGGGAGTCTGTGCGGGGTACACGGGTGTGCGATCGTGCACGGTACTGCGGGGTACAGGCGTGTGCGGTACTGCGCGTGTGCGATCGTGCGTCGTGCGCGATCGTGTGCGTGCGCGATCGTGTGCCGTGCTGCGATCGTGCCGCGATGCGATCGTGCACGGCGTGCGCGATCGTGCGCGGCGATCGTGTACCGCGCACGCGGCGTGCACGTCGTGCGTGCGGCCGTGTACCATGCGCGATCGTGCGCCGTGCGATCCCCTAATCGACAAATTCGGTTAATTGCAAATTCGGTTAATTGAATCGATTGATCCCCATTCGGTTAATTACAAATTCGACAAAACTATTAAACTTACAAACTATATATACATGTAAAAGCGGGCGACATAACCTCTAAAATATGGATAAGCCGACTGCGCTCGGCAAATAGCCAACAACAAGCAATAACCAACAACAAGCAATATCTGAAGAGGTCACAACCTCCACAACATATACATAGAGGTCACGACCTCCAATCTGAAAAAATATCACTAACACGGATAAAAATTCTACAATATCCGTTATAAATACAAAAAGTCGAAACTAATCAAAAGCGAGACAATGTCCATATCCTACGAGCTATCATTGTCTGTTGAATCTGTATGTACGCAGACTATGATGTAACCTCCGAGGTATACACGTGATGAGGCGATACATATGGCGCATGCAAAGACACCGCAACTCACCGAGTCTTTACGCTGAGCTGCGATCATGGGGCACCTCCATGATGTCGGATCTTGATTGTGTGGCGTCCTCGATGGATTGTTGTTCCAAAATCCGGCTACCCTCATCGATCGAGGAAAAGCGAATAATGGGCAACATCGGTAGCGTCTCAGCGCTCGAGAGTCGGGGTTGTCTGACGTGAGTCGTACACCTCGAGAGTCCACTCAACGATAGATATCTGACTGTGACCCGGTGATTGCCCGGCGTTCTGGATGGCTAGTATCGCAACATTGATAATTTTAAAGTTTACATTCAATTTGATAGAAAAAAATAGAAATGAGGTAATAAATTTACCGTATCGGCGACAACCACGATGCGCTATGCTCGCATCGCTCCCCATTACCATCGCTAACAAGTCGTGGTGCTTGCCATCGTGGATATGTGGTGTTTGATACCACCCTAAAGCCCGTAGGATCATACGGATGAAATGGGTGAACTCACGCATAAGCGCTTCTTTGCATAAATGAATAAATTTAGTCGGGAATAATTTAAGGACATTTCAAACTCCATAAGGACATTTAGTCGGGATCATCGGATAAGGACATTTCAAACTTACATAAAATCGATCGGTGCTACAACGCATCGAGCTTCATTGATCGAGGCGATAATACATTGCCGAGGATGATGTGGGTTGATTATTTTCCAATGTATATACAAAGTGTACAACTCATAATCTAACACACAAAAAAGAACACCATTAATTGAATTATAAATATATAAACAAAATTTGAATAAATGTTGTAATAAAGTACCTCGCTTAGTGAACTCGAGAATGCGGGTCGGTGATATGATCGAGCAGTTTTGAGTCGTGACATCTTGATTCAAATTAGCCACGACAAAAACATCGGGCCCTTTGCTAAAGACCTCGAAGGCCCTTGGTGGCGCCTCGGGGTACCATACTCTACGGGAGCTGCATGTGGGGTCTCCGATCGACATCATCCCACCATCAGACGATCCATCACCTCGAGCACGGTGGCTCTCATTGCCGATCTCCATTGGTGGCGTGACTAGACTCTCGGCGACCCGATCGTCGGTGGCTAATCTTGGGCCCTCCTCGGATCGACCTGCCGTGAAGCGGATCGTCGGTGGCTAATGTGAGGCACCTCCTGCGGATCGACTGCCGTGAAGCGGATCGTCGGTGGCTAATGTGAGCACCTCCTGCGGATCGACTGCCGTGAAGCGGATCGTCGGTGGCTAATGTGGGGCACCTCCTGCGGATCGATCTGCGTGTAGCGGATCGTCGGTGGCTAGTCGGGCCCCTCCTCATCTTTGGGAGGCGGGCGCCTCGGCGATATGCTACGAATAGCGGCGTAGCTCCCATGTGCGAGATATAGAGTGCGAGATCTCGTCTCGAAGATCTGCGCCGAAGAACTCCGTCATTGCTCGAACACACGTCGAGCCACTCGAGCTCTGAGGCCCTCTCCGAATCGTCGTCCACAATGGCACGACGGACGGTCTCGATCGCGGCGAAATGGAGGCCTCGTCTAGTCGAACACTCTGGCGTGTTCGCGGCACGCGTGGTGCGGCTGGAGCCTCCTCATGTCTACGACGCTCGATTGCGATCGAGATCGCCCGGTCGACTCGGCTCAAAACCGAGATGTATCTCGCACTTCATCTTCCCGGCCGCCGTCACGCCATTGCATGATCGGGACATGCTCTGCTGCCGCCCTGCGGCACCTCTCTCACGCGCAGCACTTTGTTGTGGTGTCTTGAGGCTCGTCGTGTGCGCCTCGGCATGCCGCCGCATGCACAAACCGAATAGCCATCGGATCGCCCTCGTATAGGCTCAAGTAGTATGCCTCGACAACTCGGTCTCGGCGGCTCCGGCCACGATGACATAAGCGCTACAAAAACACATACACATTATTGATTATAATGTATTTAATAAATATCTGACAAATACTAAACATGAGATTAAAATTATCGCTCGTCAAAAATCCGATTATCTTGGGTGGGGACTTCCATGTAGTCCACATCAAGCATCTCGAATCCGTATCTCATTTGTCTCGGCATCCACACATGCGTCCTAAGTCGGGGATGGCCTCATCGACCAAATCAGTAAGGCCCAAGCGGGACCATAGAAATGGTACGTCTTCCTCGAAAGCGCCACCTCGCTCGGGTGCCTCTTGACACATCAATCCGTGACGGAGGACACGGAATGAATAGGAGCCCCAAGGAAAACTACGCCACATATCAAAATCCTCACCAACGCCCAAACCCATGGCTCGATGGCTTCCCTATCATGCAAAGGGCGATGAGATAAGCTACTAATATGAAAGCCACCTTCAAGTAGTCTGCGGCATCATCACCCACCGTTGTTTGATGAATCGGTGCGGAGCTCGAAATAGTAGTCCTCCGATCCGAAACAACCTATGGAACATCTTGGTCGGGGAATCTCGTGCCTCAAGTTCGGATCAAGGAAGGCGGCCCAAAGCGCAATCAGGAGACCGAGGCAAACTCAATCATCCCAAATCGTATATCGGTTCCACATCGTGAAACCAAATCTCGAACTCATAAAACTAGGATCCACAATCAGCCGGGCCATCCAGTTGTGCGGCGCATTATTAGCGCTTTCCTCTCACGAGATGAAGAAGATGCCCAGCGACTCTGTCTAAATCGTCGATACATCCGTTGCTCTGAGCATGTCCTCGCCTCGGCTAATACATCAATTCGGATGTATTGGTTGATCGTCCGTAGCCTTGCATATGTGGTCGTAACCACCTATAACGAGGTGTAAATGCACAAGATTAATCGGTATACACTAAGCGAAGTTCTAACAACGTAATACACGATTCAAATCAGACACGGTGCTAGTGCTTTGAGCAGTGTGCGCGGTTCTTCGAGACACGGTGCTAATCGTGTCTTGAATCGATACGGTTAGCAGGTGTCTTGAAGAACCGTCTGCAGTTAGCACCGTGTTCGACCAACCGTGCTGCGTTCTTGATGCGGTGCTAACCGTGTCTTGAAGATCTGTACTGCGGTTGGCGCCGTGTCTGCGTAACAACCGTCTGCGGTTGGTCGGGACACGGTGCTACCGTAGTGTCTGATCTTGATACGGTAGAACCGTGTCTTCTGAACCAATCTAATTTTAACGAATTTCAACAACATAGCAATCGATTTTAATTTATAAGTTTCTAAACACACAAACTATCGAAATTTCATCACTATCGTGTCATACATGAAAATTATCGTGTCGAACATGAAAACTATCGTGTACATAGTAAAACCGATTTTAAATGCGATTACTCACGGAGGTGTGGTGCTCTAAATCGGTCTTGGGAAGTTCGTCGACCACGGCGAGAAGGTCGACGGCGTGCTTGCGTCTTGGCGGCGGCGACTCGGCGTAGAAGCTTCTTCCGCGTGGAGGAGCTCTCTCCTTCGCCGCCGCTTGCTCGGCCGCGTCCGGAAATCTGGTGGATGCATATCCGTATCCGTATCACTCATGTTGTTGTTTTGCGTGAGTCGTGAGGTGTGTCGTGAGTCGTGGATCGTGGGTTTTGGGGGGTGAGTCGTGGGTGCGGTGAGTGAGAGAGAGAGAGAGTGAGTGCGGTGAGTGCGAGAGAGAGAGTGAGTGGTGGTGAGTCCATGAGAGAGAGTGAGTCAGAGGTGTCAGCTTTTTTTTTTTAAATTTTTCGGGGATATTTTGGTCTTTTAAGTAAAAATGTTTATAAACTTCGTGTTTTTATAAACTAGGCTATAAAACTCTTATTCCTATTTTTTTGGCTACTTACATATATTAACACAAAACTATTACATCATCTTCAACTATCATTCCACTAATAAATAGGTTGCCTCGTCATTCATATTTTTTATATTAATATTTTTTTCTGTACGTAAATAACACATACAATAATTGGTATTAATTGGTCTTACAATAAAATAATGTCTAAAATTTGAATCCGAACTCATAGTATGTCATTTTATATGAATTTGGATTCAAAATTTTGACAATACTTTCCAAATATCGTGCCTAATATACTCATAAAACCTATAATTCACTATTTTAAGTTATCTACATCTGGTTTTTCAAGTATAATTTATCTCTCTTGCATGATTTGTATGTTATTATACATGAATAAATGGTTTATCCAATGTACACCGAATATAGCAACTACAGATTTTTCACGAATTAAAAAAAAAGCATTTTGGTTGTCAACTTAAATAATTTTTGTACTTGAAATGTCACTTTCAAAGTAATGCCATAATTTATGAAGAGAATTTTATTTTTCATCGGAGAGAAATTATTTTTCAATTGAGGAAAATAGATAAGGAACCGAAACATATCATACTCTCAACAAAATTTAAGAACATCATTGTAGATTAATGGTTCCATAGTTGAGATAGCTTACACATCCAATATGTTTGATCAAGCTATATCAAAGAATTCAAATATATTATTTAATTGAGGTTCAAATAATTTGACTTACTCATCCTAAATAAAAATAAAAATTGACCAAATTACAATCCTACCAAAGCAATAAATAAATTGACAAAAGTTAACAAAAAGTTCAAGCAATTGGAAGATTGCGTAATCTCTCTCCCTCTTTCTCTATCTCGCTCAATATTTATATCATTATTGTTGTAGGAAGATATATTTTCTTAGATAAACTATCTGATAGTCTAATTGTCACCTTTCTCATTTACTTTAGTTTAATTTTTACTTAATTCTTGTAACTTTTGTGGACTATGAAGAGACGACAAATATAGAATATATCTTTTTCACCAACAGTAACAAAACAATCATAAACCTGTAATTAGATTAGGTTTTATCAGCTCCACCAATTAATTCCTATATATGTATACATAAGAAAAGTTTTTGGTAAATTTCCATTTGAACCCACATGTTCTTCATTTTGCTTCACATATTAATAACGCAAATTGCATGTAAGATTATTAATTTGGAAGATACCATTTCTTGTTTATATAACATTAATATTGTGTATAGAAAATATCTAAAATAGGAGTGTTTTAGCAGTCATGATCAAGACAAATCGATTTAAGCTAAGTCTAATGCAATCCTCTTTATATTTAGTAAAATGTAAAGTTCAGCTCAAATTATGATCCTCAAAACACCACAACACCATTTCAAATTTGAAACAAGTCCAAAACGTCACACTCTCGACTCGACTAATTCAAACATACTAGAGAAACACTTCACCTAACCAAATCCAATAATCCATATCTAAAAAACACTCACAAATCTGCATAATCTGAAGGGAGATAAGGTGAAAACATCTCAGAAAGCAGCCATTTTTTCCTCCTTGGATTGCTGCCTATATCTCTGCACAGCTCATCGTTGCAGTGCAGCTGTAGCATCACACCAACGCAGGCTCTCTTGTAGTTTTCGCGGCTGTAGCGACGCGCGTTAGCCTCCCATCTCCTCACATTCTCCTCCATCTCTTCAACTGGAGGCAGCCTGAACTTGCCTGCAAGGAAATGTGCTAGCCATTTGCTTCTCATCTCAAACGTGAACAATGTCGCAGGGCTCTCCGAGTATCCGAGGATTGCTAGCTGTGGGATCCTAGGATGTATGCATTCTCTGCAGTGATTTCAATCAAACATTGGAAATGATGATTTTTTAAAAGATTGTGGTTCATAATTGTGTGAAATGTGAGGATTTGAGGGTGTTTTTAGCTAAGAAGAGTGTTATAGATAGAGTTATGTAGTGTTTCTTGAAGACATTTTCGACTTCTCTTGATCGAAAATATGGAAAAGGAGACGTTACTTCGTTGATCTCCACAAGCATTTTGATGGAAATGTGGCCTAAATTGGCAATGCTAACTACTGATAAATTGGTGTTCTCTGACAACATTCGCCTTTTACTTGATCAAAATATTAACTAAATGGCAATGCTAACTATGATAAAGTGATGTTTCCAGATGAATAGTGATTTGATGGAAATATGGCCTAAAATGGCATTGCCAAACATAAAAACTGCCAATGGTACTGATAAAGAAGTGTTTTCTGAAGAAAATCACCTTTCCTTGATCAAAGTTTTAGCATTTTGATGGAAATATGGCCTAGAATGAAAATGCCAAACTGTAAAAACTGCGAATGCTACTGATAAAGTGATGTTTTATGACGAAATTCACCTTTTTCTTGATCAGAACTTTAGTATTTTTTATGAAAGTATGGCCTAAAATGGCAATGCTAAAACTACCAAAAACTGTGAATGCTACTATTAAATGAAGTTAGTCTCCATCTAATCAGAAACCAGCCTTTTTCTTGATCAAAATTCTACTATTTTGATAGAAACACGGCATAAAACAGCGATGCTGCAAAAAAAAGTACTTATGACAAAGAGCTGTACCTGTAGAAGGGAGCTGAGGATTCAGTGATGCATTTCCTGAACTCCACCGATGAGAAAATGGTGGCGATATTCTCATCGCTCTTGTATCCGGTCGCGAAGATGATGACATCTGTCTCGAGACGGCTCATTCCACTGTCAACAATGAGGCCCTTCTCGTAGAATCCCACTGCCTCGGATTTCCTCAAGACAAGGCTCCCTTCCCTCACTCTGTCATAGAAATCTCGAGGCAGAATCATGAACATGCACGAGAATATCTGCTTGAGGAATGAGTGCTCGGGGACCATGTCGTACTTCCTCAGGGGGTAGATCCATCCAAGGTAGCATTCGACCAGCTTGGAGAAGATCCAGCGCTGCAGAATCCGCAATCATTGATGGATTAGTCAAGAAAATATTGGGATAAGTCCAGTTTCTGTCATGAACTTTGGCATTTATTGGACAAATGTCCTCAACTTACGTCTATTTTTTACAAAGCTTGAACTCTCAGAAAGTTATAAATATGGCTAGGAATCAAGACTAAAAAGTCAAGGACATTTTTCAAAAAAAGCCAAATTTTGGTACAAAAACTTTACTTATCTCAAAAATGTTTAGATTTTCCTGAGAAAAAAAAAAAGTTAAGAGGAAATTAGTTACCACAGGTGAGAGCAGAAGGGCTAAAAACCAGAGAATTAGGCCTTCTGCAGGTTTATGAACCATTAGTTCAGAAAATCTGGTTAAATTTTTGAATGTGAATTTAACCAGATTTTCTGAGCCAGACCAGCGCACTCTTCTGAAGAGGAGTGTGCATGGATGCTTCACACCTGCAAAAACACGAGGTGTTACAAAAGATCGGTGTGTGCTCAGAAAATGCATGATCTTTTTGAGATTTATACCGTTGTTTTTGGCGATTTCTGCTGCGGTGTCAAGTGCTGATTTCTGGAAACCAACAACAGTGACTCTCTTGTTTTGGGTGAACTTTGCTGCTTGGATTTTGTCCATTGCAGCATAGTTCATTGAGTGGAGGACTAGGCCATGGAACAAGCGGCGACTCGAGAAATCGGGGATGTTTGGGAGATCACTGAATTTTCCGATGCAGAGAATCACAAAATCCATCTCATATACCTTCAAAATCATCCAAAACCAGCAAAAATGTTAATATTCATGCTTAACTAAGGAAAAGAAAGAATTTTCCAATGCACAGAATCAGAAAACTTCATCTGTTGTACCTTCAAACTCATCAAAGACACACACACAAAATTCAAGGCTGAAGATTTCCAGTATGTTCTTGTTCATGCATGATTAAAGAAGAAAGAACATCTAGAGTTTTTGCAGATAAATGTAACTTTTCCAATGCAGACTGCAGAGAATCACAAAATTTCATCTGATATGCCTTCGAAATCATTAAAAAGACACACAAAACTCAAGACTCATGATTAAAAAAGAAAATTTGGGATGTTTGCAAATCCTTGAAGTTTCGAATCACGAAAAACCTATCTCATAAACACCTTAAAAGATCATCAGACACACACACAATTTAAAACTGAGATTCCTAGAATCTTCTTATTCATGCATGATTGAAACAAAAAAGAAAATCTTGGGGTTTGCAGATAACTGTAACTTTGCCAATGCACAGAATCACAAATCTCATCTTATACACCTTCAATAATCATAAAAAAAACACACAATTCAAAAATCCCAGAATCTTCTTGTTCATGCATAGCTAAAAAAAGAAAGAATATTTGGGATGTTTGCAGACATCACTGAAATTTCCAATGCACAGAATTACTTTCAAAATCATAAAACACACACATAAACACACACTCACGCACAACTCAGAACTCAAGGTTACCAGAATCTTCTTGTTCATGCATAATTGAAAAGGTAATAAAATCCGTGATGTTTAATGATAGCTGAAACTTTCCAATGCACAGAATTACCTTCAATCACACGCACACACACACAACTCAAGAGTCAAGACTTCCAGAATGCTCTTGTTCATGCATGATTTAAAAAGAAAATAAATCTAGGATTTTTTCAGATAACTGAACTTTCCGGTGCATAGAATCACAAATTCCACCTATACACCTTCAATAATAATAAAACACACACACACACACACAACTCAAAACTCCCATAATCTTTTTATTCATGCATAACTAAAAGAAGAAACAAAAGAAATGGGATGTTTGGCAGATCATTGAATTTTCCAATGCATGAGAGAGAGAGAGAGAGAGAGAGAGAGAGAATTAGAACCTTAGGCAGCTGCATAGGCTGCAAAACATCCTCAACAACAACACTCCATTTCCCTGTACACGAAAATGCCTCACCACTACCACCCCACAACCCGCAATCACGACCACCATCATCATCCGATGACGACAAACAGTAGTCAATCGCAGTCGCCTTAAAGCCGAAGCTGATCCTCGAAAGCACACCAAAATGGATAGCATAGGACCTAATGTAGTCCAGCACCTGGTTATGATCAGGAAACGCCTCCACCACGGACTCGGGCCATGGAAAATCCGAAAACTGGAAATATTCCTTGGGAGTCTGCAGCCTGGTGGAGTCTATGGTGCTTGACCACACGCCTCCAATGCAGCTTCTTGCCTCAAAAACAATGGGATCAAACCCCTTCTGCATTGCATGCTTGCAAGCAAGAATGCCGCTGATTCCTGCACCGATGATCGCTATCTTCTTCGCCTCCTTTGATATTGAAAAAGCCATGGCAGATTTTGCCTTTTTTTTGGCTGTGAAAATGATGCAATATTCAACCACTGGAGTAGCTTCAGTGCATGTGATGCTGCTTTCATAGTTTGAGGGTTGAATTTATTGATTTTCTTTTATGGTTGGATGCAACTCTTTTTTTTTTTTGCAGAAGTTAATGTGGGAAGTTTTCCCTTCTGCATCTGTGCTTGCAGATCGACACTTTGCAAAAGGTCAATGAGAAATTAAATTCACGAATTCTTGAATGAGTCCAAAATCGTTTTTTTTTGTGTGTGTGTGGGTGTTGACAAGCAACTAAAAAAATTGAAGAGGATACATGCATATATAAGAAACTCAATATCTCTGATGATGATGATCTAATCATCATTTTTGCAGTTTTATATAATCACTTTTTAACATTTAATTTTAATTTTATTAGTTAATAATTTATTATAAGGGTTTTTAATGATAAGTGTTAATTATGAGTCACTATAGTATTATTTTTATAATAAATGTTATAAAATAAATTAATAGCGAGACATAAAGAAAGGTTATGTGTTTGTGAGAATCAAGTCACTGACTTACTAACTTCAATAAAAAATAAAACGCCTAAATAATATAACAGTCAAAATCATGATGACAAAGGCTAAATAAGTTTTATAGAAATTACTTGAATGAGTCTCTTTCTGCAAATATTGAATTTTTTATACTAAGCTGAAAAAAACTCCTTTCTTTTGATTTTATAACTAAAGTATATTGCGTTTTAGAAACTTTTATAGTTAGAACTCTTGAGTAAGAATACTCCTTTCGTCCTATCAAACACGGCCCATTTCTTTTCGACATGATTATTTAAAAGAAGAGTATAAAGTAATTAAATTGATAAAAAGTAGGTAGATCCCACAACTTTTGAATATAAAATTATTTCTTAAAAATGAAACATATCATCTTGAATGAAACGGTCCAAAAAGAAAAACAGATCATCTTGAATGGAACGGATGGAGTATTAATTAGAGGTCAAAGAGAATATTTTAGAGAATAAGTTAAGAGCATCAACTGAATTTGAGGTGATTTTTAATATTTTAGCTATTTATAGAAAGTATCAAAATTCTCAATTAGCGGCATGTCACAATTCAACTAATTTGTTCATCAACGGTGCAAAAATCCAGTCGAGCTGACTCACTGAGCTCTTTGTTGTCTTCAATTTTTAATTTTTATTTTTATTTTTATTTATGGTCATTGATTTAAATTATAGAAAACGGGGCAAGTTCACGTGCAGTTCGAATCTTCTATTACGTTTTGTCGTTTTCATAATCCATAGTTCGTGATCTTAACTTTGGTCCTTTAAATTAAAAAGTGTCCCTTTTATTTGAGAAATATGAAAAGGTCTTAGTTTCTCCGCCGCGTCCAAGATCGATGGAATATACCTAACCATTTGGGTATTGATGCCAAAACAGTAGGCTGACATTAGTAGTGGCTCGTGCGGTTAAGCCGAGCCCGTCTTCAAACCCTGTCACCCCCAAACCCTAATCGGTAGGCCACCCCTGAGAGGAGGCGAAGAGTCCCTACAGCTACATGCAAGGCGAAGAGCCCCTACATGGAAGGGATCGGATCCATGTCAAGGGGATTAAGCACGTTTTAGGGGCCTCAAATATGTATAAATAGGAGTTAGATCGAAGGTAGAGGGTTAGAATTTCTTGAATCTGAAAAACATAACCAATACTGTACTAAAAGCTCTAGTAAAAGTATTGAGGAATCATTCCTCCGTGGACGTAGATCTCATTAACGATCGAACCACGTAAAAGCACAGGTGTTCTTTATTGCTTTACATAAATCTCGCACACTCACGTGGTAGATTTATCATTGGCGCCGTCGTGGGAAACTCGAACAAAAAAAGCTTCGTTTTTCTACATTTTAATGGCAAGAACACGTGCAAGCGTTATCACCGCCCGATGCGGCAATAACCGCGTTGAAGGCGACCAAGTGGTCACGGCGCCGTGGGAAGGAGATCGCCGCCATTACCGGTGACCGTACACCGAGGGCTACATGGAAAACGCCTCCATACACCCTCGGGACCGTCGCCTAACGAAGAAAAGATGCCGACCTCGGCGATGACGAGCAGACGGCTCGTTCGTCTCGAAGCCCTTGGCGAGCAGTAACCGAATTCCTCAGCGCCAACCGTGGCGATTTCAAAGCTTATCGACCGGAGGGCGGAGGAGCGGGCCCGAGAGTCCCGAACGGCTACCTCGGACACCCGAGGTCGATCCTCAGAAAACCGGCGTTCACCTCGGCGCGATGGCGAGAACGCGCGTCGCCTCGGCGTCCGAAGCCGATCTGCGGACAAACTACGCGATCACTCCCCGCGCCATCCGCGGGCGATTCCCGCCTCGGCATAATGCCCGTGCGATCGGGCGGAAAGAAGAGAGGAAAGCGGTCGAACCCCGCCGGAGGGACGACAAGCGTCGCTATCGATCTCGCTCCTCCGGAGAGAGGCGGTAACGAGCTCCCGGGTTCGATCGCGCGGACGGATTATCTCTCGTTTCTCAAGAAATCCTGATACACCTTTGCCACAAGCGGTATCGGCACCCAACATCGGCGCCACGATGGCCTCGGAGATCCTCCGACTTCCTTTTTTACTATACCACTAGCATGGCAAATCGAGGAATGGAGGATTTCCATATGTGCAAGGTCTTCCCAGTCTCGATCTCCGGCGCCCGACGTTGGTTCACCTCCTTCGCCAAAACGGCATCCACGGCTTCAAGGACCTCATGGATCAATTGAATGGCGCTCTGCGGAAGATGCCACCCCAACAACCTTCGTCCGACCGCCGCATCCGCCGAGGGCGAGGCGAGGCGATGTCAGTTTCTTCTCACGGTTCGTCAAGGAATCTCTCAAAATTGATGAGAGTAACGACCTCTTCATCATCAATGCGTTCAAGAAGCGGGATCCGACCGGCGCGAATAAAGAGATCACCGTCGGCGGTAGAAGGCGGCTAGTCGCCTCTGGACCACGGTCGACAACCGTTAAAGGAGGCGAGTCGGATCGGAAGAAGAGAAATGGGATGAGCGAAGGCGAAAGAAGGAAGCCGGATGATCGGTCGGTCTTTGACAGCGAAGTGCATTCGAAAGGATCGAAGGGCCGGTCGAGTCGAGGCTCGGACCTCGGCAAAACCACAGCGGCAAGACCTCATCTGCTCAAATCGAGGGCGGAAATATTTGAGCTCCACTGAGCTCTTCCCGAGGCCGCTCCCATGAAGGGAGGATCGAAGAGGTCGACAGACGAATATTGTGACTACCACCGGGGTATGGTCACGATACCGACGCGGCTAGGATTTGAGCTCGGAGATAGGCGAGCTCGTTAAAGAAGCGGCTCGAAGTACCTCGGTCGACTGGAGGGGAACAAGCAAGCGAGAAGAAAGAGCGGAGGTGGCAACAACAGCTGCGGGCCGACCTCGGCGACGGCGTGCTCGGCGATGAAGAAGGCGGCGCTCCCAACCTGATGGAGCAAGTTCACGCCATCACTGACCGCCCACAGTAGTGCGATGAGAGGTGAAAGCCTCACACTCCCGACCTCGTCATTTGGAGCAGACGAAGCCGGTGAAGCCGGCGCCTCGATAAGCTGGACCCGACATGGGAAAGCTCATACCACGTTCACGAGGACCTCGGCAAAGGGTCTATAAGCTTGCTCACCTACCGGTACACCTATACCCCGGCCTGGCGTCCCACCCACCGAGGAGGTATTTTACATTGCTTTGATTTCAGATCGACATCATGTTAACCTCCTTTATTTTTTCCAATACGATGTCATTTACTTTATCAATAAAACATTTGTTTTACTAACAAGTACATCACTGTCTCATATCTATGTGAACATCCATTCAGATATACCACATCTAAACCTTCACAAGAGGGCGCCTTACGAAGATGAAAATCCCACTAAGTAGAATGCACGCATCTGATTACCCATTAAGTTGGGCGTCTACATGCAAAGCATCTGATTACCCATTAAGTTGGGCGTTGATCATTTCCTTTTCACATGTAAAAGTGTAATGATAGGGTTAAGTATCGTATCCACAGAGATTGTATCACGAAAACATAGAAGCTAGCTCAGCGATTATTCATCATTATTGAGCACGGATAAAGGGTGAGAGGTTTTAGGGCTTGAATTTAATCCAAAGCAAAGGTAACGAACAAGAATATAAATAACGCAATAAAAACACGATGAAGACTATAAAGAAAGACTAACCCTAGGGATGCACCAATCCTATCCACAACGATGTTTATCACCTTGTACTAACCGTTTAATCCGACAAGGCGGAAGATCACATATATAACCAACAACTTGATTTCGACAATTGCGGCGTTGATTACTAATTTTCCCTATTACGATTCGTCTACAGGAAAATAAGCAACTCAAATGGATCACTAAGACTATGCTTCCTACGAATGTCTATCTCGATTCGACTCGAGGCTCATTCATATCATGCATTCGAGATCAATTGACAATTAATACGATTACGTCGTTAACCGACAACTAGATATGCATCAAGATTGATTAGAAATCAACACATATAAATCGCACAATCGAATCATGAATCAATGCCTAGAAGGTAAATAACGATAGCGGGAATCACAACATATAGGATCGGATCATGCAAACCACAGGATTAGAATAGAAAACTAGCGAGACATAATAAGCGGAATGAAATACGATTTAACCATAAAAGCGAAATTAAATATATAAAACCCGTAGGGAAGCGTCGGATGAACAAAGGTTGGTCTTGAATCAATCCCAAGCGAGCGAGCGGAAACAAAGGAAAGCGATCGGACAAAGCGTTCGATCGATAGCAACGATAAACTAAACTAGAATAATGTAAAAACAATACTAGAATTAAACTAAGCGAAGACTAAAGACAAAGAATTGGCGAGGAAATCAAGTAAAATAGGTGCAGGCGTGTTTGGAGGCTCACAGGGCGCGGTGTTGCCGTATATATAGCACACCCCAAACCCTAATTTCTCTTCGTCGCGCCGTCTCGCGACCACCTTAGCGGTCGCTAGGTATGGTCGCGAGGTAATCCTCGCGCGGCCTTCTCGCCCATGATCGCCTCTTGCGCTCGCCGGTACCTCGCGACGACTAGCGGTCGCTAGCCATACTCAGTGGTCGCGAGAAATCGTCGGTGGCTTTCTCGCTGAAGCCGCTTCGCGGCGCGTTCATGATCGCGGTCTTCTAGGTTCTCGTGCGTGTTTCTAGCGGCCGACCTAGCGACCGCTGGGTGGTCGCTAGAAACACGCGATTGTATGTTTTGGCTCGTGCGTCGTTCCTTGCTTCGATTTTCAACATATAGACCTACACAACACCAAAAGAACACCCAAGAGCAAGATCTTCTAAAATAGATAAAACATTAGGAATCGATCGTGGCAGCACATTAAGCGAGCTAAACTCATCTTCAAATATCAACTATAAGCGTGTAAAATGCGCGTTTATCAAACCCCAAACTTAAAGCATTGTTTGTCCTCAAACAAAAGCGAGCAGAAAAGACAAACGAAGATCAGCGAGCATAGCAAAGAGGATAACCATTCTAGGCCTCAAAACATATCAGCGCTCAAAAACATTAGTGCACATGGCGACGTTAGTCCACTCAACACAAACAACAATTTACAGCAAAACTCATTTATTTCAACCTCACTTGCGGCATGTGTAAAATATATATAGGATACACTCAACTCATAAAGAAATTAAGGACGTGTATACACTCAAAGATCAATGCAATGCAACATCTTACCATAGGCTTGCCGTTTCTCTAATATCTCCACCGCGTCATTGTGTTCAAATAAGGATCAAAAAGGTCTTTTCATAGGTTGTAATGTAGGCACATTGGTTAAGGTAGGATAATAATATATGGCTAAGTGACTCAAAAATATTCCAAGCACCCCCATTTATACTTTTCGACACATATGGACTTTGTCCATTTTCTCTTCTTTCCCAACGTGCTAAATCGACGTTTTATGCCTCATGAGGTACCTATACTTTGATTAAAGACCCTTTATGCTCAACACTCATAGTGAACTTATCATTTTTCTTTTTCTTTTCTTTTCTTTTCTAGAGCTTATAGGGTTTAATATTCACGAACAAGGTACTATTCTTTACCACAGATGTATTTTTCTAAAATAAACTTTTCTCGTCATAACTACATCAAAATTTCAACCCCTTTTGATTCCCATATCCATCCTCACCTCCTATCATCCGGTTAATCGAAAGAAAAAGTCTAATAAAGGCTCGAAAGAAGGACAAATGGTATATATTATCGGGTTAGTGTTTGGGTGATAAGTGGTTAACAACGATGGCCTTTTATCCTTTCCAAATTCGAAACACATATTGCAGTCTCGACACAGAAACACGGCAAGTTCTAGAAGATAATCACATGCACGATATCACACAATTAAAAGCGTATCAATATGTTTATACAATGACTCAAGTCTCACGGGTTAAGCAAAATGGTGAAAACAACAAGTCAAGCCATCTCACGTCATTCATGCGTCATTTTCTAACATATCATGTGCACTTATCAAACAATTTCACAAAAATTTTCTATCGTCATTGGCCACATGGATTAACACACTTCACTTAACTCGTTGATCGGCGGACACGAAAGCGAAAAGAAAAACAAAAGGCGACAAAAACAACACAAACGAAAAAGCGACAAAACACGAAAACAAAAACAAAGAAAGCGTTGGGTTACTCCCAACAAGTGCTTACTTTAACGTCTTTAGCTAGACCATCACTAACCTCGTCAATCTGGCGTTTAGTAGCAATATCATCTTTCTCGACTTGTGGAACCTTCTAAACTTCGCATTTACGGATGACCACCACGGTATGGAAGTGGCCCCCAAACTTGAATGAAACACATGGAGTTCCATGCCGAGTCCACTTCTTCCTTCTCGCGCTTCCTCGGTGGTTTGGTACCCTCTAGCGTGAGGCGTGAGTGGCGGCGATGGTCGTGATCGAGCAACAATCTTGGGCTTTCCAGCGTCGGGTTGCTTGATGGCATCGTATATGAAAATTTTGAGCTCCTCATCGTTAACACGAAACGTGAGGTTTCCTTCCGCACATCAATCAACGCATCGACCGGTTGCTGAAAAGGTCTACCAAGGATTAGCGGTTGTTGTTTGAATTCGGGAATATCGAGAATAACAAAGTCGGCGGGAAAAACAAAATCCCGAATTCTTACCAACACATCTTCAACGATACCTTTTGGATATGTGACTGACCGGTCAGCCATCATCAGTGAGATCTTCGTCGGCTTCGTCTTTCCAAGGTGTAGCCGGTTGAAAACGTTCAATGGCATCAGTTGATGCTCGCCCCAAATCGCACAAAACATTTGGGAAAATCGCTCGGCGATCTCGCACTCTAACGTGAAACCGTCGGGGTCATACGCTTCAAAGGGAGCTTCCTTTGCAAGGCGGCACCTTTGCACTTCTTGGATAGGAAATTTTCTCAAATTTCCCAGTTTCTTCTTACTTGCAAGCGTCTTTTAAGAACTTCATGTAGCCCGGCATGTTTATAGCGCTTCAAAGAGAGGCAAATTTATCTCAACTTTCGAAAACCTCTTTGAAACGAGCAAACTCCTCGTCATATTTCGACTTGACAAGTCGACTCGAAAATGGGACCGGAGGAATGTACGTGCGAGGATTAGCCTCTGGGGGTGCTTCGCGGTCGACCTCGCGACCGCTGGGATGGTCGCGAGGAGTATGCTGCGCGCTGAACTCCTTCCTCGCGTGCGAGCTTGCGGGCGCGAGCTCGCGCGCTAATTTCTCTGACTGATTGCTCGCGGTCGGGTTTGCGAGCGCTGGATCGCTCGCGAGCAACTCTGGCGCGCGGATACTCGGATGGCTCGCGGTCGGGTGCGCGGGCGCGCGCTCGGTCGCGGGCGTCTGTGGACAAAATTCAGGATGGCTCGCGATCGGGCTCATGATCATGAGCTTCGATCGCGAGTTCTGCGTCGAATGTTTTCTTGCTCTTCTTTCGGTAGGGCTCGGGTAGGCTCGTCCATTCCTCGTCCGAATGGCGAAGCATTGACTCTTGGGTTCACCTCCGTATTACTAAATTGGCCCGTCTTTTGTAGTGCATTCACTTGCGGCTATTTGACCAATTTGATTCTCCAACATCTTTATGTGCTTCCCATAGCCGTCATAGTCGACTCAAGTGATTTATCTTACGCGGTGTGTGGCGATGAGCAATTCGATTCGTGGCGATTGTTGGTTGCTTACAACCAGCTCACGCATCATGTCTTCAAGACTTGGCTTCCTCGGCTCTTGAATCAATTCGACTATTGAAGCTGCTGAAGGTTGTTGGAAATTCGAATGACTCCTCGATTGATGTGGTGGCGTTCTCTGTCTCAATCGACTTTTCAAAAGTGAACTTCTTCATGAGGTCGTCATATTTGAATCACTCTCAACAAAGGCTATTTTGAGCGATGGCGTTCTCTCCGTTGGCCATTGATAGCTGTTGGCGCCATCTCTTCTGTCGGCTTGCTTGTCGATTGGTCGGTTTAATAAGCGACCCCGCCGACATCTACCATACTCTTATGCGCCATATCGGTCCATCGTAGAATTGTGTGATTCTTTGCTTCCTTGGAGAACCCGTGTTGTGGACATCGTCTTAATAGACCTCTGAATCTCTCCCATGCCTCGAATAATGATTCGTCGTGGTTACGGCAAAATGAGAGATTTGGCAATGATCTTTGCGCCGGCCTCGTGGAAAGTATTTTGAGAGAAACTTCTCACAAAGTTTCCCCAAGTGTCGATGCCATTTCGGTCAAACTCTTGAACCAATCTTTCGCTTTGGCAGTGCGAGAAACCGAACATGCGCTTGTCCGGATCGTGTCTTGTGGCACCCCATTTCATTTGATGGTGTCACAAATATCGAAAAAGTCTCGAGATGTGCATTCGGGTCTTAGTGACTCCTCCACAAACCGCTTTCTCCTTGGACCATCTTGATCGGGGCGGTTTGAGCTCAAAATTGTTTGCATCTACGCAAGGGCCCCAACCGCCTCCTTGGAACTGCTCGGTGGGATGTCGATACATGTGGTTGAGAGGTTTATTCTACGGGCGAGGACAATGATTCCCATGTTCGCCATCGACGCCGCATCTCTGCAAAGTCGGCTAGCATGCGTGCAACTTGCTCTGGAGGAATGCCCCTGATTACTGGATTGGCGCCATATCAGCCGTCTCTTCTCTCGTCCTCCTCTCCTTTGAGAGCTTTCGATCTCGGGATCTAATAATCTTTCGGAGGTCCACGAGATCTTATACGCATAAACCACCGTGAGAAGAGAAATTAGCACTAACAAAAATAAATAAAATAATATATATATATAACTTGAATTAATAAATCGAATCGTCAAATTATTCCTATGTGATCTTAACAATCCCGGCAGCGGCGCTAAAATTTGATCGCTCCTTTTCACACGTAAAAGTGTAATGATAGGGTGGTTAAGTATCGTATCCACAGAGATTGTATCGAAAACATAGAAGCTAGCTCAGCGATTATTCATCATTATTGACACGGATAAAGGGTGAGAGGTTTTAGGGCTTGAATTTAATCCAAAGCAAAGGTAACCAAACAAGAATATAAATAGCATAATAAAACACGATAGAAGACTATAAAGAAAGACTAACCACAGGGATGCACCAATCCTATCCACAACGATGTTTATCCCGCTTATTACTAACCGTTTTAATCCGAGATAAGGCGGAAGATCACATATATAACCAACAACTTGATTCGACAATTGCGGCGGTTGATTACTAATTTTCCTATTACGATTCGTCTAGAGGAAAATAAGCAACTCAAATGGATCACTAAGACTATGCTTCCTCTGAATGTCTATCTCGATTCGACTCGAGGCTCATTCATATCATGCATTCGAGATCGATTGACAATTAATACGATTACGTCGTTAACCGACAACTAGATATGCATCAAGATTGATTAGAAATCAACACATATAAATCGCACAATCGAATCATGAATCGATGCCGGAAGGTAAATAGCGATAGCGGGAATCACAACATATAGGATCGGATCATGCAAACCCTAGGATTAGAATAGAAAACTAGCGAGACATAATAAGCGGAATGAAATACGATTTAACCATAAAAAGAAATTAAATATATAAAACCCGTAGGGAAGCGTCGGATGAACAAAGGTTGGTCTTGAATCCAATCCCAAGCGAACGAGCGGAAAACAAAGGAAAGCGATCGGACAAAACGTTCCGATCGATAGCAACGATAAACTAAACTAGAATAACGTAAAAACAATACTAGAATTAAACTAAGCGAAGACTAAAGACAAAGAATTGGCGAGGCAAGTAAAATAGGTCTGGGCGTGTTTGGAGGCTCTGAGGCGCGAGGGTGTTGCCATATATAGGCACACCCCAAACCCTAATTTTCTCTTACGCGCTGCCTCGCGACCACCCTTAGCGGTCGCTAGGTATGGTCGCGAGGTAATCCTCGCTGCGCCTTCTCGCCATGATCGCCTCCCGCGCCGCTTCGGTACCTCATGACCGACTAGCGGTCGCTAGCCATACTCAGTGGTCGCGAAATCGTCCGGTGGCTTTCTCGCTTAGGCTTTCGCCGGGCGCGCTCATGGTCGCGGTCTTCTAGGTTCTCGCGTGTTTCCTAGCGGCCGACCTAGCGACCGCTAGGTGGTCGCTAGAAACACGCCAGATTGTATGTTTTGGCTCGTGCGCCGTTCCTTGCTTCGATTTTCAACATATAGACCTACACAACACCAAAAGAACACCCAAGCGCAGATCTTCTAAAAATAGATAAAACATTAGGAATCGATACGTAAACGCACATTAAGCGAGCTAAACTCATCTTCAAATATCAACTATAAGCGTGTAAAATGCGCGTTTATCGGGCGTCTACATGCACGCGACATCCGGACCGATCTCGCTAACTTATACCCCTTTATTTGGGAAGATATGCACTCCGGTACACGTCTAAATGCATTAACGACTACAAACCGAGTTCCAAGCCATATCAAGTCAAGCAGGGCTTCCGAGCTCGTTCATACCCCTTTATTTGGGAAGATATACATACATGTCTGATCTAAATACATTTACGACCAAAACGAAGTCCTAAGCTGTGTTTGTACCTCTCGAGGGAAAATATACACTTCAAACGAGTCTAAATACATTTACGACTACATACAAAGTCTAAGCTATATACAAACTTATTACGGCTTCCGAGCTCCACTCGCCACGACTGAAGCCGCACCAACTCTGCACAAAATCTCGTGTCGGCGCCAAACACCGGAGCGAACTCGGTACCTTCGACCCGATCTCACGAGGTCGGCGTTGCCACGCGTACTGTGGGGCTCGCCCGGCAGTGCGGGGATGCTCCGAGCACGGAGAAGGCTCCTCGGGCGAGGTCGAACCCTGCCTCTGGGTTCGTTGTTGGTCCGCCCGCCATCTCATTGCCAGTGGTGCCCTTCCTTAACGATCGCGCTCCTTGGGCGAGCCGAACTCCTACCTCGAGATCCGCGGCCCGCCAGAGCCGCGACCGCCCTCGAGTTTGACGGCGTGCTCGGTTCGGACCTCGGTGTCCAGACCATCCTCGGCCTCCTGCACCGTCCTCGGTCTCCTGCACCAACCGTCGCCGGTCGCCTCCTACGCCACCTCGGCCGTCTTAGCCAACAGGACTGTCCTCGCCTCCCTGACCGTCCTCGGTCTCTGCGCCACCTCGGCCGCCTTAGCTACAGACCGTACTCGGTCTCCTGCACCGTCCTCGGTCTCCTGCGCCACCTCGGCCGCCTTAGCCACTGCAGTCCTCGATGCCTGGCCGTCCTCTGCCTCTCGGCCACTCGGCCGCCTTAGCCAACAGCCGTCCTTGGTCTCTGTACCACTGCGGCCGCCTCCGTCGACCCCGGCCTTCTACCCGTCTGGCACACATGATCCTGTTCAGGCCTCGGCGAGCCACTGATCAAAATATCCGCCTCGATTCGAATGTGGCAACAGTCGGTCGATCGAGCAATATCCCACCCCTAGATCCCGCCGGTACGACCTCGACCGGACCTCGCCATCCTCCTCGGGATCGTCACCCCGACGGTCGGTCACACACCCGGCGGCGCCCAAGTCAAACCGGATTTCGATGAGTCACGCAAGTCGATGCGACATCGGTATCCTGCCGACGGACATCACCATCCTTTGAAGGACTTGTCCAAAGACGAGCGACCCGGCTCGTCGACTCGATTCGGACCCACATCGTCGGATAAACCCTCACGTCACTAAGATAACACAGCGGCAACCTCGGTAGAGCAACATTCTACCTCGCAAAGCGCTCTTCACTCCACCCGGCACGGTCAAGTTACTCGACTATTCGGGGGCTATGATGGGATATGGCCCAACCGCTCGGGCCACCGACAGCCCAAACGAGTGGGCGACATTAGTAGTGGCCCGTGCGGTTAAGCCAAGGCCGGCCTTCAAACCCTAATCGGCCCCCAAACCCTAATCGGCGCCACCCTGCAGAGGAGGCGAAGAGTCCCCTGAGCTACATGCAGGCGAAGAGCCCCTACATGGAAGGGATCGGATCCATGTGGATTAAGCACGTCTTTAGGGGCCTCAAATATGTATAAATAGGAGTTAGATCGAAGGTAGAGGGTTAGCAATTTACTGAATGCAAAAAGCTTGTAACCAATACTCTCTGTACTAAAAGCTCTAGTAAAAGTATTGAGGAATCATTCCTCCGTGGACGTAGATCTCATTAACGATCGAACCACGTAAAAAGCCTGGGTGTTCTTTATTGCTTTACATAAATCTCGCACACTCACGTAGCTAGATTTATCAAAGACGGTTCATTTCTTTTCGGTACGGTTATTTAGAAGAAGGTATAAAGTGGTTAAAGTGATAAAAAATAGGTAGGACCCACAACTTTTGAAGAGTTAATTATTTCTTGAAAAGGAAACCGACCATCTTAGGTGGGACAGCCCAAAATGGAATACGGGCCATTTTAGGTGGGACGGAGGGAGTATTTGATATTTTAATTTTTAGAATGCTATCATGTCTAGTTAACATGCTTCATAGGCTTCAAATTTTCCTTATACTTAGGGTTCTTCCTTTCTATAACTTTTTTGTTACATTGTTAGTATAGTAAATTATGTAACCCTAAAAATAAGTTATTGTATATTCTATACTTAATGAGATGGACAGGGGATAGATATAAGTTTGCAATAGAGAATATACGAGGCAAACTCGTATTAGAAGGCAACTAGTATTATTTGTAGGGAAAACATATGTTAAGCCCTCGCCCCGAGGATCTATCTTGGATATTTAATTCACCAAACATTGATTATAAACCTAGCATGCGTCTATATAATTAATCGCAACACGTAGGGGTTTTCACGTGTTTACCTTTGGATCTGTTGGGGTCGATGGAGCGAGATGAATGGATCGAATGGATTGGACTCGTGCTTTGACCTTCCGGATCAGTATCCGGTTGCCCAATCTCGGCGTCGAGTGAGGGCGATCTATGGAGAATGCTTGGAAAATCACCCTTGCTCTCACTTCACAATTTTGAAACTCTCTCAACAATGCTATGAGGGGCGAAAATTCTAGGTTAAAATGTGCATTAACCTTGATTCTATCTCTTACCTTATATTTATAATGCACTACCTTAATCCCATAAGGAAAGGATCTATGCATATACCATAAATATAATTATATCCTTGTGGGATAAAGAGAATAAAATCTTGCCTTTGGGAGCATAAAGGCGTCGATTTTCCTTGGCTACGAGCACGGATGGGCGACCAGGATCAAATCTGAGGAATAAAGATGGGCCTCAAATAAATTAATTATCTTATGTTCGGCCCGAACATAAATTAATTTATAAACATTCGATCATGCCACTAGAGAAAGAATGTTGACTTACCCTTTATAACAAAGTTGAGTCGGGCTTGCACTTAGACATTACGAATCCCGTATTTAAGATATCGAGCGTCCATTATTTATTTATAGCATTACATTGCTTAAAATAATTAATAACTTCATTTCATAAGTAGTACCACTCAACCTTATTATTGTACTTGAGCTAACTCAACTGCGGGGTTTAGTACAATAAACCTTTTGAGCTCCTAAGGGGACGTCATCATCCTTAGCGGATACGGTGACTCGTCTGAGATAACTAGCGTGACATACAAGATGACCATCACCCAAGATCGCGAGAATCTTGGGTTAGAACATATAACCCTCACTCATAACAAGTCAAAGTGATGGTCAAGAACTCATACTCACCTAATACCTTATCGAGGTTTAGATCATCGTAAGTCACCGAGATCTTGGTTCTTCACGACGGTCGAAAGAAGAACACATCTCATCGTGATCCTTCAATACGTCGAGACGCATCAAGATAGACAAGCAACTAAGTCAAGTCACTTCTTATCTATCCGCAGCCTAAACCTACAACTCGTCCTTAAGTTGTCTCATTTGTGAAACTTTTATATCTCGATAAGCTTGACCAATCATACGGACACGTGATCTTCTACACACCGTATGATCTAACTTATATATGAGATAAGGGGACACGATATATGCAATCAAGTATTCAAATCGGATAGGAGATTGTAATAGTGGTAACAGAAACATTGTATACAAGCTCAACCAAAGCGCTTTCAAGATACAACCAACAATCTCCCACTTATACTAAAGCAAACTTTTAGTATACAATGTGTCTCTCTACTAGCTATTACAAACAACCCTCACTTTGCTTCTCCCACTTATACAAAAGTTTCATTTCTAAGTGGGTGCCATCAGCGCAATCCAAGTCCTCTAACGTGTCCATCGTAGACTTTTGCGGCAGCTCTTCGTGAATGGATCCGCTAGATTTTCCGTCGTATCAATCTTTTCAATCAAAGACATCACCTCGCCTAACGATTTCTCGTATGACATGGTACTTTCTCTCTATGTGTTTGGTTTCCTTAGGTTCCGTGGTTCCTTCGAAGTTTGCCATCGCACCGAGTTATCACGAGAAACTATGATACTCTTGGGCAAACCAGTACCACACCCTAGATCCATGAGATAGTTCTTGAACCATCTGCCTCCTTAGAAGCCTCCGGTTGCTACATATTCGGCTTCCATGGTAGAGTCCGCAATGCATCGCCGCTTTGCACTCCGCCAGATCGGCCCACCTCCCAAGGTAAACACATGCCCGAGGTTGACTTTTCTCATCACGGTCGACTTGGAAACCGAAGTCAGATAACCCAAAGGCATTAGACTATCCGCATGGTAAACTTGCCTATAATCTCGAGTCCTTTTCATGTACTTGAGTATATGCTACTGCAGTCCAATGAGCTTGTCGTGGTTAGGGCGATATCTAGCTACTATGCCTACCGTGATAGCGGATATCGGCCTCGTGCATAGCATTGCGTACATGAGACTTCCTACGGCTAAGGCGTAAGGAACTTGTCTCATTCCTCTATCTCCTTTGGTCATAGGTGATTGTGTCTTAGATAAAGGAACGCCATGTCCGAAGGTAGCAATCCTTTCTTGGCGGTCTGCGCATACTAAAACAGTAATCACAAGATCAATGTAAGGCGCCCGAGATAAGCTCAACATTTTCTTCTTGCGATCTCGGTAAACCTTGATCCCAAGAATGTACTGCTGCATCTCCTAAGTCTTTCATTTGAAACGATCGGATAGCCAACTCTTTCGTCGATATGACTTCACGTTGTTGCCCGACTAGAAGGATGTCATCTACGTAAAGTGCGAAATACCACATCACTGTTGACATCTAACCGATACACACAACTCTCGCTAGCAACTGGGTAAATCCATAGGACTTTACTACATCGTCAAAGCGTAAGTTCCATGATCGGGAGGTTCGCTTAAGTCCATAAATGGACTTAAGCTTCCATACTAGATCTCTTCACTTTTACCACATAACCTTCAGTTCTTTGCATATAGATGTCTCTACCTTCCTCAAGGTAACCGTTTAGAAAAGCGGTTTTAACATCCATTTGCCAACCTCTAGGTTCAGTGGGCTGCTATGGCTAGAAGAATTCGATGGACTTGAGCATTGCTACGGTGAAAAGGTCTCATCGAAATCGATGCCCTCAACTGAGTGTACCTTTCGCCACAAGCTCGGCTTTGAAAGTCGAAACCTCTCCATCGAATCTCTTCCTCTTGATATCCACTTACTACCTATGGCTTCCTTGCCATCCGGTAGAGGTGTCTTTCATATATATCCATAGCCGTTATGGACTCGTTTCTAAGTCCATAGCGGTGTGCCATGATCTTGCATCAATATCTCAGATCGCCTCCTTGTATGTCCATGGGTCGATTATTGCTTGTTCGCCTGTGGGAATAAATCCAAGATTCACCCACGAACATAAATCGCTCGGGTTGACGAACAACCTCCCACTACGACGAGGTTCTACAGCACAATAGTAGCGGTGGGTGCAGATACTTGTGGTTCTCTAACACGCACAACTTTGTGTAGGTACCACTCATGCGGTCGGTATCTCCGGTGGAACTCGACCCACTTCAATTTCTTGAAGTATCCGGTGTCGATCCCTCCCACTAGACTCGACATCTCATACCTTTGGCCTATTCGGTGGTGGAATACGATCATCTTCTAATTCTTGAAGAATGATTTCAACTTTGGATTTATGATTTTTCATATAATCCTCTTCTAAGAATCGGGCATTAGTGCTAATAATGACCTTCTGATCCTTAGGACTATAGAATAAACCACCTTTCATTCCTCTAGGATAGCCAATAAACGAATTTTGCGTCGCCGATCTAGCCTCCAACTTGTCGACCTTCTTGTTCACAGACACGTGCCGGATCGCCCATATCTTTATGTGGTTTAAACCAGGCTGCGCCCAAACCACAACTCGAAGGGTCTTTCGGTGACTTGGACGGTACTAGATTTAGCAAGTATGCCGCAATCTCTAAGGCATACCCCGAGCGAAATAGGCAATGTTGCATAGCTCATCATAGATCTAACCATTTCTAAAAGAGTCCTATTTCTTCGCTCGACACACCATTTCTTTGTGGTGTGCCGGTGAAATCTTGTTGGGAGGTAATCCCACACTTCACTAGATAGTCCATAAACTCGTTATCGAGGTATTCGCCACCATGATAACGAGCTTGATGACTTGATACTTTTACCTAGCTTCGCCTCCACTTCCGCCTTAAACTCTTTGAATTTCAAAGCATTCTGACTTGCGGTGAAGCGGTATACGATCCGCACCTCGAGTAATCGTCAATGAAAGTGACAAAATACTCATACCTCCACGAGCTTGTGTGGACATCGGTCCACACAGTCGAACGGACTAACTCCAACATTTCTTTGGCTCTATAACCCTTCGCTTTGAAGGGTCCGGTCGACATCTTACCTTCTATACAGATTCGCAGATTGGGAATGGAGTAACAGTGAGATTACCCAACGCCCATTCTTAGCCGTCTTTGGATCCTATTTAGATTGATGTGACCTAATCTAAGATGCCGAGAGAAAAGTAGAGTCATCTTCTGAAGAAAACTTTCTCTTTTAGGGTTTGATGAAGATGCAACATAGTTATATGTATTATGTTTGGCGTAAATAGTATAAAGCTTAATTATATAACGTACAACACACGGATAACTTCGTCATTTCTTATGATAGAAACACCACTATCAAAAATAATGAATATCCATGAGTAAATAATTTCAAAGCGAAACAAGGTTCCATGAAAATCCGCACATATAAAACGCGTCTTTCAAAACTAAAATGTTTTCTCAAAACATAAAGTAACATCTCCAACTGCAACGGCCTCGACTTTCGCCGCGTTGCCCATGGAGATCGTTATCTCGCCATCAAACAGCTCACTTGTCGCAGGAACCCCGCAAGTGTAACAAACATGATCGATTATACCAGATCTACTACCCAAGAACGGGTAGAACAAGTCGCTAAACATGTTTCACATTAAAGCAAACGTACGCTTGAGCCTTGAGCATAGGGCACTTGGCCTCCAATGCCCGATCCCACCGCACTGAAGCACTTGTCCTTCTCCTTCGCTTCTTCAAGCCTCCGTGGCAACCATGTTCTTGTTCCCATTACTCCCACTATTTGTCTTGCCTCTTCCACCTTGGTACCCCTTTTCTATTTCTATTTTGCAACGAAAATTTTGGGCCCTTAGATGTGCTAGCAAGAGCATGTGCTCCTTTTCCCATAACTCCTTCCGCACCACGAGATCATTAAGCAACCGACTAAGTGTAAACTCGGTCTTGCTCATGATCGCATTTACGTGAAAGTTCTCAAAAGACTTGGGGAGTGTATTGAGGATGATATCGACCTTGGCCGCCGTCAATACCTCCTCCCAACCGATCAAGACTATCCATGAGATGAGTCATGGGAGACATGTTCATGGACCGAACTTCCTTCTTCCATCTTACACGCCAAGATTTCTCTCATTGTGTGGGCGGATCGTCCGATCCGACTACCCAAACTTACTCGAGACTTGACCAAATATCGTCAAGGCGTCACCATCGATCGATGTTGCACCGCAAGCCTTTGGACATAGTAGTCATCATATAGCATTTAACCATATTGTTTGACTTATTCCAAAGTCCGCTTGACTCGCCGCTCATTAGTCGACGTCGAGAAGGGCATCGGGTTTAGGAGTAGTGAGAACAAACATGTGTTCTTCAAATGATAAGAACATATTCCATGTTTCGCTTCCACTCGATAAAATTTGGACCGGATAACGGATTTTGTGCGAGCATATTGATAATCGGCGTAAGAGACATATCTCGAAACGATAATGTAAACACATAAGCATACGATCGCGATATAATTCGTAATAATAATATTGTAACCTTGATAAAACAATATTAATTGAAACCTCCAATCGCCCAAGGAATCCCACATGCAAGCCACGCGTGTGGATCGCCATACACGAACCCCCGACTGCACTAAAATATACCTTTAGTCGCTTAATTTCAATCCATGCCAACTTAACCTTATGACAAATGAAATTAACGATTGACCTTACTAGACCACATCACTATCGCAAGAAGGACTTCATGAAGTTGTACTTGAGGTGATGTCTAAGCAATGACCATAATTTTAATAAACAGAAATGAATTTTAGAATTGGTATACTCACTCGGACCATACCGCTCCAATTCAAATTCTTTTGTTATCTCATTTTATATCTATCTCTAGAGAACTTATGAAAATCGCACATGCAAGAAACACGCGTGTGGGCGTTTACATGAAACTCCCACTTTCAATAGATTTAAAAGTTTTATTTAGAAATCTCATCTAACAAACTTATGATAAACAAAGGCAAGCAAGCCACTGCGTGTGGATCGCGTTTACTCAGCGTCGTCTCACTTTGTTTAGAGATCAAAAGGTGGAGGTCTTGACATTTTAATTTGAAAAATTAATTTGTCGGGTTGCTTGCTTAGTCTTTTTATTCAAAAGGTTTGTCCATGCAGATCACGTAATCCTAGCATGCTTTTCTATAGAACTCAACATGTAAAACATGCTCGCAGAATTCTAAAATATGCTTGATAAACGCGATAAACCTAGCATGCTTACTATGCGCATCCAATTACGTAAAACACTTAAAGGTTTGTCAACGTAATATAAACATACATAGCATGCTACTGCATTATTTAAACATCCACGACATGCATATGAACGATAAAATAAAATAAAACGTTCATCGCGGCCCAATCGTGAAACCTGCACATTCATGTCTAATCTATTACATAGATTTACAAAGTACAGAATTAAACTTCGAAAACGGGCCTCGCGTGCACGGGCACGGACCGGATTCAACAAATGGGCCTCGCGTGCACGGGCACGGACCGAAAACTGGGTTGGTCGAAAAATGGGTCCGCAGGCGGGTCGGCCTAATCTGCGGCGGGCCGCTAGGGCAAAGCCCACCGCTACCAGCTTTTGCGCGCCGCCGCCAACAGAGCCTCGCGGTCGCTAACGCGATCGCGACCCGCCGAGCACACGTGCACGCCACGCCCGAGCGCGAACATCCGCCGAGATATCGCCGCCCAGCAGCGAAACCGCGACCGTGAGTCTACTCACGGCCGGGTTTCGCGGCGAACGCGCCTGCCGCCCGCTAGCTCGCGACGGCCGCGTTACCTCGCGGTCATCCTCACGACCGAGAGCTCGCTTGCTGGCGCCAGGATCTCGCGAGAACGTGCACCCGTCGCCGCGGCCCTCGCGATCGCCCTCGCGATCGCGAGGCTCGCCATGAAACCGCCCGCAGGACCACCGGAGACTGTTTTTCCGCCGTTTCGTTCTTCGCTCTTTCGCTCGTTCTTCTTTACGTATAAGATTTACAGAATAAAATCTAATCTAACCACGGATTTTCTCGTGGTGTAAAAACAAAATCCGACAAAATAATAAACGTGCCACGATGAATGACAGATCCACAATTAATAAAACGCACGTAATAATCAAACGTGAATTAATCCAACAGAGCCAAGATTCTGATCCTAGGCTCTGATACCAATTGTAGGGATGACATATGTTAAGCCCTCGCCCCGAGGATCTATCTTGGATATTTAATTCACCAAACATTGATTATAAACCCAGCATGCGCTATATAATTAATCGCAAAGACGTAGGGGTTTTCACGTGTTTACCTTGGATCCGCTTCTGGTCGATGGAACGAGATGAATGGATCGAATGGATTCGACTCGTGCTTTGACCTTCCGGATCTGTATCCGGTTGCCCAATCTCCAACGCCGAGCGAGGACGATCTATGGAGAATGCTTCAAAAATCACCCTTTGCTCTCACTTCACAATTTTCAAACTCTCTCAACAATGCTATGAGGGACCGAAAATTCTAGGTTAAAATGTGTGCATTAACCTTGATCTATCTCTTACCTTATATTTATAATGCACTACCTTAATCCCATAAGGAAAGGATCTATGCATATACCATAAATATAATTATATCATTGTGGGATAAATAGAATAAAATCTTGCCTTTGGGAGCATAAGGGGCACCGATTTTCCTAGCTACGGCCTGGATAGGCCACCTGTGGATCAAATGCAAGGAATAAAGATGGACCTCAAATAAATTAATTATCTTATGTTCAAATTTCGAACATAAATTAATTTATAAACATTCGATCATGCCACTAGAGAAAGAATGTTGACTTACCCTTTATAATCGAAGTTGAGTCGGCTTGCACTTAGACATTACGAATCCTCGTATTTAAGATATCGAACGTCCATTATTTATTTATAGATTCGATCGCTTAAAATAATTAATAACTTCATTTCCTTAAGTAGTACCACTCAACCTTATTATTGTACTTGAGCTAACTCAACTGCAGTGGTTTAGTACAATAAACCTTTGAGCTCCTTAAGGGACGCCATCATCCTTAACGGATACGGTGACTCGACTGAGATAACTAGCGTGACATACAAGACCACCACCACCCAAGATCGCGGAGAATCTTGGGTTAGAACATATAACCCTCACTCATAACAAGTCAAAGTGATGGTCAAGAACTCATACTCATCTAATACCTTATCGAGGTTTAGATCATCGTAAGTCACCGAGATCTTGGTTCTTCACGACGGTCGAAAGAAGAACACATCTCACCGTGATCCTTCAATACGTCGAGACGCACAAAGATAGACAATCAACTAAGTCAAGTCACTTATCTATACCGCAATTTAAACCGATAACTCGTCCTTAAGTTGTCTCGGTGTGAAACTTTTATATCTCATTGCTTCGACCAATCATACGGACTTCGTGATCTTCTACACAATCGTATGATCTAACTTATATATGAGATAAGGGACACAGATATATGCAATCAAGTATTCAAATCGATAGGAGATTGTAATAGTGGTAACAGAAACATTGTATACAAGCTCAACCAAACTGCTTCAAGATACAAATCCAACATTATTTATATATTGTTGTGAATCCGGACAGCCTCGTTGTCGTCAATGCGCCTCCAGACCCCGACAAAGAGCTCAACGCCGCTCCTCGGCTACTTTCTTGACACTGCGCACACAAAGAAAGAAAAAGAAAAGGAAAAATTGAGATACCAATTCGGCTCGGTGCGGCTTCTCCTTGACGCACACACACAACCACGGCTCCACCAAAGGGTGGCTATCTCGTCGGCTCGTAATCACAGCCACAAAGGCAAGCAATGCCTCTCCTCTCTCTGGCACCTCACCGCCCTCCTCACGCAAAGATTCACGCAACCCTCAACTTCGACCTGCCTCTCACCGTATTGAATGGGTATAGGGGACTTCAATCTGTGTTCTGCCCCTATCACAAAGCAATGGGAGGAATGGAGCGCCACCTTTCTAAAGATCCAATCCCCAATTTATAGGTCGACAATATGTTTAAGCTATTAAGGAGAGAAAATGGGCCTCTGTGTGTTGGTTGGGCCAACAATCACAACAATCTCCACCTTTGGCCCAACCGTGTTCTTTGTGTGCATCGGAGAACAAACCACACAATCATCCTCGCCGAGCCCCTTGTAAAATCACGAAGATAGAACAGGGGACGGTTGCCGACGAAACCACAAAGGCTAAACATGGGACTTTTGTACAAACATAGTTTGTACGGATCACAAAGATCAAGGGTAAATTAACCGTATTCATACTTACAAAAAAGACACACAGAAAAAATACCCACAAAGCACAAAGATATCTAACACATAGTTAGAAGCTCACAAAGCAATCACAAAGCATGAAAACAACTAATACACAATTAGAAGCTCACAAAGAAACATCACAAAGCATAAAGGCAACTAATACACAATTATAAGCTCACGAAGCTAACTAGCACAAAGCTAGTTGACCACAAAGCAATCACAAAGATAACAAGCACAAAGCTACGTAAGATCACAAAGATCATCACACCCATCACACGACGGTAAACCACAAAGATTGCTATCACTAAGCTAGCATAGATCACATGATCGTAAAACACAAAGCATATCACAAAGTCACTAAGCCATCACGAAGACACGAAACGGCACCAAGCCACCAAACCACAAAGCCACATAGAACGAACCACAAAGGTATGTTTACAAAGAACAAATCATGAGCATAAAGAGGAAGCTCCACCTCAAAGTGAGCAACCACAGAGACACAAGGAAACAAATTCTAAGCTCATTCACCCTAAACTTAAAGCTCAACCACATAGCTCCACCTTAGAACAAATCACACGTGGTTTCTTCATTAGTAACCACATTAGCACGATCAACATTTTGATTTTTCTTAGGACAATCCCCGATATAGTGACCTGCTTCACCACAACCATAGCACTTCCTAGGTTTAAATCTAAGTTTTGACTTCCCTTATCATGAAACATTTTTCCACCCATAGCATGCATGACTTTATCCAGTTCTTGTGCACCATTATCAAGTTTTAAATCTAATTCCTTATTTTTCAAAGCATTCACAACAGTGTCAAGCGTTACATTATCTCTACCATACTTAATTGCATATTTAACATCACTATAAGAATCAGAATAGCATTTAAAAGCATAAACGAGCATAATCATCAATATGTTTATCATGAACAATTTTATGTCTTGAACTAACTTAGTGAATTCATCCATATTTTCATTAACACCTTTAGACATGTCAAGTTTAAAACGGAAGAATCTTTCAATCGAAACATTTTAGAAGACAAAGACGTTTCAAGATATAACTCTTCAAGTTTTGACCACAAATCTTTAGCGTAAGTCATCCTTCCTACTTTTCTAAGAACACACTCGGATAAATTCGTGATAATAGCATAAAGCAAGAGGCGATTCATTTGAAATTTCTTTTTCTCATCAACTTCATTATCATAAGAATCATCAATTACTTGATAAACGCCTTGTTGAATTAAAATACATTCCATTTTCTGTTGCCAAAAACCAAAGTCCGTTTTACCATCAAAAGGTGCCAAACCATAATTTGCCAAAGAAAGACATATAACACACAATAAAACCAAAGAACAAATATATAAGCTTTAATGCAATGGAATACAAAACAGTAGCAAATATTCTCAAGGCAAATAAATTTTCGATTTAATCACGTAGCCTAAAAACAAGTGACACGTTGGTAAGCGAAGCAAAACCCAACCTATCTCGCACTAATCGGCAATTTTCTAGAATTTTAAAACAGAGGTTTTAGCCGCATTGCAGTGGTGCCTAAGATCGAGGCACCGCTTTACTGCGGCGATCCGAATCACCGACGACGTGACGTGACAACGAGACAAACCTCGCCCGATACCATTGTTGCTGAATCCGGACAGCCTCGCTGCGTCAATGCGCTCCCGAGACCCCGACAGCAGCTCAACGCTGTTCTCGGCTACTTTCGACACCGCACACAAAGAAAGGAAAAAGAAAAGGAAAATGGAGATACCAATTCGGCTCAGCGCGGCTTCTCCTTCGACGCACACACACAACCACGGCTCCACCAAAGGGATAATCACACCACAAAGGCAAGCAATGGTCTCTCTCTCTCCGGCGACCTCACCGTCCTCCTCACGCAAAGATTCACGTAGCCCTCAACTCGACCTATCTCTCATTTGTATTGAATGGGTATTGGGGCTTCAATGTGTTCTGCCTCTATCACAAAGCAATGGGAGGAATGGGGCGCCACCTTTTCTAAAGATCCAATCCCCAATTTATAGTTTGGCAATAGGTTTAAGCTATTAAGGAGAGAAAATGGGCTCGTCACTGTGTGTTGGGCCAACAATCACAACATATAGTTTATATATACGAGGACCAATATGTAAATCAATGTTTGTGAGCATAGTTGACATTTAGTCCACGTCAGTAATTTTTTTTTTTTGGGTAGTACTCCCTCCGTCTATCATATTCGTTTCTTGATTTTGGTGACACGTGTTTTAATAAATTATAATTAATGTAAAATGAGTATAGATAATAAATAAAAATAAATTAATAGATAGTAGAATTGAAAGGTAGACCATATCTATATGGATAATAAATCAATATATTAATTGATAGTGAATGTAAAAAGATGGGCCACGAGTGAGTTTTTTTAATAAGTGGGTAGATTCAAGGTAAAAATATGAAGTTGATGTTTTCCAAAAAAGGAAAGTGGACATTTTTCTGTAGATAGACTAAAATGGAATTAAATGAACGTACTTGGTGGGCAGAGAGAATATTTTTCATTTTAATAACTCATAAGTTATTATTGAGATTATCAAATTTACAAGTTACATGAAAATGAAAGCTTGATTTATTACTTTTTTATTTTAACTTCAAATAGATTCATAAAAAAAATGAATAAAGCTTTGATTTTTATGTAATTAATTATACGAACAATAGTTTCTTATGTATTGAAATTTAAAAATTATAATATGAATTAAATATCAACAATGATAGCAGAAAGTCATCACTCTATTATGCTTCAAGTTGTGACGCTAATAATTATATATTGGTATGACAATGGAAAAATGGTTGGGGGCTAAACTTATTTGGAATTCATTAGTTTAGGTAAGAGATAAAGACCGAGAAATTAATGATATTTTCAAGGGTAAAACGTAAATGGGCATTGACCTTTTCTAGTTTAGGTAATAGATAAAGACCGAGAAATTAATTATATTTTCAAGGGTAAAACGTAAATATATTTCTTGTGTTTATCTTCAGAATATAAAAATGAAAGTGGAAAACGGTGCGTATATCCAAATTAACTATTTTATGCCCTCATACTTGAATCGTACAAAATATTCTTACTGAATTTTTAAGTTTTTAAAGTGTACGATAAATTTAACTTTTTGTGGAATAAAGATCGTGTAATGTGAAATCAAAATTGTGATCTTTGGACTCAAATATTAACCTTTCTTGTTCCAAAAAAAGCTAGAATATGCACGTTTTTTGGTAAATTTAAGAATAATAAAATTCGAACCACTAGACTTAAGTTGTTTCAGTATAATACTTCATTCATCCCGGTATTATTGATTTCTTTCTTTTTATATGTAAATTAAGAAGGATTGTGTTTTGTATGTAAAGTAGTGTGTGATACGAAATTCAATGTACTTTTTAGTATAAAATTATTTACTTTTTTGGAACGAGCCAATAATAATGTGACAACCCAAAAAAAAAATCAGTCAACAATAATGAAACGGATGGGGTATTATTTAATGGGAATACATTTTATAAAGTAAAGAGGATATTTTATCACTAATATGTGAAGACGTTTTTGAAGTTTTACCATTATGTTAGGTCAGATAATCTCTTATTGACTTCCTTATGGAAATATATTGTTGAATTAAATGTGCATTTGTTGAAAACTTGACTTGGCATTTAGCAAGGTTGGATACATGTCGGATGCAGAGAAATAATCGTAGGAAATTATTTTAATATTATATTTCATGACATGATATGAATGTTGTATTTAAAGTTAGATGCATGCTAATCTATACATGTTAAGCATAGTATTTAATTATCAATTCATTATAAATATATTATAAAAAAACGTATTATGCACTTGCTATATATGCGTTTTGGTTTATGTAAGAACCAATTAAAATAAAATATTAAAACATATTACTTACTCAAAGCATGTATAAGAAAAAAAGGACAGAATGCAAATCTTTTCGGTTGTTTTTGTTGTGTAGCCCTCTTGGAGTCTTGTCTCTAATGTGCTATTAGAGAGAGAATTATGCAATTGTTGTTTGGTATACATATTCCAACAAGGATATTGAAATCAGCGAAACATGAATTCTTGAGGATTTTGAGGATCAAAGTTTCTCGAAAAAGAAATCCATATATTCAGGGTTTTATCTAAAATGATATGATATTTTTAATTAAAAAATTTACACAAAAATATTACAAAACTTAATTACCAATAATTAGAGCTGATAAAATTAGTTCGAGACCCGACTAGCCTACCAAAATTGGTTGGGCTAGGCTAAAAACAAGAGACTCGAAAAAAAAGCAGGTAATGAAACTTCAGGTAAAAAGTAATACCCGATTTTTTTTAATCTCGACCGTTACATTTTAATCTTGACCGTTACATTTATATTAAGAACTTTAGTGCTTCATCCATTTTTTTAATATAAGATCAAAAGAATTTTAATTTTTTTTGAGAACTAATCCAGATTTAACTAATCCAACGAAATTAAAATGTAGCATATGTAGTTATGAACTGCTGCACAAGATAAATTAATATTTTGCATTGATTTACTAAAATCAATACCTTATATATATATATATATATATATAGGGTTGGATCCAGTGAGAACTCATCTTTTTGAGAATTGAGAACTATGCACAGACCTATAAAGTTGATGAATAAAACCTATAAAGTTATGCACAGCGAAAACATTCTAAAATTGTTGCACAACAAAATAATTTTAAAAAGTTTTCGTTATGCACAATTTTATACTGTTTTGTGTATCATCTTCAACGTCTTATGCATGGTTCGCAGAGTTCGCAAAAAAGATATGGTTCTCATTTGATCCACTCCCTATATATATATATATATATATGGGGTTGGATCCAATGAGAATTCATATTTTTTTAGAACTTGAGAACTATGCACACCCGTAAAAAGTCGATGAACAAAATATATAAAGTTATGCACAATGAAAACATTATAAAATTGGTGCACAACAAAATAATTTTAACCAGTTATATGTATCATCTTTACATGTCTTATGCATAGTTCACAGAGTTTGTAAAAAAAAATATAGTTCTCATTTGATCCATTAAACCATCATAAATTTGAGAAATGAGAACTAATTTCATCCATTGATTTGAGTGGATCATGCGGGCCGCAATTAATCCTCATAAAGGAACGTGTTTTATATACAAATGTATAAAAAAGGCATTTTTTCATATTATCATTGATTGTAACGTATAGCATTCATTCTAGATTTTATGGGATCTGTTATGTATGTTATTTGTTACCAAAATAGAGTAAATCGGGTGTCATAATTATCTCTAATCTTTATAGCCATATTTGATATCAACTTACGAATATCAAACTCTTAACATATGCATAAAACATGTTACTATGTGAATGCTGATTTGTATATTTATGCAGGGGTTGACACATCAACTGATGTTTTACAGAACAAGGATTTAGTTCTACCATTTTGTGATGAACTACTAAAGCTGAAATTAAACAAAGTCTTTAGTAGTTTGAAAGAGGGGGAATAATTCTACAAAAGTTTGGTTTTTTTGTGCATTCAAAACTAGTAGTTATGCATGAAATTTCTTTGTGCATATCGGTAACATGTTTGTGCAAAAAGTTATTTATCTTATGCATTCAAAACCACTAGTTATGCATGAAATGAATTTTTTCCGTCAGTGAAACGAAAAACTTTGAATAGAAATGAGATCAAGCAAATATAAATCTCTAAATTAAGCGGTCGGAGATTGACGGATGGTGACTGCAATTTAGGGTTTGAGGAGAGATAATGTCACAGTAATTATGGAAGGGGTTACCGAGGTGAGTAATTTTATGTGTAGAATTATCATTTCACCCTCCAAACGTATATAAACCAATTGTGTAACATTATTATTAAATATCTATTAAACTAGATTTGCACGGTTTTTCAATCACAGCCATTGGATTATGTGGAATTAATGATATAGATTAGTTTTTATTTCCTATCTTATGGGTGGTTCCTTCTATAACCAACATATATATATATAGGGGTTGGATCCAATGAGAACTCATCTTTTTTGAGAACCTGAGAACTATGCACATACGTATAAAGTTGATGAATAAAATCTATAAAGTTGTGCACAACGAAAATATTCTAAAATTGTTGCACAACAAAATAATTTTAGAAAGTTTTCATTATGCACAACTTTGTACCGTTTTGTGCATCATCTTTAATGTCTTATGCATGGTTCGTAAAAAATATGTGGTTCTCATTTGATCCACTATATATATATAGGGGTTGGTTATAGATAGAACTCTCTCTAAGATAAGAAATAAGAACTTATAAGAAATCTCGGCCAAGGCATCAATAGAGTCTATATATGAACAGTTTTCAATTGAATTAATCGATGGCATGGCCTTGTTATTGTGCACGTAAATGACATTGTTTCCTAGACGGTCATCCTAATGTTTCCATTTTTCACATCAATCAAGGTATAAGTAGTGGCCATAAAAGGTCTCCCTAATAGCGCAGTATGGTCTCGACCATTTTCGTGCACATCACCTATCTCTAACACCACAAAATCCACAGGTACAATCAGGCCACCGACACGTGCAAGAATATCCTCTACAATTCCCCTAGGGTAACGGACAGAGCGATCGGCTAATTGGAGACTCATACCAGTAGGTTTCAACTCTCCTAACTCTAATTGCTTGAAAATAGAGTAAGACATAAGATTAATACCAGCTCCAAAATCAAGCATACATGTGGCTTCCTTACCATATCCCAAAGCAATTGTGATGACGAAACTACCTGGATCACGTTGTTTGGGCGGAAGTGATTGCTGCATAATGGATCCGCCACCTCAGATACCATAACAGATTCATTGTTGACAAACCTCCTCTTCTTTGATGCAAGTTTCTTGAAGAACTTAACATATGCAGGAACGTTGCGGATCACATCCAATAGCGGCAGATTCACGTTAACCTTGGAAAGCATTTTGTAAAAATCTGAGAATTGCCGCTCTTGTTTCTCATTCTTTAATCGGCTCGGGAATGGCATTGGAGGCTTATAAGGGTTTGCCGTCTTGTGTAGTTGCAGTATCGGCTGTTCCTTCTCAATCATTTTCTCCTCCACTATCTGTTCCTCCACGATCACTTTCTCCTCCACTATCTGTTCCTCCACGATCACTTTCTCCTCCAATATCTGTTCCTCTATGATCTCCGGGAGTTGCACCTTATTATCTACCTTCTTCCCACTACGGAGAATAGTTATTGCTTGAGCTTGGTGTGGCTGGAGCCCCTGTCCCAGTATCCTCCCTGTCTGTTGTTGTTGTTGTCCGCATTTCGCCGTGAAGCACCACGATCCGCCCGATCGTACTCTCAAGACGCTTAATGGTCGCATCTTGTGCTTCCCTTGCTAACTTGCTCTCTTGCATGAATGCGATCAAACTATCCTCCATGGATGATTTTGGAGGAACATGTTGTCACGGTGGAGGTTGGTAAGGCTGCTGAAACTGTTGTTGAGGCGGATAATATTGTCGGGAGGGATAGTCTTGTCTGAGGTGGATAATCATTATTGTTGAGGCGGGTAGTATTGTTGCTGAAAACGACGAGTTTGGAAATTCGATCCTAAACCCTGCCCTTGGTTTTGTCCTTTCCATCCTGAGCTGTTCTGAGTCTTCCATCCTGAAGTTTGCTGAGGTGGGTTCTAGTCGAACGACTGTCTTGGAGGGTATCCTTGGGCAGCAAAAACATCTGCTCATCCTTCAAATGTTAGCTCAGCCATTCTGGTGCATCTGTTCTCATCATGAGTAGGATCACCACAGATAGGGAAAGGTTCGGGCCCTTGCTCTTGCCTCACCGGAAGTGGGACCTTGCCCATCTTAAGTTCCTGGAGCTCTCTCATCATGTCTGTCATATGCTTCTTCAAATCTGAACTGGCTCCGACTTCCTTAATCTCCACCCTCTTTGAACGAGTGGTCTTCTGCTGCGAATTAGCGGCCAAAGTATCAAAAATCTCAACTGCCTCATTTCCCGTATTTTCATATATCTTTCCTCCAGCCACAGTGTCCACCATGAACTGATAAATATGTTGCAAACCGTTGTAGAAGATTTGCCATACAGCTCCGCACAATCTGCGATGTGGACACTGAATTTGTAATTCTCTAAACCGATCCAAAGCTTCATGGAAAGGTTCGTCAACTTCCTGAGCAAACTGCATGATCTGTAATCGAATCTCTTGTGTCTTATGATTCGGGTAGTATTTGAGTAAGAAAGTTGTGCTCACATGCTTCTAGGTAGGCAGAGATCCAGAAGGGAGGGAAAGGTACCACGACTTGGCCCTGTCCTTTAAGGAGTAAGGGAAACATTTCCTCAAAAGTTGGTCTTCACCGAGCCGTAAGAGGAATTGATTGCACAATGTATAAAACTCTCGAATCTAACAATGTGGCATCTTCGTTTGGCATCTCGTAGAATGAAGGCAGAAGATTGATATGGTTATGTTAAGCTCATAATTCCTCCCCGCAGGGGAAAGCACGATAGCAGATGCCGTGACCCCATAAGATGGCCTGACAAAATCTCCTAACTTCCTAGGTCCTTCATCTTCTTCGGCCATGATCACAAGTTTTTCTTCAAAAAGTAACGCTAGATTGTAAGCGTTACGAAATCTCTCCTCAAACACACTGTCTCTTCTGTTGATATTGTCAATGAATGGTACTAACTTGTGTTTCAAACTTCGACGACCTAGCATAAACAACACAAAACAAAAAGATCAAACGCACCTGAGGGAGAGAAGGGTAAACACGAAAAGAAAAACACAAAAAATAAACAATGCAAATAGATGCCTAAAGCCTTCCCCGGCAACGGCGCCAAAATTTGTTCCAACTTATTTTTACCTAAGTTGCTCGCAATAGAACGAGGTCATCCTAGATTAATAAGCTAACCCAAGTCGTATTCACAAGGAAGGCTAAACAGGGCTCTATCGACATCGCACACAAGAACAGAAAGAAAAACTAAACACTCTAATCGTAGTTTGGGGCTAACGTCACTCTTTAACTACCGATTAACTAGACAGAAATAACGAAAGCAAGGTAATAACATGAACAAGAACTAAACCTAAAACAGCAAACATGAATTAAATATGATTAAATCCTAACGTTATTAGATAGATTAATAATGGAAGAACTTGGATCATGGAAATTACGAATTCGAATGAACTCCAAAGCGTAGAAATAACGAAAAGAGAATAGCAATGAATTGATAATTAAGCAACAACGAGAAATCCCTGATCGATAAATAAAGACGATAAAATTGAAATTGATAGTCTTTCGGAGTAGAATCAATGTCAACAATCAAAAGCATAAGAATCGTAAAACATCTAAAACCAAAGACTAAATTCTAAAATCCCAAAATAAATGCTAAACTTCGTTCTTGCTTCCCAACGGCAGCTCTCGCCAAAAACGTAAAAACCCTAGCAAAAGAAGAAATTCTCCGTCTCAGCGAGAACTCTAATTTATATCCAAGAAAATTCCGCCTAGGCAGCGGTCGCTAGGGGGTAGCGATCGCTGTCCAGGCGTGCTGGAGTGCATCCACGAAAGTAGGATAGCGAGCGCTAGGAGGTAGCGGGCTCGCCTCACAAGACCGGAAATTCTTCAAACAGGGCCGGTGACCGCTAGGAGGTAGCGCTAGCTCCGCTACTGAAATTCTTCAAACAGGGGCTAACGATCGTTAGGGTCAGTGATCATTGCCCCTCTGCTACTGTAAAGTCTTCATTTTCTTCTTTCTTCAATGCACGCTTTAATAATCCGTTTTCGGACGCTTTAATATTCCGTTTCCTTGCTTCCTCACCTGAGATCATGATCATAAAGAAACGAGAGAAAAACAAGAAACAACGGGGTGATAGCAATCAAAACAACAAGAGGAACACATTAAACGACGCACGAAACGAGATCAAATACAACCTAAACAGTTCGCAGAGTTCGTAAAAAAGATGTGGTTCTCATTTGATCCTCTCTCTCTCTCTCTCTCTCTATATATATATATATATATATATATATATATATATAGGGGTTGGTTATAGAGAACTCTCTAAGATAAGAAATAAGAACTTATCATCACCCTTGATTTCATCTAATTTAATGGATCATATTTAATTCATACTTTAAAACAAGTTTGACTGTTTTCTATACTATTTTTATGATTTAAAACGTATTAGGGGCATAAAGGTCAATATAAAGATTCGTCAAGTCCTAATTTTTCGTGCAATCCCCGATTTTTCGTCAATTCACATTCTCTCTCTGAAATTAATAATTGTGCATACGATATTAATGATTGTGCATAGACTTGTATGTTTTATGCGAAATAAAACAATAACTAAAAATCAAACTTACATAATTGAGAATCCTTATTTGAATAATAATTAATGTAAAATAAATTTTTTTACCTTAAAATAAAGATCACAAATACAAATTTCGCACCGAAATCCCACAATTAGTGGGTGAAAAAAATAATGATATACAATTATGATTATTTTTGTGATTAAACTAATATACATAATTATATAGTAGTTGTGCATTGAACACAAGACAGACTCATACATCATCCATTATGTGGTTGAACAATATCATGTTAGCATATTGATGAACATTGCACAACGATCATAGAATAATGCATAAAACAACGTTTACTATATTAAGAGTTATAATACAATATAAATACGGTAGTGACCATTGTGTGCGTGAATCATTATGTTAATAACGTAAATATATTTTCAAAATATGCAGGTTGATTTCGTGCACAACAAATAATTAAATTACGTATAAGGTTATTTAATAAATGCATAAATCGAATTAAATGAAAAACGAAAATTTACTGTGAAATTCTCATGAAAAATCTACTATGCAAGTTGAACATTTCAATACACGAAAATATGTGATATGCTTTCATAAAGACCATAAAATTTGAATTAGATGAAGATAATAAATATTTAAACTTAATCACCTACCATAAATAATTATAAGAATCCCCCAATTTAAGGAATAAATTAGTTACACTAAAAAGCAAAAATACAAAAATAACCTTATTAATAAAATCTGTAAAAAACTATCCTAAATAACATTAAATCTAAATTGTCGGATACACCTAAATCTAAGCTTAGGATTAGTTCTCATTTTTCAAAATAGTTGTGGTTCTCATTTGATCCATCCCCTATATATATATATATATATATATATATATATATATATATGAGTTCTTTATAGAGAGAATTACCTCTTTGATAAGAACTAAAAACCAATAACCGCCGTTAGATTGAATAAGATCGGATAACTCATAATTATTAATGATAAAAATAGTCAAATTTCTAACTTTTCGCAATTTGGATCTTTTACACTCTTTTCTTTGTTGTTCGTATAATTCATATTGTTGTTCATGCAATCGTAATTCTTGTGCATGCTATCATATTCCAATTCATTGTTATGTTCATGAATTTATGATTTTGTACATTTAATCGTAGTGATTGTGCATATGAGAACAATTACTATAAATAAATATATAAAATCCATTGATTATATAGCTAAACGATTACCATTAAAATTTGAGGATAATAAATTATTTATAATTAATCATGACCATTAGATTATAAAAATGAATGAACCACATTTCTTAGTTCTAAAAATAGAAATTTCATTTGATATATATATATATATATATATATATATATATATATATATATATATAGGGGTTGGATCAGAGAAGAACTCATCTTTTGAGAACTTGAGAACCATGCATAAGACGTTGAAGATAATGCACAAAACAAGTATAAAATTGTGCATAACAAAAACTTTCTAAAATTGTTGAACAACATAAATAATTTTAGAAAGTTTTCGTTATGCACAACTTTATACCGCTTTGTGCATCATCTTCAATATCTTATGCATAGTTCGCAGAGTTCGCAAAAAAGATGTGGTTCTCATTTGATCCACTCCTATATATATGGAATATTTCAAATAAAACCTATTTTTCGTAAGAACCTAAAACCAATGCACTTTATTTACGTAGTTAATGCACTTTATGTATAAAGTTCTTGTACTAAATATTGATGAATAATATTATCTTTTATCAGAACTCAATGGTGCATTAGTTTTATACATAAAATGCATTAACTCTATATGTAAAATGCATTGATTTTAGGTTCTTACGAAAAAAGAGATTTTTATTATAACTCAACCCCATATATATATATATATATAGAGTGGATCAAATGAGAACCACGTCTTTTTTGCGACCTCTGTGAACTATGCATAAGACGTATAAAGATGATGCACAGAACGGTATAAAATTGTGCATATTGAAAAATTTCTAAAATTATTTTGTTGTGAAATATTTTTAGAATGTTTTCGTTGGATTTTGTTCATCGACTTTATATGCTTGTGCATAATTCTCAAGTTCTCAAAAAAGATAAGTTCTCACTGGATCCAACCCTTATATATATATATATATATATATATGTGTAATATTCCAAAGAAACGAACATACGATTACGGTATTCTAAACCCGTAATTGTGGTCTTTCCGAATATTCTTATCTCGTATGACATCGAATTGTATTTCAATTCAGTATCTATATAACGAATTCCTTTTTATAATTCACTAAGGATTGTGAATTACGGAATTGAAATTTATGAAATAATACGGCAGTATTATTTTAACGTCGAACGCCAGTATCGAACGTCGGTGTTTTGTGGAAATTCTCGGCGGTAAGGCCCGGAATTGAATTCCATATTATTTCCAGTATTAAATGATATTTATTTATTTAGTAAGTATGAACTTACTGTGACCATTTTGAGATGAGTCGATTTTGAACGTTTTGAACGTCAACGTCTAGAGACGTTTTGAAAAATGAGTTTAATGCTCAGGAAATTATAATACTTAATTTCCTATTATTATTTTATATAATTACAGTATTAATAATTATTAAAATCAATTTATATAGTATTAAAACTCGATAGTTCCAAATTATGGAATTCGAAAACCCTAATTTTATAAATTAAGGTTTTTCACATGAAATGATACCATTAAATTGTCATATGGTATCTAAACTATATATTATGATATATATGGATATTATTAAGCATTAAAATCAAATTTTGAACCATAGAACTCGATGGTTTCAATTTATTATTTTCGAAACCCTAATTTACGAAATTTAGGTTTTGTTGCATGAAATGATGCAATAATTTTATCCTATGCTATTAATTATTGTCTAAATCATATATTATGATATATATGATCGAAAATTACGTGAGTATCAATAATAGGTGTAATTTATATTTTTAATCCTATTTTTCCAATTTAGTATCGGTATTTTCGATTATATACCTAAGGGATGATTTAATTATTTTTATGACATGTATTATATATCTATGATCATGTATGATACATATTATGTATTAATGTACAAAATTAAAATTAAATCAGCCCCTAAACACACACACATGCGCCGATCTCTCTCTCCCCAACAAGCATGGGATTCCACCTATTTTTGGACCAATGCATGGGCACCCTTTTCCCTCTAGCCTAATCATCACTAAAACTCCATCATTTACTGCAGATTTTTGCCCCATTTTTGGCTAAAAATCGAGAGTGAGAGATGGATAATAGGGAGAGACTCTTCACTTCTCTCATACTCACTCATTTCAAACCTCTCCAACAATTAACACTCTCTCAAACACCCCATTTCTCTCCCATTTGCAGTAGAAAATCGAGAGCCATCTCTCTCATTTTCGAAAATCTTCTTCTTCCTTCTTCTTCATTTCTTCCTCATCAAGTTTGATATCCACTTTGTTCTTGTGAGTCTATACCATTTCCAGGGTAAATGAAGAACCATAGCTTCGATTTTCATCTCCTTTGTGGAAAAAATTTCGAACATGAATATATATGTGAGTATGTGTTTCGAGTTTTATATACATGTATATATGTGTTGGAATGTTCTTATGGTTTAGATATTATGTACATATGTGTTCTTGAGGATTTTATTTTGAGAATACATGTGAATATATGTTAGATGAGCATAGGAGTCGTATATTAAACTTTTGAAATGGACCTAGCATGTTTACACCATTTTCGAACCATATATCATGTTTGAAATTATTTTCGAAAAATGCTATAAAATGTTAGTGATGACCGAACACTTGTGAAAATGTTTTAAGGATTGATTATTGTTCTATATCATGTTTAGAGTTCATATGTATTATTTGAAAAAATTTGGAAAAAAAACCCTAGGCTATTTTTTTTCAAAATGCCGTGAGATATATATGTATGTACCTTGGTGAATAATTTTTAGTTCAAGCATGTAATGACATATTAATGCTTTAGAACCTTGATTACATGTTCTATGATTTATTTAGAATTTTTGAAAACCATATGTTTGATTTTTGAATTAATACCGTGAACTTATGAATATGTATGTTGGTGTATGATTTTTATTTTGAACATCCAATGGTGTATTATTGCTTTAGTATATTAAAAATGTGATGTATGATTTTATTGGAATTTTTGGAAATCAAATGCTATATTAAATCAAATAAACCGTGAGCCTCAAGCTCTTGAAGGTGATGATTTAATTAGTTTTGATTAATGTTATGATGTTATATTAGTATACTATAGTATATAAGCATAGTATACAATTGTTGGAATTTTTGGAAACCAAACCCTAATTGAAATCAAAGAAGCCGAGAGCTATTGCTCCATAGGGTGATGATTTCAATTGGTTTTGGTTAATGTTATGATGTATTATTTTTATACTATAATGTTTAAGCATGTAGTAAATTATTTAGAATTTTTAGAAATTTTTTGATAATTATTGGGTAATTATCTTTAAATTACCGTGAATATTATGATTTATTTATGATTGAATGGTTATGATGAACTATAGGTTATAATTGTGACATATATTAATTGTTGAGACATTATACTATGTGTATATCAATTTTGGGAATTTTTGGATGATTATTCCATATTTTCGAAAATTACCGTAGCTATATATATATATATATATATATATATATATATATTAATAATTGACAAACAATATCATATGGATATTACAAATTCATATTCTGGACCATAGTGTATAATAATACACTATACTAATTTAGGAAAATTTTCGAAAGTCATTTGATATTTTTAGATTAATTATCGAGAATTTTCGATAATTAATAAGGTTTTTAAATCCTTTTTAATTCAGTTTATTAATAAAATATATGTCTAATTAATATTCTGAACATATTTGAATTTTATAAAATTTTATAAACATAGATTGCTATGTTTGAGACAAACGTTTAATTTATAACGTTTTTAAATCAAAAATATACGTTTTAAACTATAAAAGGGTTTATTAAATGCGAAAGTATTTATAAGTCCTTGATTTACGTAATAAATCGAGAAATATGATTTTACGATTTCAGATTCGATTTATAAAACGAAATAGTAAGAAATTACTATTTGAAAGTCAAAATTGTTGACTTTGTTGACCAGTGTTGACTTCGTTGACTTTTTAAGTCAAACGTACGATTATACGATCGATAAATACGCCAATACGCATAAGATATACTAAGTTAGTATAATACCTCATTAGTAAGAAAAGATTTCACAAATGAAATCCGTGCATCGAAAAACGTGCTTATACGTTGAACGTATCTCGAGGAACGAGAACAATTCAATTATATACATATTGGAAACGATTGAATTCATTAAGGAATTGATTCACCCTAATATCGATATCAAGTTCATCTTAGATTTTGAAAGTCTCGAGAGACTTGAGCGACGATCTAAAGCCTCGCCAGAAAGGTGTGGACGCAAACGCGACGATCGGATATCGACGCATTTAACAAACCTGGGACTCAATTTACAACGAACCATAGTCCAGGTGGGCTCTCTTTTCAAACAAAGGCGACTTTGCTACTCTTTACAAATGAATTTATTTATTACGCTTATCTTCAACTGTTATAAACTGTTTACAAGATTACCTGCCAAAATGTTTCTGTTTTGTGTATGGATCCTATCTGTTATGCCCGGGTAGGGCTGTGGCGATGGTTGGAACTATATTATGACAGGTTATGTCATTTGGGTCGCGCCCAACCTTTTAAATGTCGGGTCCTATGTCGGATGATAAATGCCTGGCTAGGATTGGCGTGAAGGTTGGAACTATTGCTATGTTAACATATGCTTGTGAGAGAGCGTCTTTGTCTGGGATTACGGCGGTCACGACGTCGTAGAAGGAGGCCTCCTCTCGACGCTTAATTTTTATCATGTTATGAATTGTTACTATGAGATACGGACCATACACACCAAGAAAATGCTCGGCGAGCTATGTTTATGAATGAAAATGTTTTAGTAAGCCTGAGGCATTTCAACTAAAACCTCTTGACTTACTCGATATTGGCAACAGTAATCTTATATCAAATGTTTTCGGCATGAGTCCACCGAGTGCAATTTCTTGTACTTAGTCCGCATGTTTGTTTTTAAATGTGCAGTTGAGCTTGATGATGATGATGGGAATGTGTTGAGGAGTCCGTGTCCTCGACCAATTTATCTAGAATTTGTGGTTTTCACCGAATGCATATCGTCATATATGTATTCACACACTTTCCGCTGCTAAACTCTGAACTCATTTATTTATGCTTTACTGTTATGAACTATTGAGGTCCATCGGACCATGGTTAAGATTTTGGGGTCCGATGGCCTAACCCTTTTTAAACGTTATGACATCATCTTATGTTAAGATCAAGCATGCTAGATTATTCTTATTATATCATTATATCATGTTCGAACATGCTAGTTTATTGTTATTATGCATCTTTATCTTAGCCGTGTAATCCCTAAAATACTACTCCTAGTATTAGTCGCCCTCCAGTCCGGGTCGTCCGGAGTGGGGTCGTGACAATATATATATATAGGGTTGTATCCGGTGAGAATTCATCTTTTGAGAACTTGAGAACCATGCATAAGACGTTGAAGATAATGCACAAAGCAAGATAAAGTTGTGCATAATCTAAAACTTTCTAAAATTGTTGCACAACAAAATAATTTTAGAAAGTTTTCGTTATGCACAACTTTATACCGCTTTATGCATCATCTTCAACGCCTTATGCATGGTTCGCAGTTCACAAAAAGATGTGGTTTCATTTGATCTACTCCCTATATATATATATATATATATAGGGTTCGATCCATGAAAACTCATCTTTTGATAACTTGAAAACCATGCATAAGACGTTGAAGATGATGCACAAAACAAGATAAAGTTGTGCATAACGAAACTTTCTAAAATTGTTGCATAACAAAATAATTTTAGAAGTTTTCGTTATGCACAACTTTATATTGCTTTGTGCATCATCTTCAACGCCTCATGTATGGTTCTCAAGTTCTCAAAGATGAGTTCATCGATCCAACCCATATATATATATATATATAGGGGATGGTTCTGTGAGAATGGAATAAGTGTAGGAAATAGAAATAGATATGTAAGTCTAGCATATCTTTCATATTTGTGAAGAACAATCAGAATTATTATGTTGCACATATTAGTTTAGCACATATTTCATCTTTCATAGCACATATGCTAAATATATTAGTTTAACACATCTTTCATTGCAGCGTAACACAAGAAGGGTTCTAGTGCTGCACAGTAATCCCCGTAGCACACACAACACAAAACTGTAGCACAACCCAAATTAAATCTCAGCCATTAATCCAGCGAATCAAATGTCCAGATTCATTCCTATTTTCTATCAAATTATCCATTCCTACCTGATTCATCTCCTATATATATATATATGAGTTGGATCTAGTGAGAACTCATCTTTTTTGAGAACTTGAGAACTATACACAGGCGCGCATAAAGTTGATGAATAAAATTTATAAAGTTGTGCACAACGAAAATATTCTAAAAGTGTTGCACAACAAAATAATTTTAGAAAGTTTTCGTTATGCACAACTTTATGCCGTTTTGTGCATTATCTTCAACGTCTTATGCATGGTTTGCAGAGTTCGCAAAAAAGATGTGGTTCTCATTTGATCCACTCCCTATATATATATATATGAGATGGTTCAGGTAAGAAAGAACAATTTGGTAGGAAATGAGAATGAATTTAGGCATTTGATTTGCTTGATCAATGGTTGTGATTTAATTTCGGTTGTGTTATAGTTTTGTATGCTACGTGGATTACTATGCAGCACTAGAACCCTTCTTGTGTTACGCTGCAATGAAAGATATGATAAACTAATATATTTAGCATATGTGCTACGAATGGATGAAATATGTACGAAACTAACATGTGCAACATAGTATTTCTGATTGTGCTACACAAATATAAAAGATGTGCTAGTATTCATATTTCTTACACTAAAGAGTTTTCTCACCATAACTCATCTCTCTCTCTCTATATATATATAAATATAGAGAGAGAGAGAGAGTGGATCAAATGAGAACCATATCTTTTTTGCGAACCATGCATAAGACTTTGAAGATGATGCATAATACGGTATAAAGTTGTGCATAACGAAAATTTTCTAAAATTATATTGTTGTGCAACAATTTTAGAATGTTTTCACAGCACAACTTTATAAATTTTATTCATCAACTTTATACGTCTATGCATATTCTCAAGTTCTCAAAAGATGAGTTTCACCGGATCCAACCCATATATATATATATATATATATATATAGAGGTTGGATCCGGTGAGAACTCATCTTTATGAGAACTTGAGAACTATGCACAAACGTATAAAGTTGATGAATAAAATATAAAGTTGTGCATAACGAAAACATTCTAAAATTGTTGTACAACAAACTAATTTTAGAAAGTTTTCGTTATGCACAACTTTATACCGCTTTTTGCATCATCTTCAACGCCTTATGCATGGTTCGCAGAGTTCGCAAAAGATGTGGTTCTCATTTGATCCATCCCCTATATATATATATATATATATATATATATATATATATATATATATATATATATATATATATATAGGGGTTGGATCGATGAGAACTCATCTTTTTGAGAACTTGAGAACCATGCATAAGACGTTGAAGATGATGCACAAAACAAGATAAAGTTGTGCATAACTAAAACTTTCTAAAATTGTTGCACAACAAAATAATTTTAGAAAGTTTTCGTTATGCACAACTTTATACCGCCTTGTGCATCATCTTGATGTCTTACGCATGGTTCGCAATTCAAAAAGATATGGTTCTCATTTGATCTATTCTATATATATATATATATATATATATATATATATATATATATATATGGAGTAGTTCAATATATTTTTGAGAACTCTGCAAACTATGCATAAGACGTGAAAAGATGATGCACAAAACGGTATAAAGTTGTGCATAACGAAAACTTTCTAAAATTATTTTGTTGTGCAACAATTTTAGAATATTTTCATTGTGCAAAATTTTATGATTTTGTTTATCAATTGTATACGTCTGTGCATAAAACTCAAGTTCTCAAAAAAGATGAGTTATTACTGGATGCAAACAAAACTGATAAATGACGAAGTCTAGCCTGCTGATTAAACACGGAGCAAACTCGACTAATACGACCTGAAGCCAACGTACTGAAAAGACACCGACTCAACCTAACTGTTTGACTTGCCACGTGTTATAGCGAATCTGCAGAAGACTTTAACATGCCAATACTACTTTTTAGAGTTGCAGAGCTGCAGTGTATGATGTTGCGACATCGAAAGCGACGTACGAGGATTCAAACAGACATATTTTAAATAACAAATAGAATGGATGTGATTGATGTTCCCTCCAACGATACTATTCACTTAACACGCAAACAAGTCAGTAGCATAAGTTATTTCAACAAGACAATCATTCGAGGTTTTCAAATCTAATCAAAATATATAGTTAAGATAGATTAATTCCTGATAATCATGAATTTTCTAATATTTTCGATACTTATGAATTTTTCCAACAAGGGCTAAACGGTTACCATTAATATTTGAGGATAATAAATGATTTATAATTAATCATGACCATTATACTATAAAAAATGGATGGACCATATTAGTTATTTTCTAAAAAAAATGAAATTCTCATTTGATTCATTCTATATATGTATATAGGGGATGCAATAGATGAGAATTCATATTTTTTTGAGAAATAATAACTAATCATGTACATATATTTTGCTTGATTTGATGGTTGAGATTTATGCCTATTTTTGGAATTATTTTACAGTTTTTCTCGAAAAGCTTAATATAGTAAAATTGTTATTGATTATAACTAACTTTTTCTAAAAATATGGATTCTATGCTATAGTTATGGTATGTATTTATATTGTAAAGATTTATGCTTTTCATTTATTTTTTTTTCTTAAAAAATACGAAAACATAATTTCTTGAATATTGCACTACAATTTTTTTCTAGCCAAAATCATAACAAGCATTTATGACATCATCGAGTTTGTAGATTTTTATACACTGTTTTGTTGATTGTTGTGCATCGTATTAAACTACATTATTTATATTTGAAACATGATTGCATAATTACCTTTAAGAATCACAAACATGTGAAACATATGTGCACCTAGTGTGCATGTCATTGTGTTACATTCAATATTCATACATTTTATAAGTTTGATTCTTAGTTATTGTTTATTTTGTATAACTACTTATAATCTTATGCACAATTATTACAATCACATGCACAATTACTATCTAGTTATGCATATTCGTCGAATTACGAAATAATCATAGTTGTATATATCATTTTTTCCACCCACGAATTGTGAGATTTTCAATACGAAATTCTTATTTGTGGTCTTTATTTTAAGATACAATATACATTTTTACGTTAATTATTATTCAAGGTAGTTTTACTTTTTTATGATAATTATTATTCAAATATGAATTCTAAATTTTATGTTTGATTCTTAGTTACTGTTTTATTTTGCATAATTATTTACAATCTTATGCATAACCATTACAATCATATGCAGATCTACTATTTTCATGAGAGAGAAGATGAATCACACAAATACGAAAAATCAGGTTGGACGAATATTTAAATTTACCTTAATACTCCTAACACGTTTAAAACTATAAAAATAGCATAAAAATAGTCAAACTCATTTTTAAGCATGAATTAAATATGATCCATTAGATTAGATAAAATCTAGGGTGATGATAAGATCTTATTTGTTATCTTAGAGTGAGTTCTCCCTATAATCAACCATCATCTATATATATATATGGGTGAGTTATGGTGAGAAAGCTCTTAGTGTAGGAAATATGAATAGTAACACATCTTTTATATTTGTGCAACACAATCAGAATTAATATGTTGCACGTGTTAGTTTAGCACATATTTCATCAATTCGTAACACATATGCTAAATATATTAGTTTAGCACATCTTTCATTGCAGCGTAACACAAGAAGGATTCTAGTGTTGCACAGTAATCCGCATAGCACACAAAACATAACACTATAGCATAACCAAAATTAAATCTCAATCATTGATCCAACAAATCAAAGGCCCAGATTCATTCTCATTTCCTACCTGAACCATCTCATATATATATATATATATATAGGGAGGTTAACGTGAGAACCATTTTTATTGTGAGAACGTGAGAACCAAAGCTGGTGAATTCACGGTGAAAGTTGATGAATCACTGGAAAATTATTGAATCCAAAAATAGAATTTTCGCCTCATGGGATTCGAACCCGGGTGAAAATTTCTAAATTTTGAATTCATTAACTTTCTCAACTGATTCATCAACTTTCATAACTAATTCATTTGGTTCTTAGTTTTAGAATAAAAATGATTCTTATTGAACCAAACTCTCTCTCTCTCTCTATATATATATATATATAGTGGTTGGATCCAATGAGAACTCATCTTTTGAGAACTTGAGAACCATGCATAAGACGTTGAATATAATTCATAAACAAGATAAAGTTGTGCATAGCGAAAACTTTCTAAAATTGTTGCATAACAAAATAATTTTAGAAAGTTTTCGTTATACACAACTTTATACCGTTTTGTGCATCATCTTCAACGTTTTATGCATGGTTCGCAGAGTTCGCAAAAAAGATGTGATTCTCATTTGATCCACTCCCTATATATATATATATATATTAGTAAACTCGCAACCGCTACTTACGATGTGCACTAGATAAATCAATGTTTCTTTGCAATAGTCTCCAAAGCACATAAATGTAAATCACACTTAGAAGAGCAAATGTGACATGTCCATACCTAGAGGTGATAATGAATTCGAATTTATGATTTTTTGACCATACGAAACCTACTTTACCACCGCTATCCAAGGAACATTCCTCATAGACGTCAGCCCAAATTGTATGCATATATATAAATACAATTTATTTTGGCAGTTTAAATGTTTCTAAGTTGTTCATTTAATTTAAATCTATGTTTTACATACAATATATCAAATTAAAGCTTTTGTCGTGATATTTAATTCAAGAAGTATTTGCATATATCATGAACAAAATAACATGACTTTAAAAAAATGAATTTATAGGAAAAAAAGAGAGAAAATAGAAGTGTGCGCCATAAAGAGCATGATTTGATTTTGAACTTTGCATAAATTGTGACCTTAATTTTGTTTAAAGTCACAATTTGCAATCAATTTCAAATTGGATATTCACGCTTTAATATGGTATAGGTGTAGATTACTAAATATCAAATCATATTTATATAATCGAACTTGATTAATTACTAGTTCTATATTTAATTTTCTATATATCGTGTTAATCATTTTATAAAATTAACCATAGACTTGTAGTATAGTTGTTGATATTTAATTAATTTTATATCAATTTCCGATTAAATTGCATGAATGATATATTATATTTGAAATGTAATAAATAATTAAACAATATAAAAAACCAAAATATATGATTTGTTGAGGTTACATATATATATTTTAACTATTGAGATCCTACATCAACAATTTTTATCATATTGCGTATTCGACATTAGCAAATACATCCTGCGTGCCATTTTAATTGATTCGTATTTTTTTTATGGGATGTCAGATTTAAGTGACTCATTCTAGAAAATGAATTATTTACACATAAAAATACTTCGAATTCTATGAAGCACACATGTAATATCCCGAAGAATTAAAGCCTAATTACGATAATTAAAATTCATAAATTAGGATTTCGCCGTGATAATTGAATTAGTAATTTATCAAATAATAATTTCGACTAATTATGAGATAATGAATTCCTATATCATATTCACTAATGATTGTGAATTAAGGAATATAGTTTATATAAATTCTTTCGTCAGTAAATTTTTAACGTCGATTGAATATCAATAGTTAATATTACGATAATTTTTCTAAGTGACGAAGCTTAGAATTAAACTTCCCTTATTAATGAAATGAGTTAATAAAGTGATTACGACTTTATTACGACCATTTTGAGATGGGTCGATTATGAACGTTTTGAGACGTTTCAAACGTCAACGTTTTGAGACGATTAGAAAATTAAGTTTAATGATCAAGGAATTATAATATTTAAATTCCTATGATTATTTTATATAATTAGAGTATTAATTAGCATTAAAACAATGCTAGAGAATTAAGGAATAATTATGGAATAAAATCTATAATTTTCGAAAACCCTAATTTCTAAAATTAGGGTTTTGACACATGAATCTTTCTAATTATTTTTCCTATGATATAATTTAGCATCTAAGACATATATTATGTTATATATCTATAAATTGCAAGAAAAATCAAATATTAGCAATTAAAGGAGCAAAGTGTCGTGAACAATATATCAATAAGTCTTCATGATGGAATTTTTGCTATCTTTGGTCATGCTTAGTAATTGGAGTACCAAGTGGTATTAATTACACACAAACCAAGATAATTAATGGAGGATCAAGTGGATGTGTGTTGTGTAATAGCCGTGAGTTTTGCTTCCAAATTGAGGTGAGAAGAATTTTTAAAACTCTTAAGCATGACATACTTGCATTTGTAAGAGTGTAGATATTATATATCATGTATAAGACAAAATAAATAAAAGCTACTCCCTTTTGAATTGAAAAGTGCCGTCCCTTTTGTATCTAAAGCAAATGAATTGTGTTTCATTTATTATGTGGTGTAAGTGCATTAACTTATGTGTAAGTGATGATGTATTAAGAGTGTGAGTCATAAAGCAAAAATAAAAATCTTGCCAATTTATGTGAGATGGTCGACGTCCCTAGGTGATCAAAGTGTAGGATTTGTTTTGTTTTATTCAATGTGTTGTGTAAGTGTATTTAATATGTATTAAGTGATGTGTCACAACTAAAAGGCTTTCAACTTATTTGTGAGTGAGAGAACCGAGAGGAATAGGAATTAGGTACTAAGTATTTATTCATTTTACATAAGTGTTGTAAAGCATAAAACAAATACCATTCTCTTTCCTAAACACAAGACTACCGTGAGCAAATAGAAAGAAAAAAAGCTTGGAGTGTTCATCCTTTTCATTCACCAAAACCTTGATACTAAAGCTTTGACACCAAAAATCCAAGCCGGTAAAGAGGTTAGGAATCGAACAAGCTTCGATTATACGTTAAAATTTTCAATTTCCAACCGTTCGATTTTAATTTATAAGCTTATGTTCTTAATGAGAAAAATAGAATAAATAATGCTAGCATGATTTGTTGTTTGTAAATAATGTTTAGCATAATGTATATGCTTTATATTGGTGATTTATTTACAAATTAATTATGTTATAAATTTTATGGTGATTACCGAAAATTCTAGGATTTAAATTAATGAAGGATTAATGTTATATATTAGTAATAGAACTCATTGTGATTATTTGGGAATTTTTAGAAATCATATGCCATTTGTTGTGTAATTACCGAAATTATGTGGAATTTATATGTTAGTGTACAAATTATATTTAAGTGATATCTTAACATATTATTGATCTAGAGCATAAATTAAGTGCTATGTGAATTTACTAGAATTTAAAAAGAATGTATGTTCATGTTTTAAAATTTTCGAGAGGCTTAATGTATGGGTACATGATGTGTGAATTGATTTTGTTGGATATTATGTTAGATAAATGATATAGGATGATGTTTAAGCATTGTGTAATTTAATTAGAATTTTAGAAAATGTTTAGCTAATTTTTGGAAGAAAAACCGTGAGCTATAGTATAGGATAGGTGATGTCCAAATTTTTCTATAGCTAATGTTAATACATATAAATGATCCTATGATAATATAGTGTACTATATGAATTTAGGAGAATTTTTGGAAGAAATTTGAAAATTATTGATTGAGAACCGAGAGCTTGAGGTGAGGAATTAAGAGTTTTAATTTCTCTTTATCAAGAAAAATAATACATTATGTCCTTAGAAAATATTTTAGACCTACTAAAAATTTATGGGATTTTATAAACATAGTATACTATGTTTACGACGAAACGTTATATTAAATAACGTTGGATATGAAAAATGGTATGTAATGAATAAGTTAAATGATATTAAAGTAAAATATTAATCAAGTTTATTGATTTACGTGAAAAATCAAGAATTAGGGTTTTATGAAAAGAAATCGATTGAAAATCGATTCATATGGAAATTGGTTATAAAATATGTTAATAATTCGAAAAATATTTTAAGAAAAGTCAAAAACGTTGACTTAAGTCTAAACGTATGAAATACGTTGAATAAATACACTAATACGTGCAAAAACGTATTAAAATTATAAGAATATCTCATTGGTGAGAAACGATTTCATAATTGAAATCAATTTATCAAAAAACGTCGATATAAGTTCAACGTTTAACCTAAATGGTTAATATGAGACCGTAGATCATATCTCGTCTCTATCGAAGTACGAGAAATATTTAGTTAAGATACGCGATGAAGCGACGTATTAAATTAGTTAAGGGATTCGAATTATTATATTATAAAGTTATCAAAGTTTATTAAACTTTGAAAATCTCGAAAAACGTGACCAACGTACTAAAGTAGTTTTTACGTAAAGGTTGGACGCGGACGTGACGAATTGGCGAAGCAAGAAACCGAACTAAGAAAAACTACAGTCCAAGTGGGCTTTATACTCAAAAAGATAAAATGCTTACCAAATGATTTATTTACGATTCTTATTCGCAAGAAATGATGATGAAATGATTTATTTAATTACCTGCCCAAAATGTTTATGTTTTATGTATGTATCATATCCATGCTCTAATTGTGAATGTTGTTGGGTAGCTCCCAACTTATGAAATGATTGAATTCGTATCCTTGTTAGTACCCCCAAGGATGATTGAGAATTCGTATCCTGTGCCGGAGTGGCAAGGATTTTGTGCACTATTTTGTGACTGTGTGCTGAAAGGGTTCTCGACCGGTCACGGCGTCCGTGGGATGAGGCCTCCTTCTACAGCGCGAGATGAATTTATGAGATGAGTTGATGGAATTGTTATGATGAATGGAAAGGGATATGGATCATACATACAAGGAAAATATGTCCGCCGCACGAATATTTATGAAAATGACAAAAAATGTTTAATAAGCACGAGTATTTCAAATAAAACCTCGTGTGTTCTTGTGATAGGCAAATGTAATTTAAATTTGATAAAATGTTTTGGCATGAGTTCACTGAGTGCATTCTTGTACTCAGCCCTGCATGTTTGTTTTTAAATGTGCAGGTTGAGCAGATGATGGATGGAGGCGTGTTGAGTAGTCGAGCTTTTTTTGATGATAATATGTTAGAAACCTTGAATACACATCGTCATATGTGTATTCACATGCTTTTCTGCTGCGATAGAACATTATGTTTATGTTTTGATGTTAACAGTTGAATTCCTTCAGATCATTTGAATCTTTTGTTAAGGATCTGTATGTCTCTTTCTACATGTAAATTATGTGTGTCTTGTACATAATGGTTAAAACTTCTTAGTTAACTTGATGTTTGTTCCATAAGTCTTTGATTAACTCTCTTTCATATTCCTTGATTTCTGTTCCAAATATTAGTCCTCGTTAATCCGTATTTAGGATTAGAGGGCTGTTACAACACACTACTTTATTCACAAAACATAACTTTTATTAATCTACATATACATAAATAATGAGCTGCTTAGAGCGAGACGGAGGTAGTATATACCCCAAAAAAAGAAGAAGAAGAAGAAGAAGAGAGAAGCAATTCATTCGATCCATAAATAATACAACTTCTGTAATTTAAAATATCAATTAGTATATATAATAGGGTCTTTATAATTTTTAATTTTGAATATATGTATTTAATTTTGGCTAAATATCATTTGTAACTTCATATTATTTTCGCACTATTAATTATATTTGAAACTATCAAAAAGATTTATTTAAATTATGAATTATCACAGAATCTTGATGCGACTCATAGAATGTCATTGAATATTCTGACATGACACAAAACAATGTGTGTTTCTGAAGTTAAAAGAAGAAGAGCACGAACGAGAATGATGGGGTGTCCCAAATGCTAAAGAATTTTGGGATTGTTTTGATTGAGACATACAACAACCGTGGAAGCGACAACAGCCACAGCGGTCGGAAGATCCCAAGCTTTACTCCGTCGAAGCGAGAGCCAAGTGGCGTTGGAAAGGGGCTGGGAAAGACGAAGAAGGTTGGGAAGAAAGGGTAGTTTTCAATTATCTTTGTTAATCGTATGTTGTTTTGTACCACGTTAGGATACAATAGTAATTGGCAAACCACATTAACATTTCGAGATTGAAAAATGAACATATGACATTTTTGATACGAAACTGATTGTTTATGATTTAAATAAATATTTTCAATAATTTGAAATATGATTGATAGTACAAAAATAATTTTAAATCTAAAGTGATGTTTATCCTAAAATCTTAAATCAACGAAGAGGGACTATTCAAATCCAATTCTTTTACACCTGTTTCTAAACAGGAAAGCGACAAGGCGTTTAACCACGGGCGGCTAAGTAGTACTTCTCGCCCTCTCTCTCTCAGAACTAGAGAGGTAGGCAAACCGAGTTTAGAGCCACTCGATTCGGGATGTCGAACACCAACCGGATCGGAAAGAAAATTGGCTATGGAGATTCCGATGCGGTCGAAATGTTTACAAACACGAGGTCTTCGACAGGAAGGTCGTTTAGATCCAATCCATTCTTGGGGTCAAATAAAGACAAAAAGGGATATGTCAGTGACCTAGCACGACAAAGCACTCTCCGAGAGATCTGCTCAATCGTCGAAAGGCTAAAAAGCGCCAATTTCGTATTGTCCCGGGTGGAAGCACAACACAAAAGGAGAGAGGAAAAGAGCAAGAATCTCAAATAGACCAAGATCCAATTTCGAGTCATTTCGTGGTGAACATGATCCGCCATAATCTCTTCCATCCCTTCATTTATGTGCCAGAATAGAGAGATTTGGTAGGAAAGTGGAAGATACTTTTTGTATATGATAATCAAAGGGAGTGGGAAAGCTGCAGTAATTCTTTGGAAAAGCCGGTTCTCTTTGTCTTGAGCTTTCATTCCTCAATCCACCGATTCGTTCTTCATATACCTCCCCACCAATAGATAGAGACAAATGGGAATAACCGAACCACGTCTACATATCTAAAGTGATGTTTATCCTAAAATCTTAATTAGAGATTATAATTTTTTCACTCGGACAATTCACATATGATAATCAAAATATTATTTAATTGCAGTAGTTTGGACAATTGGATTTCCTAATATATGGTAGCAGTAATAAAACTTTGGATTTGCAAAATCAAAATATTATTTAATTGCAGTAGTTTGGACAATTGGATTTCCTTGTATATGGTAGCAGTAATAAAACTTTGGATTTGCAAATAATTACAATTTAGCAATAAATTAAACCCTAATTAAAACATATAATATCTCCGCCCGTTTCAAACAGAATCATTCTCAACCGCTGGATGAAGAAAATGACCGTTGCAACTTGCAAACGCTCCTCCCGATTAAAATTTCAAAACCACGACGAAATATATTAAAGCCAAGAATAAAATAAAGCCCCCACTGTCATTTTTCTCTCTATAAAATTTTCTGAAAAACGTTGAATTCTCACTGAGATAGATTAACATTTCAAAGATGATGCTGAGGTCAAGCGCCAAACCCCCTCTCGCAAGGTCTCCGATTCGCCTCCGTTCACGGCGAAAGCCGCTTCAGCCTGCCGCCGACAACGCCGTCCGCACTCCGCCAGGTTTTTCGAAGAATTTATTGGATTTGTGAGATAGTTCGACGTGTCTTTATATATATAATGTAATCATTTTGTACGAATGTTCTGCCTTTTTCTCGGCCGGAATTTTACACGGTTTTAATAGGAGAATCAGTAAATTGAAGAATTTCTTAAAATTTCCACTCATTATATTGAAAATTTTGTAAGCCAAAAACGCTTCTTCTTTTTTTTTAGACGGGATGTTAGTTGTGGTTTTAGCTGTGTGTGTGTTTATTGATTTCATCCGATCGTTTTTTCTTGTATTTGTCTGATACTTTGCGATTTTATCAAGATTTATGAAGAAAACAAGTTCAAATGAAGAACTGATGATTCTGTATTGAATAATCACTTCAAATATTGAAATTATTCAAAAAAAAATGCATCTTTTTCTACTGTGATTAATCATTTTTTCTTGGCTCTGTCTAAATGCTATGTCCTTTTTCTTGTTTCTTTTATTGAATATTATGAGGAAAACAGGTTTATTGTATCTCTGTCTAAATGCTATGTCCTTTTTCTTGTTTCTTTTATTGAATTTTATGAGGAAAGCAGGTTTAATGTGCTTATATGATTTTGCTTTCAATAATTTACTCAAAAATGCATTTCTGGTTCCTGTTTGTATCCTGTCTACCCCCTTTTTTTATATTTTCATAGATTTTTTCCCAGTTAAATGCAACTCTCTTGCTCCTTTCTGATTGATTTGAACCTGATGTGCTTAAATGATTATGCTTTCAAAAATTTACTCAAAATGCATCTCTGCTTCTCTTTGCCAGTTTCATTGATTTTTTCCAATTATATACAACTTTCTTGCTCTTTTCTGATTGGTTTTTGAACAACAGGTTCACTGACAAAATCCCAGATGCCTATCCGCAGCTGGGATGTGGAAGAATCCAGGCTTCGGCCCGAATACCACACGATTTCTTGCGAGCTAAGGGCCCTAGCTAAAATGGTGCACCAAGAGCTAGGAACAAAAGGAAATCCCTCATTTGATGATGATGGAGGTGTTCTTGGTGGTCAAAGGAGCCCTTTGTTTGAGAGGGGAAGGCTCTATGATGAGTATTGTGCAAGAAGAAATGAGAGGCTTTTCAAGAGAAAGAAAGGTGAAATCGAGGGCTATGCGAAGAAGCCTGCATATGCATATGATCTTGGTGTGAGAGTTGAGTCTGCAAAGAAGAGGGACGGCACCAAGTTCAATAGCCGGAGGAAGGCTGTGGCGGCAGCTGTAGCCACGCCTGTGGCCGAGAGGCGGGAGGCACGGATGACGCCGAGGTATTCACTGAGGAGCAATAGCAAGGAGAACAAGAAGCCTCCAATACCAATGGCTGCTGCTATGGGTTTGGAGAAATCTGTGGGGATTAGGAAGACTAGGAAAGCTTGAATCATGTTGTTAGCGTTTGATTTATTTTGTGGTAAATGTGGTTTTTTTTTATTGGTTTTTGGATATTATTTGTGGGATTTATGGTTATGTGCTGAAATAGCCTATATTATTTTTGGTTTGCATTTCGCTGCACCAAATGCTAGTTGATTTTTGATGAATGGTTGAATATACATTCCATTTCTTTCATTGTGTTGAACAAACTATTATTTCAATAAAATTTTCGGTGCTTTTTTTTTCATAAAGGAAGATCTAGCATGGATGAACAATTTGGACAATTCCATTCCAAAATTGTGACACTTAATTGTTGATTAACCAACATATGTTCCATGGAGCATGTGCTCTGGCATAAGATGACCATAATGGGATAACCCGTACAGTTGCTACACCCATAAAATACACCAATCAATCCATCTCGCAAACACGCACACACGGTTCGTTACTTCTTAATAAATACTTCATTCATTTCAAACTTGGGCTCATTTCTTTAGGAATTAGTATTTTGTGTGTAAATTAGGAGCCACACATGAAAATGGGCTAATTGTAATCGAATATCCCTAAAAAGAATACAGACCAAGTCTAATGGAATAGAGGTATTGTACCGAATTGTATATACCAAAAAAATTAATGACCATTACCTAAGTTAACAATGGTAGAGAATCAAAATCCATAGGGTGTTTTAACCTCACACAAACAACACAAACATCATCAACTATGTCAAGTTGATGTAAATTCTAACCATTTAAGAGTTCATTCATGCATCTATCATTAAGAGTTCATTCATGTAATCTAAAATTTTAGTTTACAGTAATTATTAAAAAAAGTAGTGAGCATCAAAATTCAGTTGATCTAATATAGGCGCAATCAAAGTTTGAGATAGAGAAGATAAAAACTTTCTAAGAAGCTGGACTGATGTGTTTCGTCTTCAAATTGAGGGTTAGTAGCTATGCCTTTGAACTTTCTGTAAGTAGAAAACTCTGCAAAATGATTGACCAAACTTTTAATCCTCTTCAAGTTGTGACCAGAAGGTATAGAAGTCCCTTGAGATACTCCACTATTTCTGATCCCCCAAGTTTTGAGCTTCCATATACTCTGTCCACGAATGTGATTGGCACCTATGAAAGGTGAAACTCGGTATTACATACCGGCTAAAATATAGAAATTGTGGAAGCACCATGCCTCAATATAAACAGAAGCAACAGAAAAGCACTTTCAATATGTAGGAATTTTGCAGGACAAAAGATGAAAATGACATAAAACAATCCGTTGAAAGAAAAACTGTAACAAGCTAGTATGTTAAATTCCAAGGATTTGCTCAATTTGCTCCAGCTAACAACTTGGCAAACCAGGAAACCATGTAAAAGAACGGAGAGCCGGCATTTTTGTTAATTATTCACATAGCAGAAGCTAAACACGTAAGGCTAGAATGAGTCTTACAGGATATGTCAAGTCATTAGTAGTAGTCTATGCTATTCATTCTATAAAATTTGGTAGTCTGAATGGGATAAATACAATAGTGATTCTCCCACAGTGAAATGGTTAAATGCCTTCTCCAATTCCAGATAATAACAAACATGTTGGCTTGATAAGTAACATGATCGTTACAAGATATCAACTGATTTCCAAACAGATACACTCATAATTTGAATACCTCTTCAATGTGATAACCCTTTCTTGAAGCTCTAACTATCATCTCCATCTGGAAAACATACCCTTTACTCACACAGGAGCTTATAACATCTTCAAGCACAGATTTCTTGTAAAGCCTTTGCCACAAAAATGCAGAACAACATTTTAGAGTGGTATATGAATAGGAGGAACTAAATTGTTACTGTTGTATAATACCTGAACGATCCAGTTAAGTCGGATACACCTGGCCATAGAAATGTTTGTGCAAGGACATTGGCTCCCCTGCTCGTCAATTTACGCATCAGGTTCCACCCATGAACCCCACCACCTTTTACATACCGAGTTCCAGTAACTATGCTCGCACCTGTCTCCATCTGTTTCCTGACCACAAGAAGATTTATTAATTTTGATACTGAGATGTGAGATCATGAAATAACCAGTACTTCACTAAGCAAAATACTTACTTGATAAAGCTTGGCAGGTATTTTGGCTGTTGGAAAGCAGCAAAAAGAAAAATTACCAAATGGGAAAAATAAATAAAGAATAATTGTAGTAACGATAAAAAACTTAAGCCTTTTGCCAGTGTTCAATTAAATGAAAGGTCATATTTTCCAAGTCATCTTAATTGGCAAGCCACTGGCCAAACACTGGAACACCTTCTTTTTTTCTTGTTTATGGTTCTGGGTTCGTTCACATCATTGACAGGTTTCGTAAAGGGAATATTCTTGACTCTCAAGATTTGAATTTTGTACAATTACAGAAACTATTTGTTTTCCATATTATAGAGCGTTGCAAGCTTACAGAACCAAAGGTAATCATGCCATATTTTTCACTAGAAAATGCAAAAAGGACATTCCATTTTTATTTTTGTTTTATTTTTTTGCATCTAAGAGTGCATACATACATGGTGTGATAAGTCTGCATCCATTATCACGACAAAATTTCCCGTTGCATGTTTCAAACCGTGCATGTAGGCCGTCCCTGAAATGAAAAACCTTTATAAGTATTACAATTTTCTATCAGTAGAGAACATGTCAAGTACATACCTAAGCCAAGCTTCTTTGGTCTAGGTCTCAACAACTGCATTATGAGAACAGCATGAGTAAGCAGATAAATAAAAGCCCAAGCTTTGAGAAATCAGAAGCTACCGATGGAAAAGAGGAAAGTGCCCGAACATACAATATGTTCTTCTCCATAAACTTCCTGTAGCTGTTTGACTATTTCCTGAGTTCCATCTGGACTCCCATCATCCACCACTATGATCTCAAAATTTACATTCCTGATCCAAACAGAAGGAACAAAACCATTAGAAACAATATCTAATTGTTGTATGCAGCACCGAGACACATCACTAAAAGTTGCAATCGGCCAAAAAAAATGTGATATGAATGCCCATCTAAATGGTTAAACTACTGTTTTATACGTTAAATTCCTAGAAACCATTTTGGAGGAAGAACCGGATCAGGAAAAGCTAATGGTTATAACTAAGCATTAAGAGCTTAATTGCTAAATAGTTTAATCCCCATGTATCAGCAGTGCAAATTTTATCGTCCCATGATGTGAAGTAGATTACATGTTTCCAGGAAAAGAGTATCACTACTAAGAATTTGCCAAGATCCCCTAGAGAACATCACGAGAAGTGTCGAAGCTTTTTCGAATATAGACCACAATATAACAGCTATTAAAACAACCAAACAATATTGAACTTTTTAAGTCTTTAGAGTTGATTAGCGTAACGAAATGAAACCGAATTTCCCAACGATTCGATCTCAAATTCACTTCTATAGACGGAACCTTCAAAAGTACCCCTGGAACAGCTTAAGAAAAAGAATCACGCACAACTACCAAATTTCCGAAGCAATTCTTACTATTTCGAAATACACTGCTCCAAAAAAACTTCTTAAAGTCCTACCAGCATCAATTCCAGCAAATTTCACCTTTTCTCTATTCACCAATACCGCAATCACAACGAGCAAAGCGATGATCGCATATTAACACAGAATTCTAGGATCCAATTCAATAAAAAATGGCTACTTCCGCAATCAGCTTCAACTAAAATCATCAAAACCACACACACACACACACAAAACAGGGAGAGAGACTCACGGGAGATGCTTGAAGATGAGGTAAACAATGAGAGCGATGTTGAGGCGCTCATTGTAGGTGGGAACGATTATGCTATACTTGTTCTTCTCCGCTTTAGCTTCCATTGAATAATTCCCGATCAACACCGCTAAAACCCTAGAAATGCTCCCTTAATTGTTGAATTTCGCCCTTCGATTCAATCAGCTTCGACAATTACAATTCGATTGGATCCAACCTAGATTATTGGATCCAGATTGATCAATACGGATCGAACCCGAATAATATGGTTAATTTAATGAAATTGATTACAAGGATTCGGACACTGTTCTAGCTCAAAAACTGCCAAAAATTGACTTTTTTTTTAATCGATTAAGTTAAGCTTCACAAAAACAGTTTATAAACTGTTTTTTAAACATGAAAAACGATTTATAAGTTGTTTTGGGAAGCTTATAAGGTCAATCAAACACCATCTAAATTGTGTGGAGTGGTCTTGTGACACCATATTAACATGTCGCTGAACTAAATATCACATTAGTTATTAAGCTTAGGCTTCTACATAGCTAACTATCGAATTTTCAATAATTTTGATACAATATTAAAAATATTACAATAATTCATTATGTTTTAATTTGTTGCAAAACCAACAATTCCAAATTGTTTTGATCATTAGAGATTTGACGTGGTATGTGTATGTCTCACCAAAATAACAAATAAGATCATTTTTCAAATTAAAATTGGCTAATTTTTATGACACAAACAACACTTTTGATATATTTCCTCAATCTCATTCAAAATGTTAATATTTAGAAGAATTATATAAAGTAGTTAAAAAGATTAAAAGTGAGTGTGACCCAATTTTTTTGAAAAGATAATTATTTCTTAAAAATTATAATAAAACATTTATAATGGAAAAAAAGTGAGATATTTTAAATAAAAAAAAAGTAATACTTAATAAATTGATTTGGTGCCAATCTAAATCGAACTTCTTTTTCGGCACAAGAAAGTTTATTGGTAGCTGAAAATCAAAGTGTAATTAATATTCAAATAAAACTAATACGGTTGATTTTTTATTTTTTATTTTTATTTTAATTTCCATGACAATTAGAAACGTAGTATTTAGTTTAATTCCACAAAGAATTTTTAGTTATCAATGCGATTATTCATACCTAAAAAATTGATCCGGTCTAAAACTAAAACAAATCGAAATATTAAATACTATTATGTGAATATTATTGCGCTTCTACAAAGAAAATGCTAAAACAATATCAAACCCCATTAAAACTTAATGTTTTTGTTTTTCATGAAATAATTAAAACTTCATGTTGTTTCTGAAGAATATGCTTTTCATAGTCTTGTGGTCAATCAAATAGTCACAAAAACGAGAAACGAATAAAAAGAAATAAAATAATAAAGCTCAAATTAATGGCGTTTTTCAATATCGGAGAGTGGGGCACGGCACCTGTGGGCCCAGTGTCTTAGATTTTTCTGTACAGTAACAGCTCAAAATGTTCCCAAAGTTTAGGATGCAGCAATTTTCAAATTTGACGCTTATGCCCTCACGTTAAAGGAGTATTGATTCACAAATTTCCCAATTTTGTTGAAGGAATACAAATACAATCAAGAGGTAAATAGAGAATAGAGAAAATACATAATTTTTATTTAATAATATGATTTTGTGATAATTTTAATTTAATAAATCAATGATATATTAATTAAGTTTAATGAATTAATTTTGTGGTAATTTAGCCCATAAGTCATTTCTAACTTGTTGATTGTGCTTTTAGGTGCCAAAAATTACATATGAACTAAAATTATCACAAAATCAATTCATTAAGATATTGAGATATTATTGGTTTTTTAGGCTAAAATTATCACAAAATTAATTTATTATGCTAAAATTGTGTATTTTTCTCCAAAACTATTTGAATGTGATGATAAATCATGTTGTTAATAATAATGTGGGATATGATCGTAAATACTCCATCCGTTTGTGTGGACGACACAAGTTTTAATAAAATTATTGATGGATTTTTTTTGAGTGAAAAAATGATATCGTGCCATCATGAATTAGGTTGTGAGTAGTAGAAATATTTTTATTTTTTTTATAAATAATAAGAAGTGGTGTCCTAAAAGAGAAAGTGATATATTTTTTGTAGATATCAAAGAAGACAATTGTGATGCACTTATCGTAAAAAGAAGGGATACTAAATTTTGAGATATGTTTGTTGAGACATTTCTAATAGTTAACACCAAAATAAACTAATTATTTTAAAAGGACCAAAATTAAGTAATTTTTTGCATTATTTTCATCTCACGTTTGCTATATATCATAAGAAGTTTTCAATAAGTTGCACAAATTTATATTAGAAAGGTGTTTATTTTTTAGGATTAATTTAGATAGAAAAAATAGTATAGATCAATTCATTGTTTATTTAGATGAGTTATAATTTTAGTATATCTCAAAACCCATAATAATTTATATCACTTAAGTTAATTTTATTTGATTCATATCTCAGTAAAATGTGGGATTGCAGAAATCATAGTTTAAATGATGATGTGAAACAAGTTACATATGGTTATTTGATTGTCAAAAATCGAGCACAAAGGGTGGTCGTCGGTAGAAATAAAAATGGACGTAACTTTGGAGTCAGGCTCAGAGTCATTATTATAACATCTTTCCGGAAGCAGATCGATGTTTCAAGTTGAACTCATATGCCTAACACGATGATGTAATTGGTCTCAGGCCCAAATTCCAACAATTCATGCTTGTTTTTATTTTTCTATTTTTTCATAATATTTTATTTTATTTCTCTATTTTTTTTTTTATTTCCAATTCGGACTAGGGTTGCTTGAGGCCTTTAAAATAGGTCATACGATTGTATTTCGATGGCACTTTTTAATTTTTTAATAAATTACTTTTTTTCGTCCGAAGAACGTCTCTTCCACGATTACTATCTCATGTTAGATGATCATAAAAATACTCAATCACATATATTATCAATTATAAAAAGTGAACGCTCCCATAAATGAAATGTTTCGATATATTCTCATTGTTTTGTTTCATTAAAGATAAAGTTATAATTTATGATATATTGATATTCTTTTGCTTTTAATTTTAATTAAATCTACAACTTTATATGATGACACTTATATAGTTAATATACATACATAACATATTATTTAAATCCTGTGCATATAAACGAAAAGAAAAATAAAACTCAGAAAACATAAAGTCAAAATCTAACCTAAAAAACATGAATTCCAACATATTCTCCCCCAAAAAAGAAAAGAAAAGAGGGTGCTAAACTATGTGCAAATTGACATTGAGATTCACACCTTTTTATATAAGTGAAAATTTTAAGTCCCAAAATCTCTTTTTTTTAAATATTTCTTCTATCCGTCAAAATTGTGACATAATTGTTTGATTTGTATACTGAAAGTAAGATATTTACACTTGTATACAATGTTCTCAATTCATTATTATTTTCCTATCTTAATTATTAACCTATTACATATTTATGTCCTTTAATCTCATCATAAAATAAATCATATGGTGTGTTGTAGATCACGAAAGATCATATGATTGGATTAACCTTATGAGATTTAAACTAATATCACAATCGAAATAACTTGATGATGGATTATTGCTTTAGGCTGCAGTATAAATAGAAAGTAGTTTGTTTTGATTACTTGTTTATACTGATACGTCTTTATGTATTAATAACGATCACAGTGAGATGTGTTCTTCTATATGATCATAGGGAAGAACCTAGATCTCAATGACTTAATATAATCCTAACCTTAATAGGGTTTCAGCTATATATACATACTTAACTCTCACTTTAAGTATTATGGTTGAGAGTTCTGTAATAACTCAATATACTCTGCATATTAGATTGGATCAGATATATGATATGTGAAAATTTGTATTAGGTAACCGTATTTGTTTTAGGTTGATGACATCCCCTTAAAAAACTCAAAAGATTTATCGTATTAAACTCTGCAGGTTGATTTTATCATATACGATAATTAAATTTAACAGTACTAATTAAGGAATTTTATTAATTAATAATTAATTAATTTAGAGCAATTAGAAGCTCTAATTAATTAATGAGTGTTGTATATCTTAAATATGAGAATTATTTAAGTCTAATACAAGTCCCAATTCAAACGGAAGTAAAGAGGCAAGTCAATATTAATTTTTTAGTGGAATGAATTAAATATTTATGAATTAATTATGTTATGGGATGGACATAGAAAATTAATTCATTTGAGACCCATTTTTATTTATTATATTTGATCCCTAGACTGGTCCATCAAGATCCTTTACCAGTAATTTTTGTCTAGCCCTTTATACAGTCCCATGAGACTGTGTTCTGATTAATGTATTATTTGTTTAATACATCTCATATTCTAGATATAATTATCTGATATTAAAAGATATCAAGAGATAATTATTATCTAAAAATAAATTATCTTATAGGTAGAAGATAATTATTATTGTATTTAGATATAGAGTTCTAATCCTAGAGTACTAGGATTTAGAGGATCTATAAATACAAAGTATGAAAAATCAGAAAATCCAATCATACATATGATTTTCAAAATTCGAAAATCACAAGAGCAAGCGGGAGAACTTTTGGTGATCTTCATAACATATTTTCACTAAGTATTGAAGATTTAGACAACCGAGATGCATTTCTATACATTCGAACTGAAGTCAGAAATCAATTGTTCGTGCCATCAATTCGCAGGTTTGTCAGTGAACACATATGTGTTGCATTAAATTATAGGAGCATACTAGGAATATGATCAATGTATAGTGAATTATGATATTCCAAAAAAGATCACGGGAAGCTTGAATACATGATTAAATTGATATATTCCTACAACAATTATATTATTTGATGTTCGCGAAAAGTATAACACTTTTTATTTGGAACACTACTATTTATTATTCAACATCACAATCACTTATTATTTACAAAAATATTATTACTATCACTCATATCTCACCACATAGTGGGGCCATTTCTCCACTTAAATAACATCTACCTAACATTTTATTAAAATATGTGTCATCCACAAGTGCAATATAACCTACACTTTTAAGGGGCGTTTGGTTTGATTGATGAGATATATAAGATTGATATGATGGAGTAGAATGAGATTATTTGGATTATGTAATTTTGAATTTGGATTGATTGATTATGATGTAGAATAACTTGAAGGATTATGACTGAAATATAGTATAATACCGAAATTATCCTTGTAATATAGCAAAAATATAAAATATCGAGACAAAGATGATAAAAAATAATAAATTTAAATTTAGGGGGATAAATTATCACTAAAATGGATGATTAGAATATGGACCTAGTTATCCATCACGAATTTAATCATGCAAACCAAACATATGATATAGTAGAATTATTTTATCAATCAAGCCTAATAAATAAACCAAACACCCCCCCCCAAACGATCGACCACTATTTAAAAAAAAAAAATTGATTTTGCAAGACCGCCCATGGTCACATATGGATCGACCCCCTCTTTTCTATTTCCTTACTATAATGTGACATTTGTTATATTTTTATTGGTTCTTCAGAATTTTTGACATTAAAATAAAATCGTTATATCTTTTATATATAATAATAAAAAAATTATCAATTTTTTTTATTTTATATAAATAGACATCAATATTGATATAGTTATACACATAATACAATTCTCTCTTCTTATCTACAAATAATATCAATTTTTACTTCCAAAAAAACTCTATTTTTCTCTTTTCCTGTGGATCTCAATCAAAATTTTATTTTATTTTATTAATCTGTAAATTTTGAATTTTTATGCATTTTGCTATAATATGAATTTTTTTTATTGGAATTAATTATATTTAGATTAAAAATAATATAAACATTTATAAATAATGTTGTGATTGAATAATTAAGTGGTCATTGATAAATCATAAAAACTAGATATAGTTGAGTTAGGTGGAATTGTAATAATATGTAAAAAAATTAATTAAATATTAAAAAGTTATATAATTGGATGATTGTATAGTTATTGATAAATATAGCCTTAGTAACGGAGAGAGAGTATTTTTGACTGTGGAGGGGCAAATATGCCAAATCCTATAAATTCACTCTGGCATTAACCAAATTCCCCTGGCATAATCTCAGGTAGAGCTGATGATTAAAGTTGCGGAAATGCACAGACATGTGAGCTAAGTTCGGTTCGTACGATCTTTCCTCTCTGCCGTTCGCTCTTGTATACTACTTCACGAAGAAATGTACAGTTCGTGCAATCCGCTGTCTGCACCTGCTCTTTCTTCTTCATCTCCGATTTCACGTCAATTCTCCTCACTGGTAATTTATTTCCTTATATTTTCTCGCTTTCCAGTGATTTTCATGCTATGGATGAATGATTGTTGTTTATTTTTTTTCGCTTCGTTTGATGCACTTTGTTTGTGTTGAATGTTGCTGCAGCTTAAAACTAATTGTTGAAGTGTAAATTTCTTTGTTTCTCTCTCTCTCTCTCTCTCTCTCTCTCTCTATGGAACACATCGTTTAACTACTGTGAATCTGGAATGAAGCTACGGATGATCACAATCGCATTCGATTCTTGTCAAATTTAGTGTCTGGAGTTACTAGTATGATTTGATGATGATATACAAAGATTAGGGAATTATTGTATTTTGAAGTGTCGAGTAAGCATGAATAGATTTTCATTGAAGAATGATGAAATTAACGGCAAATTAGATGTTATCGTTAATATTTGTGTAATAATTCAAAGAGCTGATCAGTGATTCTCTTCGTATGAAGAATGAATGCTTCTTATCCTTTTCGACTTATCCATCTTTACTTAATATTTCGGGTATATAGTTTCGCTTCTGTTGTGAGGAAAAGTAATTTGCTATTGTGTTATGTTTTTATTTTCTATAGAGAAAGGTAGAGAAATATTTTGATATCTGTGTTTTCCCCCTTATTGATATGATGAATCCAGTTCTGATTTTTATTTGATACAGTTTTGTTGAATTGTATTCCTTAAAGGTATTCTTGAATTCGTTTGACAGGCCTCAGTTTGTGGTAGATGCATTTCTAAGCAACCTTCTGGACTCATAATTGATTCTAAAAATTTACAAGCAAATAGCAGAGCTACTTCCTTGTCAAGTATTATAGTACATGGAAAGGTATGATGTGAAGTTTGATCTTTATATTTTCTCGTCCTGTAAACAATTACAAGATAAAACTAAAGAAATCAAATAAATGATGCATTACCCGAAACCTTACATGCTGGTTGAGTAAGTTGAATGAGAAGGAAAGGATTTAAGTGGATCATACTTGTTATTGGTCTCTATATTTGTCTATTTCTAAATATAGAATAATGATTTATTTTTTTCACTTTCTCATTAGGTTGACAGGCCTTCTGTCTCCGCAGTTCTAACTAATAACAGTTCGGCTGTAGTAAAGATGGAAGAAGTTACTGAAAACATAGCCATTTTTAGTTTAGACCCATCCTTGGAAGCTTATAAAGATCATTTCAAATATAGAATAAGGACATTTACTGATCAGAAAAGGCTCATTGAGAAACATGAAGGGAGCCTTGAGGAATTTGCACAAGGTAATATAATAAAATTCAGGTCGCATAACTTCTCTCTCTCTCTCTCTCTCTCTCTCTCTCTGGACTGTTGAAGGTGTACTGAAAATTCAGTTTCTCTTAGTGGTCACAGTTACCAGTGAAATTGTTATTTTACTCTTTTGGTGCTATTCGTTTTGTGCAATGGAAACTGACATACTGTTACAGTCCTTTGCTACTTTATGAGATCAAAGTATTCCATTCATTTGATTCTTCACTAATACACACTGTCTTTATTTGTAACGTGAACAATTATATTTCAGGTTATTTACGGTTCGGATTTAACCACGAAGAAGGTTGCATTGTGTACCGTGAATGGGCACCAGCTGCACAGTGAGTCCGTTAGGCCCATAGATATAGAGTTATGGTTATCTTTCTAATTTACCATTTACTTTATGTACGTCTACTCTATAAAAATTAGTGAGTTATAAATTGTAAGGAATTCCAAACCAAGCTTTCGACTATATTACAAATTAAACTGAAATAATACTGTTTCAGAAATATAAATTAATAAATTGATGTTGTTCACCAGACAAAACAATGGTTGTTAAATCATGGGAATGTAAAAAATTTATTGCCATGCTACTTCTATTATCCAACAAATGCAGCATTTTATCTTTTTCACATTCTGCATGTGCAGCAGTCATATTATTACATACTAATGCCACAAATGTCTTTTCTAGATCTTTGGGACATTTTCCTGTATCCGGTGACAGGCCTCATAGTTAACTTGTGTTGATCAGGGAAGCAGAAGTTATTGGTGATTTTAATGGCTGGAATGGTGCTGCTCACAAAATGGAGAAAGATCAATTTGGTGTATGGAGTGTCAGAATTCCTGATATTGGTGGAAATCCAGCCATATCACACAACTCAAGAGTCAAATTCAGATTCAAGCATAGCAATGGAGTTTGGGTAGACCGCATTCCTGCTTGGATAAAGTATGCGACAAGGGATCCTACAAAATTTGCTGCCGCTTATGATGGTGTGTACTGGGACCCACCACCTTCGGAAAGGTATGTAGTGACTAAAATATACAGATTGACATCAAAACATATTCCACTCTAGACTCCTGAGTGTTTGTTGCTGTATGTCGCTCCTTTCACATTGTATATGAAAATTATTCCAGTGGTAAAGTTACTTTGATCATGTTTTGGATATCTATCCCAGAAGAATATGCTTCTGTTTTTGTGTTGTAATTAGAAATCAGTGTAAACAGTCTCTCATTTCATTAGCCTTGCAGGTACCAGTTTAAATACCCTCGTCCACCTAAACCCGAGGCGCCTAGAATATATGAAGCACATGTTGGAATGAGTAGTTCAGAACCCCGTGTCAATACATATAGGGAGTTCGCTGATGATGTTTTGCCTCGCATTAGGGCAAACAATTATAACACAGTTCAGTTGATGGCTGTAATGGAGCATTCCTACTACGCATCATTTGGATATCATGTCACAAACTTTTTTGCTGTGAGCAGCCATTCTGGCACCCCAGAAGATCTCAAGTACTTGATTGATAAGGCACATAGCTTAGGTCTTCGAGTACTGATGGATGTGGTTCACAGCCATGCAAGTAACAATATCACTGACGGCCTTAATGGTTTTGACGTTGGACAAAGCTCTCAAGAGTCTTATTTTCACACCGGAGATCGAGGCTATCACAAATTGTGGGATAGCAGGCTATTCAATTATTCAAATTGGGAAGTTCTTCGGTTCCTTCTCTCCAATCTGAGGTGGTGGCTTGATGAGTTTAAGTTTGATGGATTTAGATTTGATGGGGTAACCTCAATGTTGTATCATCATCATGGAATAAACATGGGATTCTCTGGAAACTACAATGAGTACTTCAGTGAAGCAACAGATGTTGATGCTGTGGTTTATATGATGTTGGCCAATAATCTGATACACAGCATTTTGCCTGATGCAACTGTAGTTGCTGAAGATGTTTCTGGCATGCCTGGACTTGGCCGGCCTGTATCCGAAGGTGGAATTGGTTTTGACTATCGCTTAGCCATGGCCATTCCTGACAAGTGGATTGACTACTTAAAGAATAAGAAGGATGAAGAATGGTCAATGAGTGAAATATCATGGAGTTTGACAAATAGGCGATACACTGAAAAGTGTATAGCTTATGCTGAGAGTCATGATCAGGTAATTATAACCATATTCAAACTTAATTTTACATCCCATACTTATCAATTGCTGGGTGTACAGCACCTCTAGCTCCAAGCGATTCTGACATATTCTTGCACAGAAAGTCTCAAATATTTGCCGTAATTACCTTTACTGACCTTGTTAGATATGTGCTTGAGTTTCTTTCAATGTCCCTGCTGGCTAAATAACAATGAATAATGGTATCAGTATCATGTGAAAATAATCTGTTAACAATTTGATATCAGTTTCCATCTAGTTTTAATCAAGTTTCCTGTATTTATAATTCTGTTTGGCTTGTGCCATGAGTAGGCTATTGTCGGTGACAAAACAACTGCATTTCTCTTGATGGATAAAGATATGTATACTGGTATGTCCTGTTTGAACGAGGCTTCTCCAGTAATTGATCGAGGAATCGCCCTTCACAAGGTACTTCAGTTATCTTGTTATTCATTATACAACGAGATTGCGGTTTTTTGTTCATCACGTGTATCGGTGTATGAAACTGTTGGATCCTTTTTACAGATGATTCATTTCTTAACAATGGCATTAGGAGGAGAGGGTTACCTTAATTTCATGGGAAACGAGGTAAGGCGGCATAAAGTCGATATTTCTTCTAAGTGATTCATTTTGACCATGGATATATATTGCTTGAGTTTCGAGCTTCTTTGAAATGAATAGTGTATTTTTTGTGGGTAAGATAGTTGAGTTAGGTTGAAAACAATGAAGCTTCTCTGACTTTGCTCTCATGAAATGTCTCTGGAGATTGCAAAATGTTAATGAAGATAAAATGGATTCTAAAAAGAGGTAGCTCATTGAACTGTCTTGATTGTTTGTTGGGAGGACTCAGTTTCACTAACAACGAATATATACCTTTTAACTTTGATGGTAAAAGATACTTCTTTTCCATTGTTAACACTGCTGATTTTGGTGGTCAATGTCTATCGTAGTTTGGGCATCCGGATTGGATTGACTTCCCCAGAGAAGGCAATGGCTGGAGTTATGACAAATGCAGACGTCAGTGGGAGCTTGTGGATACTGAGCATTTGAGATTCAAGGTCCATTGTTACATCTCATTTTGTGGTTTTACGCTTTCCACAGTTCAGCTTTCAGATAAAATTTATTGCTCGAACCATGAAATGTGCTTTCCTGCATTATGTTCTAAGCTCTTACTTCTGAATTTTTCAATTCGATCTAGTAACAATTGTTCTCTTCTGCTACATTGTATTTGCCTATATTATCAGTGACTTTTATATGCTGAAAACATCTTATGGATTGAAATTATTAACTTGCACACTAGAGAGCTCGATCCCAGTTGTAATATATTTTAGATACCACCGGGTATCTGCATCTGAATCCAATTTTTTCTCACTTGCGATTGTAAATGCAGTTTCTGAATGCTTTTGACAGAGCCATGAATTTGCTTGATGAAAAATTTAAATTTCTTGCGTCATCAAAACAAATTATAAGCAGCACGGATGAAGCTGACAAGGTAAGCTTTTGCAGGATAGTTTTAGCTTCTACTTCCAAAAGGGTTTCCTTAACGATGGTTGATTGCTTATTACAGGTCATTGTTTTTGAACGTGGAGATCTGGTATTTGTGTTCAACTTCCACCGGAAAATACATATGAAGGGTATATTCTCTTATTATGCAATTGAATTGCATTTTTCCTGGCAGTCAGTGAAATATAACTTGATTATATTTGTTATGTTTTATTTGATACACACTTTTCACGTGCAGATATAAAGTTGGTTGCGACTTGCCTGGAAAATATCGAGTTGCTTTGGATAGTGATGCTTGGGAATTTGGTGGGCCTGGAAGAGTAAGAACCCTTGCACTTGAAACACGGCCCCCCTTGGTAGGGCCAGCCCTAATAATTCGGGGGGCCTAGGCGAAAAACAAAAAAAGAATCCCTTAAAAAATGAAGATTCGAGAATCATATTGTTAGCTAGAAATATCACATAATGGTCTTCTATGCTGAAGCTACAATAACACGTATATTCAATAATATTCTATATGCAATAAAAACATTAGGAAAATGGTACGAAGTTTTAACTAATTCAAGAACATCACCAATTGACTTGTAGGTAAATAACTGAGATTGATATTTTTTTTATTTTTTATTTTGGGGGGATAAAGAGTGTTATAGGTAGTAATTTGACTAATAAATATTTTTGAAAAATTTGGGACCCCTAGGCCATTGCCCCGATCATAATAAAGAAGGGCCGGCCCTGCCCCTTGGTTAGACGAGAGAATAGTGTTACTAAGTCATCATCATCGATAAAAGGCTGAACCGAAATAGTTGAGAAATGTTGAGTGACACTTGCACTTGATGAAACACGACCCCCAATGGTTAGACAAGAGAATAGTGTTACTAAGTCATCATCGATAAAAGGCTGAACCGAAATAGTTGATAAATGTTGCTTTTGATTCCCTAAATTTAACTTTTCCTATTATATATGAACATATCCCTGAACTACAAGATTTTCTGTTTCCCTGCTCTTTTTTCGACATAGAAATTACTTCATTTGTTTTTATATATTTATAAAGCCTAAGAATTTCTTAACAGGTGGCTCATGATTCAGACCATTTCACAAGCCCTGAAGGTGTACCTGGTGTTCCTGAAACAAATTTTAACAATCGTCCCAATTCCTTCAAAGTGCTCTCGCCTCCTCGTACATGTGTGGTATGCTTCTAAACGCACTCTCGAGCCCTGTTGTTTCTTCTAGCACCTCTAGTAGTGAATGAGGAAATTTTAGCAATAAACATTTTTGAATAGCAATTGGAGTGATTGCGACGTCTATATTCCAGATTTCCTGAATAATAAATATTATGGTTACACTTACAACTACCATGATTGAATGCTATAGAATTAAAAGATATACGGATGTGGCAATGAATGTGACTTATATCTACTATTGTATACAGGTTTACTATCGAGTTGAAGAAGAAGCAGAAGTAAAAGAAAGCAAGATTGATGAGCCAACAATTAAATCTGTAGCAAAACTGCAAAATAAACAGATACAGGATGAAGATAGCTACGACACTGTTACGAATTAGTTCCAGAAAAGGGGGTGTTGGAAGATAACGTGGAACAGATTTAATACCAGAAATCGGAGCTTCTGAGATGGCCAGCCAGATAGAATAAAATCGTTGTTTGATATTTGTTTTCAGTTACTAATGTTGGAATTCATGCCCCTTTTATGAAGTGATACTCAATGATGCTCCCTTTGAGTTATATGTATATATGCACAAGGAAACTACTCCTCGTGATATAGTTCAACTAGGGTAGCATCTACGAGTAATGGAAGAAGGGTTTGTATAAAGGTTAACAGTAGTTACTGAAACTTTTCTTGGAGCAAATTATACAAACCCATCAAAAAGAAAATAAAGAAAATTGACTTCTGCAGATTGGAGAGGCAACTTTTGTTGCTCGTTGCCCCATTCCCAACCCAAGAAACAGTGTTAGATTATGTCAATCTATGCATCAGTATTCATCATCGATGAGAAAAGCAGCAGGTTTTATTTTAGCAACGTAGCCATATTTGGAAGTACTATACTTCTTCTGCGAACCACTGAGCTTCCCAGTTCCTGCCTTCTGATGGAAACTCACCATAAGCGTCGCACATTCCCTACAAACCCCAAGAAAACTTGTTAACTTTGTCGTCATAATACACTGATTACTGCATTTTCTTGAAATTTAGATGAGAAAATAGCTTACATGAGCTGTTCTTGAGTGTAACTTGTGTGCATCTCGCTCGTTTTGCTCCATTTCTTGCAACCACTGAGAGTGCAGTGAGCAGTAAAGACTGCAGCAGCTGCTAACATCGAAGGCTTGAAACAAAGCATCTCACACTCAACGAGGCAGAGCTCAATTATGAAGAAGGACAGCAGCTCCAGCTAAAGTAACAAGTTCATTCAAAGTCAGTGAAGAACCCATTTTGACTTGGATCAATTCAAGTCCAAGAAATGAAGAAACCAACCTTATTATCAGATTGTGCAGCTTTCAAGAAACGTTTCATGAACACGTAAGGTGTTGGCAACGACATATTGAACTGTAAGGTATTGATCATCAACTTCTCCTACATACATCCACAAGAAAAAAGAGTTAGAAACTTGTGAAAATTTCTACTGTTGCATTGACTTAGTAGAAGTCGTCGATCTAAACTACCATATCTAGGACTTCTTTTCTGCTGTAAGCTTTGTCAGATACCAAACAAGATCCTCGACTACGGGGACAGAGACCTCCTCGTATTTGCAAGCAACAAGCATGGCAGTCACACCAACTAGCTGCAGTTTCTTTCTAATCACTGGCTGGAGGGCTAGGAATCTATCGATGAGATTGACAGTTAAATACAGCGTCTCATCCATCAGCTCGAATTTGTAATGCACCTATACATGTAACATTGATTACATTACCCGTTGAAATTTGATAAGGACACAATATCACAATCAACCAGCTTAAGCTCGAAAATTTTATGTTTTTACCTCAATCAGCCAGTCAATAAGGATACCCCTCATTCTTTCATTGATATCAGATTGATGTGTCATATAATTTGAAGGGACACAGCTTAAGCTCTGCAACAAATTTTACAGTCAAACACGAAAATGAAAGATAGGCATCGATGATCACATGAGGCAAGATGTGAGTAAAATGATCAATTTTTGCAATTTCTTGTGATAATAATAGTAAATAGCAGCATATGTCCTTTTGTCAGAAAATGAAAAAAGGAAAACGTAACAAAAGAGGAACAACCCGAATTTGGGAAGTTATCGTGCAAGTTAAGAGATGCTTCACCTCCATCTTTTTATAGTAAGTGTATAGATCATCAATGTACTCGGTAACTGCAAGTGGATTGTTCTTGTCATAGCTATCTATATCGATTACTGGCTCCTCCTCCTCCTCCTCCTCCCCATCTATGTCTTCCATTTCAACTTCTGCATCCTACATCGATTTACAAGTTCAATAACTGCAACAAAAGGGATATATTCTCATACAAAGATCAGCGAAAAACAAAGTACCATTCGATCAACCTCTTCTAGCATAGCTTCTGTATGTTGAACAAACATTGGCAAATCATGATCATCCATATTCTTGTAGGCATCATCTGCATTAATAATGATGCAGTCGTAGGGTAGGTTCGTGCTTGAAGTTCGTTGAACTGGTGGCTTCACTACCTAAAACAACACATTATTCAATGATTCAATCTTCTTAGAAACAACAAGAATCCCAATTCAAGTCTAATATATACCCCAAAAAACTCTACTTTCTTCCTATATTTATTGAAAAAAAATCCAAACCTCAATTGATGAAAGCTGCTCTTTTCCAGCCATTCCAGCAGCAAACCTCCTAAAACAACACAACACATTATGAGGTCTTAACCATATTCTTCAAGACTACATCGTTTAACATCAAGACAACTATTCTAACCATCAAGAGAACTCAACAAATGTCTATTAACAAACCTTGTAAGGGGACGATGCACTGACCAGCTAAATTCTTATTACCGGCCTCATTTTTCCTGATCAAGATCAGCATTGAACATTCAGTCAATACCAACACTAAAACATATATTAAAGAAAACACAAAACTCATAGATTTTATGAAAACTCATACTCTGTCAAAACCCCTCTTTTGTGAACAGCACAAGGGTAAGGAGGAGCTCCAATGATGTTTCTGTTGATTGCACTCAAAGCCCTTCTATTATTCCCCACACCAACTGTGAATTTTCCAACTCCAGCATTCAATCCCCCTAGCAATAATACGAATTAATCATTTATTCCATTTTTTTAAACTTCATCAAAGATTCAAACTTTTTCAAGTTGAAGCAATCCCAAAAAAAGAAGTAGGTAAGATTGAATTTCAGATTTTCTTTTAGCTATGATTTTTTAAAATTTCAAACACTACCTTGAGCGTTTGAAGAAGGCTTGATCACGCCCGGAAAATTCTCATCCGATCCCATCTTGATCATCTATTCAGCACTGGAGTTGAACAAAAAAAGGATTCAATCATAAACCTATTAAAGAAAAAAAAAAAAGACACCAGTTGGAAAAATAAAAAAAATAAAAAAAATCAACCAAGATTCAAATAATCAAGATTCAAGACTAAATTTTAAAAAACAAGAAAAAAAGGGGCCACCTCCAAATCAAGGAATCCGCAGGACAATCTCTAGCAACAAATCCCAAAAGAGAGAGAGAGAAACTGACTTTAAACATCAACAAAACCCCATTAAATCAATCAATGGAGACAAGAACTCTCCCTCTTTCTCTACACCAGTGTGTGTGCTGTGTGAAATCAGCGTTTCTTGTTCAATTTCATCCCAGAAAATGTCAATGGGAGGATTTGGAGCGAACGTAAACAGCGGATTTATGTCTGCTCATACGGTCTTTATTGTTTTTTACTTTTTTTTGCTCTTTTATTTTTGTTCATATTTGAAAACAACGGCTAGTGAATTATAGCCGTTGGATGAGAGGTGGCGATGTTTCGCTGCAGCGCTCTTCCCATGTGCGCTTTTTCTGTTTTTCAACACTTTTTTCAAGTCTTTTATGTTTAATATATAAAATGCCAGGTTTTATTTTCCACTTAATTCTTCATTTATTATGTAATGGTAATTAATTAATTGCATCTTTTTCTTTTCCCAACTCTTTTTTTATTCAGTATGAAATATATTTATTGAGATACTAAAAAATATAATACTAATTTCTTATTGGGATATTAAAGCATGAAGATATTTTTAAACTTTAAGCCGCATTTTATATTATATTTATTTTTTGGTATTATGAAATATTTTATAAAAATTGTGGGAAAATCATGAGGGACAATATTTTAAGGTCCAAAACAAGTTCATGTAATATATTTCCGTTTCAGGTAAAGTCGATAAAATATTTTTTTAGATACAATATTCTCATATAATATCTTTATATTTCAGATTGTCGATGCAAATATTTTTTACAATACAACATCTGCACATGATGTCTTTATATTGATGAAGATATTTTCTATGATGGATTGCTTTCATGTGATATCTTTGTATCCTAAATTACGAATGAAAATATTTTTAATGATACTACACGCTATAATGTAACTTTGTGTTACGAGCTAAACTACTAATCTTCCCTTGTAAAACATCAATCCAAAATCCCCTAATTTCTTGAAACTTTTCAAAATATAAGCTTCATGGTCATGGCTAACGAACTGGCTTGAGGCCAAACTCAAGCAATTATGCAAATATGTAGCAAGATTTGTTGGAGATAACATGCATCAATTTGTTTCAAAATTAAATAAATAATGTATCAAAAAATCTTCAACTTAGCTATCAAAATATTTGAAGTCACGTGACACATTCGATCTAATATGTTTGCATATTGTATGAATTTTATATTTATTCAGTGTACAATTGAGTTGTAGCTAGATTTTTTTTTTGAGTAATAGCTCTAGGTGCTTATAATATACTAGTAAATGGCATGCATTGACACTGTAACTCATACGGAAAAATACATATGATGCTTAGACATTAAAAGTTTACATTTTGAAATATGTTAGGTTTTATTGTTAATTACGTAAATAATATGGTTGCCATATTGGAATAAATGTTATTTACAACCTCTCAATCTCTCTTGATATTCGCAATTTTCGTAAAATGTTTTCTTTAATTGAACTATCACAAATATTTTACATATGTTTAGTAACTTGGAGTTAGACTTGAGTGTGGATGCAAATTTAGATACCAAAATAATTTGCAATTTTCGGTGAACTTGCGTAAGAATTTAGGTAAATCAAATCATTCTCACTCCACTATTTATCTTTTTCCATTCACGAAACGAAATTTAATTTACATTTTCTATCCAATTTTTTACACTTTTTAAAATCTATCATAACTTCTAAAATTATCAAAAATAGCTTGAATTTTTTAGTTTCTTTGAATTATATCATTTGAGTAATCACAGAAGACAAATGAACATTTTTCATTTCATGTTTTTAGCGCATGAAACTTGCTCCGGTGATATATATTCAAATGTCAGACTATTTTTCTTAACTTAAATCTCGAGATAGATTTGATAAAAGGTGAAAGCTTGGAATTTAAAGCATAATTAATCATTTAATTTATCATATGATACGCAAGATATTAAGTCAAATGAGATATCTCTTACAACCCTACACTATTTTTTTTTTGTCAATTAATATAGAAATTTTAAAGTTTTGCACACATGACTCGAATCCTAGACTTTTAGCCCAAGATTAACAACTCTACCACTAGCCAACACACACACAACCCCGCCAACACACACAACCCTACACTATTTTTAGCATCCTCTTTTGTTATTGAATTAATTTAATTCCTATCATTCAAACTAAGAAATTGGTCAAAGATGATTATTATAGTACAAAACATAATTCCAAAAGACGATATAATTTTTATAGAATAATGATACAATGTTGTAGCACTATTTATTAATAACATCTGATTTTGCCTAAGTTAAAAAAGGAGACCTTAGGTTTTGGACCTTTTCGTCTTCTAGGACTACTGACAATTAAAACAGCAAAAAATAAAAAAATTTGCAGTTGGCACACTGCCCCTCAAGATGCCTGTCCTAAATTCTTTCTTTTGCACTGTCTTAGTGCTGTTATTAATTTTGCACATAACCCCACACAAAATTAATTATATATTTCAAATTTTGAGTTCATTAAATTGGTTTATCTACATACACAACCAATGGGTCCTAGATGTTAAAATTACAACGACCAATAAATAAAATTAAGAAGATTCAAGAACCGGTGGATATTTTCCAAAATTATCTCTCATTCTAATAATTGGTTTATCTTGTCTTATATTTCATCTTATTTTCTATATTGCTTGCTGCCGAATCGATAATGGAAAGACAAAAAAAGAGAACTTTTTTCAAGCATCTTAATTTGATGAGCACTATTATTATTATTATTATCAAAATGGGATTCACAAAACTTTTTCTTACCTGTATGATTAAGAATATGGCCGTTAGAGACGCTTCTTAATTGAAATTCAATCTGAGATTTCTTAATAAAACCATAACAATAAATAACAATAATGTTGGAAATGTACAATAAAACAACACACACACACACACACACACACACACACACACACATATATATATATATATATATATATATATATATATATAGTGGATCAAATGAGAACCACATTTTTGCGAACTATACGAACCATGATAAGACGTTGAAGATGATGCACAAAACGATATAAAGTTGTGATAACTAAAACTTTCTAAAATTATTTTGTTGTTCAACAATTTTGAAAGTTTCGCTTATGCACAACTTTATCTGGTGCATCATCTTCAACGCCTTATGCATGGTTCTCAAGTTCTCAAAAAGATGATCTCACCTGATCCAATATAATAATATATATATATATATATATATATATATATATATATATATATATATATATATATGGAGTGGATCAAATGAGAATTATATTTTTTTTGAAAACTCTGCGAACTATGCATGAGACATGTAAAGATGATGCACATAATGGTATAAAGTTATGTACAACGAAAATTTTCTAAAATTATTTTGTTTTGCAACAATTTTAGAATGTCTTAGTTGCGCACAACTTATAGATTTTGTTCATCAACTTTATACGTTTGTACACTGTTCTCAAGTTCTTAAAAAAATGAGTTCTCAATGGATCCAACTTTATATGGGTTGGATCGATCCAATAAGAACTTATTTTTTTTAGAACTTGAGAACTATGCACACACCTACAAAGTTGAAGAACACAATCTATAAAGTTATGCACAACGAAAATATTCTAAAATTGTTGCACAACAAAACAATTTTAGAAAATTTTCGATGTGCACAATTTTATACCGTTCTGTGCATCATCTTTATACGTCTTATGCATAATTCGCAAAAAATATTTAGTTCTCATTTGATCAATTCCCTATATATATAAACTTTGGATCATATAAAAAAATATATGTTGGTGAAAATATAGAGTTGTTATACTAAATGTAATGCAATAACTTTATACATTCATAAACACACACACACACACACACACACACACACACATATATATATATATATATATATATATATATATATATATATAGTGAGTTGATCAAATGAGAACCACATCAAAGAAAATATGTTTTTGCGAACTCGAACCATGTATAAGACGTTGACGATAATGCACAAGACAAATAGTATTAACGTTTAGCACACCTATATTAAACGGAAAATTGTGCATAACTAAAACTTTCTAAAATTGTTTTGTTATGCAACAATTTTAGAATGTTTTCGTTGTGCACAACTGTATAGATTTTATTCATCAACTTTATACGTTTGTGCATAAATCTCAAATTCTCAAAAAAAATGAGTTCTCACTAGATCCAACCCCTATATATATATATATATATATATACTTTAGATCATATAAAAAACATATATTGGTGAAAATGTAGAGTTGTTATTAGGGTGAGAAAAAATCTGAAAACCGAATATCCGATCCGAAAACCAAACCGAAATTTAAAATTAAGTTCGGATTTTTCGGATTTTCGGATCGGATTGGATTTTTTAAATCTGAAAATATCCGAAAATCTGAATTATACATAATTTATATATATAAATAATATTTTATTTAAATATGTTTACATTTAATATAAAATATATATAAGAATTAACAAAAATTGGTTTCGGATATTCGGTTTTTTTCATAATTTCGGATTTTTAGGTTTGGATTTTTGTATAAAAATTCGGATTTTCGAATTTCGGATTTTCGGATATTCGGTTTGGATCGGATTTTTTCTCTCACAAAATTCAAAATTTCGGATCGGTTCGGATTAGGCAAAAATCCGAACCGAAATCCGAATGCTCACCCCTAGTTGTTATACTAAATATACTGTAATAACTTTATACATTCAGAATAATGTTCTCACAATAAATGTATTTTTACGATAATACATTCATATATTGATCATCCATCAATCGAAATCTATGTACTATATTATATTCAAGTTTCTAAAATGGAGAAGATTTTTATTTGAATATTCTCTTATAGAATTAGGATCATATAATAAGTAATCAACTCTTAAGTAGTATGTAGTATTCAATCAATTCACTCATCTCAAAGATCTTATAGTGGAGATTCTTTTGAATTTTTTAAGCTTATTTTCGTTGATTTCGCTACAGTAAAGGTAAATTAGTAACTTGATTTTTTATGTGATACAGAAAATAACCATGCATATAGTTGAACAAAATTATGAATATAAATGAACACAAAACTGCATGTAATTGAACACAATCATGCATGTGAATTTTGATTTTAATGCATGTTGGAAATGGCTCGCACACACCCATCGCGCGCTCGCGCTCCTTCCCAGTGCACGCTCCTACGCTCCAGTGTCCGTTGGCCGACATGCATATTCATATTTTGTTATATGCATGAATATGTTTCGTGGCACGCCGACGCACAACGCGCCCTCGTGCATTCAGTGGCGCTCGCTCACACCCACAACGCTCGTTGGTCATAAATGCATGTTTATGTTTTGTTGTATGCATGAACTTGTTTTGGTGAGAATTTTTTATTTAGTTGTTGTTCGCATTGATGTTGTTCGTCTGTCGTCGTCGTTACCGTTGTTGCCGCTGCCGTCCTCCTGTCTGCTGTCGTTGCCGTGAAAAACGTTGAAGAAGAACGGAAAATTGTGTCAACATTTTGTCCCTTGCGAAAATTTAAAAAAATAAATTGAAAAAGGCTTCCACATGTCAAATTGTGGATCCACATGTTCAAAATATGTGATCTAGATTGTGTAATACATACTACCTAAGGATCGAGTACTACCAGAATCCAACACTTCTCTTATGGTTATTGTAAAAACTTCCTTTAAAATATAAGCTACGAACTTATGACATCGTTTGAATTCATCGTGAAAATTTCTGAATTAAAAAAAATGAATTTCGATCCTCGTGGGATTCGAACACAAACGTTTGAATTCATCAAGAAAAATGATGAATTAATTATAGATCTTCACAAACGAATGACTAAAAACTGTTCATATTTTATGTTTTAAGATTAGTTTGTATTTGATCCAATTATGATAGATAGATAGATAGATAGATAGGTAGAGTTGAGATCATATATTACCAAAGTTTTAGGTAGTTTATAGTATTCAGTCTCATCAATTCATCTCATAAATCATATGGTGGAGATTTTTTTTGAATTTTTTAAGTATATTTTCGTTAATTTTGCTACATTAAGGATATATTAGTAATTTGATTTGTAATTGAACTAAATTATGCATATAAATGAATATAAACATGTATGTAGTTGAACTTAAACATGCATGTACCTTGGAAGCGCTCATTCGCACCCAGCGCTCACTCGCGCGATCCCCAGGTGCCGTTGGACAACATACATATTTATGTTTTGTTATATGCATAAACATATCTATTATAAGCATGAATATGTTTTGTCTGCATGTTTGTGTTTCGTGATCAATATGCAGGTTTATATTTTATTATGTACATGAGTGTGTTTTGTTATATGCATGTTTGTGTTTCGTGGTCAATATACATGAATATATTTTGTTATATACTTAAATATGTTTTCCGACAGCAAAACTCTCTTTCATCAGTCTCCATTAGATTCGTCGTCTCCTTCTCCAATTATCGAAGAATTTCATTGTGAACTACCGACATAGCTGCCATCTCTCTTTTTTCAATCTTCTCTGAAAATCTTCTTCTCTTTTTCCCTCTAAATCCATTAATTTCATTCTACAAAAAAATTCTTCTTTTTTTTCTCTCTCTCAAAATCTATTGTTTGTTGTTGTTCAGGTGCGCCGCCGTCGTCCACTGCTGCCACTGTAAAAAAAATCCAAGAAGAAGAAGATTGTTTTGATTTCCTTCTCATTTTGGCCCTTGCAAAAAATTAAAAATTGGCCATCACTTGTCAAATTATGATACGTCTACATCTTCAAAATGTGTGGTCAGATTGAGTATTACATATTACCTAATACCATGTCCTTAGGTAGTACGTAGTATTAGGGTACTAGGTAATATGCTCTAGACCACACATTTTGAACATCTGGTTGTACCACAATTTGACAAGTGGTAGCTCATTTTTCATTTTTTTTTAAATTTTCACAAAGGGCAAAATGTGAAGAAAATCAAAACAATCTTTTTCTTCTCCTCCTCTCCTCCGATCTTCTTCTTCGATTTTTTCGGTGGCGGTGCAAGGCAACAAAGACGAATGACAGCAGCGGCAGCGACGACGACAACGACATAATATTTTTAAAAAATATATAAAGAATAAGATTTTGAGAAAAATTAGAGGGATTTTGAGAGAAAAAAAGATAAAAATAATTTTGAGAGAAAATTTAGGGATATTGAGAGAGCGACTATGGTGGTAGTTAACAGTGATGTTCGCCGGTGATTGTAGAAGGAGACGTCGAAACTGACAGAATGATGGAGAAGAGTTTTGCTATCGTAAAATATAATCATGCATATAACAAAATATATTCATGCATGTAACAAAATATAAACTGACATGTTGACCACAAAACACAAACATACATATAACAAAACATAAACTTGCATGATTGCCACGAACATAAACATGCAGATACAACATACTCATGCAGACAAAACATACTCATGCACATAACAAAACATACAACATGTATTTTGACCACAAAACATAAACATGTAGATAAAACACACTCATGCATATAGAAAACATAAACATGCATGTTGGCTAATGGACCCTAGGGTTGCGCGATTGCACGCTAGGGCAAAGTGTGAGCGCGAACGCATACTGGACGAGAGCAAGCAGTGGACGCACACTTCTAACATACTTGCATATTTGTGTTCATTTATATGTATAAGTCAGTTCAATTATATGCATAATTTATTTTTTTATATCATATAATAAATCAAATTACTAAGTTATCATTACTGTATCGAAATCATCGAAAGACAAGCTTAAAAATCTAAAACAACACTACTCATCACTATTGTTTTAATATAATAATTTCATAAGTAAAATGCGTTAATTTCATACATAAATTACATTGTTCGTAAGTTTACAAAAAAGCAAATTTTTATTTAAATAATGTGAAAAACTTGTATACGCTCCGCGCGCATGAGCACGCTATGAATTTTACATTGCCTTTTTTTTTCTTTGATTTTTAGTATTTTATTATTTAATGTTTTATTTTTTATTTTATGACAAAAACTTATATTAAATATAGTAATAAACGATAATTAGATTTTTTAATTATAATTTATTAATTCATAATTAAGGTTTATTAATTCATAATTGGGGTTTATTAATTCATAATTAGGGTTTATTAATTCACAATAGGGTTTATTAATTCACAATGGGGTTTATTAATTCAAAGTTAGGGTTTATTAATTCAAAGTTAGGGTTTATTATTCAAAATTAAGGTTTATTATTTTCAATTAGGGTTTATTAATTTAAAATTAGGATTTATTATTCAAAATTAGAGTTTATTAATTCCAAATAAGGTTTATTAATTCAAAATTAGGGTTTATTAATTCATAATTAGGATTTATTATTCATAATTAGAATTTATTAATTCACAATTAAGATATATTAATTTAAAATTATATTTATGAATTTACAATTAAAATTTATAAAATTAATTAATTTTAATTAAAATTAATTTAATTAATTAATTAAAATTAATTAACTACTTAATTAGGATTAATAACTAATTAATTAGGGTGTTAGGGTGGTCTCACTGTGTGCAGGGCGCGCACAGGAGACCACCCCTTAAATAATTCCCTGTATACATTTTTAGCCAATATGCCGAACGAAGTTTGTACAAAGAACACCTTTGCTATTTATCATTTCTTCATTAGTTTTTTATTCTAGTTTTTTCTTTTAGGAACCCTTTCCTTCCCCTTCACAATTCCCAATTTTGAAGATTTCCGATCAAACATCAGTACAATTAGGTCATATTTATCTTTTGGGCCGTAGAAACCGAAGGGGAAAACCCTCCGCAACTGCCCTTTTTGAAGATTTTCGATCAAACATCAGGACAATAAATGATAACTTTTTTCTTTGAACGATAAAAATCAATGGAGAAAATAATATTAAAAAAAAATTGCAAAAGAGAAGAGACAAGGCAAGGGTATTAGAAAAAGAGGAAAAAGAAAAGGAAAATATTAACATAAACTATGCATCCGTAGACCGTAGTGATCACTAAATGTATCGCCGACAGTATTTGCTCACAAATGCTCACAAATAATATGCGGTATGTCGATCTCTCTATATACTGAAAGTAAATACTACGTAGCACCTTTCTCACCAATCCCTCTCTCGCTCGCTCTCTAAAAGAATGGCCTGCTGATACATGACGTAAGTGAGATCAGAAAATGTGAAGTGCTTCACAACATAAAAATGAACCATGAAAACAGCAATAACAATATGAATATCTCACTTATTAATATCACAAGATTCCATGGTTTGTGTATGACACCAACAAGAGAGTTTCCATTCACTACATAACAGAACAAACCAATCCATCACAACCAACTTCTATGGTTTCAAGCACCACCAGCTCTTTCCTCGAATAATTCAAGAACATTTTCAATTCTCTTCACCTTCACATCATCGGCCTCACGTTGAGACGAGAGGCGAGCTTCTGACCGAGAGACTTGTCAGCCTGTAGTCGAGACGAGCAGCTGTGAGTTTACACTCAATGTTGGGCACAAAGGTAACAACAGATGAGAGGGTGGGTGCAAGGCATTACCTGATACCAGTAGGAAACCCAGATGCTTCGGATTTCATGGGTGAGACGGGGGTCGGACAAGGCGTCAACCCATCTTTTGATGAATCTCTCCTGCCTGAACGAGATATGATGAACAAAGAAATCAGCTATCATTTACTCATAATACTTTTCGAGTTTGAAAGCAGGCAGGAGGAGAGTGATCTACCTTTCTGGTGAGAAGGAACGATATCTCTCCCCAGGTTGCTTGAAGTTGTTCTCCTTCTCAATGCAGCACTGCATCGATGAATAAGTGTTATTATGAAATGCTTCGTGAGTCAGAGATAGACACTTCTAAAATGAATACTGGCACTCCGGGACTATAAAAGTACACAGATCGGGCACAATGAATCTCTAAAGCTTTTGTGGAAGGTTTCGTGCAAATGACTCCCAAAAGTGTAAGGCACATACACTCTTTGTTTTGAGAAGTTTTAACTTGAAACCAAGCCCACAGTGCAAATAAAAAAAAAATCCCAATCTGAATGTTTGCCCTGCCAAAATGCTACCATGATCACCTCAAAACTTGGTTGTTCTCCATCGTCATCAGGTGAGATTCACAAAGTATAACTCTTCATCTTAGATTTAATTTGAGGCCAAACATTTCAAACACTAGTTAATTATCATAGAATCTAAGGCAACAAACAAAATGCATATATATTCATGGAGAATTTTTTTGAGGTGGACTGAGGTCACGGGGTACACTGTCTGCAGATGGTCATTAGTTTGGACAACAGAATCCAAAGAAATCTGCTCCAAGAAGTTTTTCTAGGGCACCACCAAAGTCTCAAAGATAATAACAGACTCGGACAAAGAGCATTAATGCCAAGCAGCAGAACTAAAAAAACTGAAATGGATACCTTGTCCCGCTTTCCTGTCAACTTCACAGGAGGGATGGGGTACATCTCAGCATGACGGCATGGATCATACCTAGATGGGAAATAGTTCACCTGGAAAGAGCAGAACCATCTAATTAAAGCATGAAGTGAAGATGCAGAAGAAAACAAACAATGATTAGTTCTTTACATGCCAAAGAATAAGCAAACACATCTTATGTTAATAACGAATGTAAAGAAAGGTGCCCAGGAGCCTACAATCTCTTCAATATGTCATCGAAGATATTGTAGACTTAGTATTTGTTAACTGTGTAATGATGTCATGTCAAGAAAGCATATTAAGTAAATTCCTCGAGAGCTACTTTTATAAACTCTCGAAGTCCCAATTTTGTTTTCGGGTTGGCAGATAATATATAGGAGTATAATACCTCCTCGTCCCTATGCATGAAGTTCATGAAACCTTCATGGTGATTGTTGTGATGAGCAGTCTTGGGAGCATTAGCTGGGAGCTGCAGATAGTTTGGTCCAAGACGGTGCCTCTGAGTATCAGAATAAGAAAAGATCCGAGTTTGGAGCAGCTTGTCATCAGAATAGTAAACCCCGGGGACAACCAGAGAAGGGCAAAATGCAAGTTGTTCATTCTCAGCAAAGAAGTTGTCAATATTCTTATTCAACACCAAACGACCAACGGGTTGCAGGGGAATGATGTCCTCAGGCCAAGTCTTTGTAACATCAAGTGGGTCAAAGTCAAATCTATCTTCGTGATCAGGATCTATAGTTTGAATAAAAAGCTTCCACTCAGGATAATTGCCCGCTGCAATTGAGTCGTAGAGATCCTGTGTGGCATGGCTGTGATTGGTTCCTCCAACCTTAACAGCCTCGTCCTCCAACAGACACTTCACTCCACAAGTAGGCTTCCAATGGAACTTCACATAATTTACTTTCCCAGCCTTGTTGATCAGAGTATAGGTATTAACACCCGAGCCTTCCATATGCCTGTAGTCTTGTGGGACACCCAAATCATCAAAGAGGAACGTGAACATATGCAAACTCTCGGGATGGTGAGAGAAAAAGTCCAGGATTCTCCAGTTCTCCTGAATGTGGGACTTTGGGTTGGGTTTCAACGCGTGAACCATATCAGGGAATTTCATTCCATCCCGAACAAAGAAAACAGGGAAGTTGTTTCCCACCATATCAAAGTTCCCCTACACCAATGGAAAAGGCAGACAAAGTCAGCCACGTAACTAAGCCATAAAGAACAAAGCTTTTGCTTCGTTCTTCTGCACTTACAAAAACCAGTATGGGAAAATCAATAATTTTTAGATGAACAAAATTGCATAAATTAGATAGTAAAACTCATTTGTATGGATGATAACTTTCTAATTCGATTGACAAACTGAGTAGTTTGAGATCATTTTTTACCTCTCTTGTGTAGAACTTCACAGCAAATCCTCTGGGGTCCCTGAGAGTTTCAGGGCTACCACGCTCATGGATAACAGTGGAGAAACGCACAATAACAGGTGTTTGAACTCCTGGGGCTCTAAGAAAATCAGCACAAGTAAGGTGTGTGATATCATGAGTGACCTCAAAAAAGCCCTTGGCACTGGCACCTCTGGCGTGGACCACACGTTCTGGAATCCTCTCACGATCAAAATTAGCAATTTTCTCCACCAAATGATAATCTTCAAGTAGGATTGGACCTGTCACAAAGATAAACTAAAAAAGTATGAAGCCCGACTCAACTTAAGGCCAATGAAATGCAGACATAATTTACTTATACCGTCAATTTTTACAATTAATGAAAGTATAGAGCAAAGTAGCATAAACTAGAATTAAGTCAACAGAATCAAGACAGGAAAGCAACTGTTCATGAGTGAACTCTCCAGTCACAAAAACTTACAAACAAATAACAGATTAGCATTCCATAACCCTCCAAGCAGAAAGAACAAACCTTTTCACACCTCAATCTAAAATCAACAAACATAAATCCAGTAACAAAACAACACGACATCGATTGGGAATCTTCACTATCTACAGAAAAGGTGCAGAATTCAGATGATGCATACATCTCACTTCGACTGAAAATAGAGGAACGAAGAATACCTCTACTTCCAACAGTCAAAGAGTTGTTGTTGTTCCAAACTGGAGCTCCAGAATTCGTGGTCATAAAAGCTGAATTGAAAGCACTCGACGGACGGTACTGCACCATCACCAAATAGTCAAACATCAATACATCACACACACAAACACACAACTGCAAACACTCTCTCTCACACACACAAAATAAAATATACAGCCGGAGCTAAAACTCGAGCATTGCACTCCAAATTTCCTCAAAAAACGCAGCCAGCATCCAATCAAAAACGAAAATTAATTCACATAAGTATCTCGAACAAGATAGAGCAGATTAAAGATTAAGCAAACAAGTCACCTAAATTTGATTAAAGCATACCAATAACGTAGCCTCGAAATTATCGACAGAAAAGAAAAGGAAAGGAAAAGAGAAGAAAAAGAACGACGCATTAATCAATTCAAACAACACGAAGATTTCCACCAATCCATCAAAATTCAAAATTCATACCTTGTAAGGATCCATTTCTAGAGAGGGGGAGAGAAGTCGGAGGGAGTTTCCGATGAGCTTTGTTCGAAAATGGGAATTTAGCGGTTTTAAAATAGAAAAAAGAGATTATTTATAGTTATATAGAAAGTGGTAGGGCCTCATTTTTTCTATTTTTATTTATAACTTTTGTTCTTTATTTTTCGTGGATCGCATTTCTGTTTTCTATACTTCGAAAATATTATCCTTTTCATCGAGTTATTTTTTTTTTAAATATCGTATTCTATTTGGATTATGTGTTGTCAAATTTTTTGAGTATAAACTTTATTATCACATCATATCTATAGCTACTACTTCAATTAACCAACAAGAAAAATCAACAGATCTTTTAACCTGGCAATGAAGACTTGAGGCATGTCTCAATTAATTAGTGTATAATCATTCTTAATCTTAATTATATTTTATTCTAAACCTTATCTACTACAATTGATAAATTGATTCTTTCATGGATATAGTTTTAAATAGTTTCCTTGGAACCTTACACAACCAACGTTTGTTTAATAGCTTCTTTTGCTACCTTAAAGTCTCTTACAATCACAATCACATTTGAGAATATATTTCATTTTCAATAAACTTAGACGACATTATTTCACTTATCAAAACTTTACCATAAGTAACATTGGAGGTATGTAATTTATTGTGCTCTTTATCAATTAACTTAACTAGTTATTGTATAAATAAATAATTTGTAATATTCATCAATATGATAAGATATTACGGGATAATTTAAAGATGTTTACAAAATTCTTTTTTTTTGTCATTTAATACAGAAATTTTAAAGGCTGTGTCACGATGAACTCGAACCCGAGATCTTTGGCCTCAAATATTAATCACTCTACCACTAGGCCAACACACAGATGTTTACAAAATTCAATGCCGGGTTATGTTAGTCAAAGGAAATAATTTCCTTTAAATAGCAAAATGTAGGCTATTATAGGTTATTATATGTGGCAAAGGATTTTTAACATATAAATATATAAAAATATAATAATATTTCATTAAAAAATATATAAACTAGTATTAAATGAGGACGTGATGAAGCCAAATTTTTAACTCCTTATCCAAGATTTTGGAGTTTATCTGAGCTACGTTGTGGCGGTTATCATCTCCACAGGTACGATCTCGTCACGTGTCATCTGCCTAGAAATGTGTGCTCCAGATAAGAAGCATCCCTTAATTGGCTGAAGGGGCTGTTATTTATTTTAGGCTGCACTCGGCCGTATTTCATTTGCCACACAACATTTATTTTATTTGTTATTTTATAGTTAGGTAAATTGCTGCTAAACTTACGAACTGATTGGATACTACCAACTCTCGCACTCCAAGATCGCGCCAATATAAATAAACCCGACATGTTTCTACCAAGTGAGTTCTACCAAGAACACCCTAAAGTCGGTGGGAACAGGAAGATTCGCCCATATCTAAGAGAATCCCAATTAGAAGAGATATGATTCAAATCCTATCTTAGAATAGATCCGGGATTCGAGATCTGGTCATTATAATTGTGTATAAATAGAGGCTAGAGGAAGGGGAAAAAGATCATCTACAATTCTTGTAATCACTCCTCATATTATCAATACACGAATACTCTCTCTCTCCCCGTGGACGTAGATCTTATTCATAGATCGAATCACGTAAATCCTCGTGTTCTTACTGCATTTATTACCCTGCTAAATTTAGATCGATCACTCGCGCCGTCTGTGGGTAACGAAATTTTGTGTTTTCGATCAACCATCGCTACAGTGAATCAATCACGACAATGCATACCGAAGTCACGATCCGTAGTCGCCACCGGCAACAACGATGGCGGGCACGCGAGCTCACCGGGAAAACCCAATGAGAACTAACTCATGAAGGTCATGTCCAAACAATGATTTAACGGGTAATCCATCTGCATGAAGGTTAGGATATCAAAGTGAAGGAGATCGCAATAGTAACCATGAGCACCTCCGGCTCGCGGATAAGCATCGACGACGCCGTCGGGGTTCTTGAGAAAACAAGGAGAGTTTTCTAATACCTCACCACACACAAGGTCGGCCGCTTCAAGAAGAGGAATACAAGCCTCGTCTAAACACGAGGCACCGCGACGAGGTGGATCCCAAAGATTCAAGTCGTGGGCGCCATACCGCACGCGTTGGGGCCCAAACCAATCGCGCAAGGGACGAACAAGACGGAAGAGGACATCACGATCGCCGCGAGGTCGGTCCCGTTACCAAAACGAGTTTGGTCGACGAACTCCGCCCACTCTCCGGAGGGCGGTTTCGACGGCACGGAGGATAGTCACCCCTGCTCAAACGAAATACCGAGACCCCGCCCCAGACAAATACCGGTGCCGAGCATCACCCCTCACGACGGACTAAGGGACCTGTTCGACCAAATTGTTCTACTTAGTCGCCGCAATAGCACGAGGTCCCTATAAGCGTGGTAAGGTCGACCCAAGTCGAATCTCTCGAGGAAGACTTAATGGGCTTATGATGTGTTACGATAAAAGCAATAAATCTAAATCCTAAACTTGATTTGGGGTTGAACTTAACTAAGATTAACATGAAATTAAACACACAAACGACTCAAACCAAGCGTTCAAGCAGTTCAATCGCAACAGAATTCTTCAAGAGTGTGAGATAAACTAGGTATTAGGTTCTTCACTGATTAACCGATTATTGCTTGATAAAGAAATTTACCTATTCATGCAATATTCAAACCTCAATCCAAACACTCGACTTTCGCTTCGTGGATTAAACCTAGGTTATCAAATTTCACAAATACATAAACTATTAGAGTCCCGCTTCCTAGAACCTCTATTCCAATCTATTCCTATGATGCAACGATCTATCTCTCGATAATACACTAAACATAAACAATTAAAATAGTGATTAATCAATTACCAAATTCATATCATGCACGATCTATCTCTCGATAATACACGAAACATAAATAATTCAATAGAGATCAATCACTCAACAATAAACCCTAGGTTTCAATTGGTATTCTCAATCAAACAAATCATCAATCAATCAATTTGAATCACCCAACCCTAGAAAGGAATTAGTTCATGCTCGCCTCACGATTCAAACAATTAAAATCGATAGAAATCATTATCCAACAATCAAATGAAGAAAAATCGAATAACAAGTCTTACAATCAGAATGTCGTTGATGGATTTCTCCAATCAAATGTCTTGAATCAATCCCAAATGCAAAGAATTGCTTAGAAAATAATGATGAGAAGAGTTCGCGTGAGGAAAACAAATGCGAGAGAAACCGACGTCGAGGAATAAAATATCCACCCTCGCTTTCAGCGTTAAATCAATATATATAGTCCCAATTTCACTCCCAGTACGGACGCGACGCAGTCACGGACGCGAGAGTTATCGGAGAAAAGTCTCAAAGAACCCACGGACGGAGCCAAGCACGGACTCGCCAAGCTTCGGAGACACGCCCAGCGCCGGCCGGACGCCGTGCCGGACGCTGGCCGGGCGGCAGAGCTACCGGAGTTGGCGTCGGGTGGAGTTGGCGCGTGCATGCGAGCGGCAAGACGCTGGGAACTCACGCGGAGTGAAGTCAAGAGGGCGCTGGGTACCAATGGGCGCTGGCTAGGCATCGGGTACCAGCCACGGACGTATGGAAAGGAAGCGCGAGCGCTGGCCGAAGGCCGATATGAAGCCGAGCGCTGGGCGTTCGAGCGCCGGACGATCGCCACGAGCGAGGGAGATGGCGAGAACGCGCCGTGATCCAGCCACGGTGGTCGGGCGCGCTGGGCGTGGCCGAGGCGGGCGACAGGCGCGCTGGGCGGCCGAGGCGGATGCGCGGCGCGGGCGAGCGCTGGGCGTGCTCGCGGACGCGAGGCGCGGGCGCGAGGCGCGCGGGCGTGCGCGGCGTTGGCCGGGCACGCGTGCGCGCGACTTCGTTGTTGGCTCGCTCTCCTTCGCTCGAGCTCCGATTTGTGAACCGCTTTGCGCCACGAACTCCCGTCGAGATGCTCTTCAATAAACTTGATTTTGAAGATCTAATTTCTCCTATTTAATGCCGATTTTCTGCAAAACATTGAAACGAACGAGGTAAGTTCGAATCGATAAATATTAATCGAACCAACAAAGATAAATAGGACAAACCATAGAAAATGACATGCAAAACAATACCAAGAATACGCACAAATTCATACTAAACAGACCTGAGAACTTTCTCTCGCAGCTCCAAGACAATATGATCAACCAACGCCGACACAATTCATATGCAAGCTCTTCCTGAGTTACTAGTCGACAACGCCCACGGTGGTTCGGCTACCACCTCCCGGAGCATTGGTTCTACCGCGATCCGATGAAGGCCTTCCATCGAAGGTTCTTCCAGAAGGCCGAGTCCAAGATGACTTCGGCACATCTTATCACCCTGAGGTAAGACCGGAACGAGTCCATCAGCGACTTCATGACCAAAGTTGATAAGGAGAGCCTGAAGGTCGCAGATGTGAACGATCTCCTCATCATTTCACCTTCCGAGCGGCATCCTGCCTGGGGCCTTATATAAAGAGATCGTTAAGTACGAACCCCGTACTGCGACAGAACTATGGCGCATAGCCGACCGATTCGTCAAAGAGGACGAGGCGACAGGAGGAAGCGCGGCGAAAAAGCGAGCCCTCCGAAAAGGGAGAAGAGACGAAGGGCGAGGAGACGAAGCCAAGGCCGACGAAGTGCCTGGAGAGGATACGCCGCCCATAGAGTCGAGGATCGGGCAAGGCACCTCGAAAGACCTCAAGACACCCTTTGACGAAGCCAAGGCGTAAATCTCTGAACTCCACATGGATAAGTTCGAGAAGCCTCGACCAATGACAGGGGGGTCAAAACGTCGAACTAAGGACAAGTACTGTTCTTTCCATGAGGATTATGGACATGATACAGAGGAGTGCCGAGACCTCATGGAAGATATCGAGATGCTAGTACAAGATGGGGTCCTGAAAAAATACAAAGGGCAGGACCGACGAGCTGGCCAATACGAGGCCCCTCATCGAGGCCAGAAAAAGAGGAAACAGGCGAGAAGGGGGAATTGTGCCCCTCACAAGAAGACGGTGCGGTGAAGACGAAGAGGAGATGACGAACCCCAAGACGACGGGTCATCTCCACCATCACGGGTCTCCCACGCTGAGTTACGAGGTCTTCCCTGAAGACCGAAGCCCGAGGTCCCCATACCGGTGAGCCTGTCAACAAGAGGTTCAGGAAGGACGAGGCTATTACCTTTTCCGAGGACTCCCCTGGCTTGTTTGTGGTGCTTGGGGGCCAACTACCCTGCACTCCACACGATGTTCCATATCCGAGGACCGAGCATCACATCATGGGTCGTCAACCCGAACACCCTAATGGGTGAGCAGCGGTGCGACACACGGTGTATGCGATTTGTTATCAGAAGTCCTATGGTCGATCGCATAACACACCCGGACATCAAACGGAGAAACACCCTACGCTTGGTGTATGGTACGGCGATGATCCTGCGAGATCGGTATGCCGAGCCCCGCACTCATTCACTTCTCCGAAGATAACGATGACAATCTACGATCCGCTCTAGATTTACTCGAAGAAAAAGAGACCTCGCTCACATCGGAGAAGCTCGGTATAAACAACAAGTAGCTCGGTATTACAACCAACTTGTCAACACCGACAATTCCAAGTAGGCGATCTCGTACTTCGAAATAATGATGTTAGTAAAGCCGCCAAGCTCGGTAAACTGGAAGCCACATGGGAAGGACCATACCAGTCATCAAGTCCTCGGAAAAGGTCATACAAGCTCGCTCATATATCCCAAAGCAAATACCCAAGACGTGGCACATCATTCATCTCAAGAAATATTTTGCATAAGTGTTAAAAGTTGAGTCTGTTCGGTCGTGGGTCTTGTTCTTTTTATACGTCGGTCTTCGTTAATAAAATCTTTTCTTTATTTATTTCGTTTGTCTTGCATGTTTAAATTGCCACTTATGCATACTATTTCTTCTCCATTATAATATACCCTCGACGGAGGACAGACTACCTTCGTTTAATACGAGGACGAACTAAACGCGCGTGAGGAGACCACCCCTAGCGATAAAACTTGCCAAATAATGAACCAATACCTCCGTTTACTTCGGGGAAGAGGGGACCACCCCGAGCGATGACCTTGCCAAAACAGGAACCTATACCTCCGTTCACTTCGGGGAAGAGGGGACCACCCCTAGCAATACTTCTTGCCAAAACAGGAACCCTTACCTTCGTACGAGGACGAACTACCTTCGTTTATTTCGAGGATGAATACCTTCGTACGAGAACGAACTACCTTCGTTTATTTCGAGGATGAATACCTTCGTACGAGGACGAACTACCTTCGTTTATTTCGAGGATGAATACCTTCGTACGAGGACGAACTACCTTTGTTTATTGCAAGGACGAGCTACCTTCGCCTAAACAAGGACGACCTACCTTCTTATTGGTTACGGTAATTAAAGACAGTGTTCTCGAAGAGTCAACACGAAGCAAAAATAATTCTTATTTCAAAGTATACGGTTTGTACATCACGAGGACGAAGAGGGCCGTGAGGCGGGAAAAGCTGAGCCAATCCCTAGCAAAATCGGGATTCAACAGAGCATCTATACTAATCCTACCTCTACCTCATCCTCGATCTACGCTAAGAGCCCTGCCAGATCGACCTCAGCCACTCGACGATGCAGCCCTGCTAGATCGACCTCGGCCGCCGATGACGCCCGACTCGGCCCTTGAGGATCCACGCTCTCTGGGCTATAGCGTGTCTCTCTTGAGCTCGCCACTCCGGCGAAGAAAAATCCGGAAAAGAAATTGAGGTCCTAGCAGACAGAGAAGTCCTGGCAGGCAGAGAAGCCCCGGCAGAAGAAGAGGCCTCTGTATCCGGTTGAAGAAGTTCTTCGAGCTGTGGTTGGCAGCAATAGCGATCTTATATATGCCTCCGATCCTTTTCAATTCGCGAACCGCCCAGAACCGCTGGATTTCTTGCCGTACTCACGCATGTACCTCGCATACGAAAAGGCCTCAATAACCTTAGCTTCGACCTCAGGAATGGTCATCCCACCACTTCGGTGGATGACTTCCTCGTACTCGGAGTGCTCTTCACCACTGCTTTAACCTCCTCCTCGCAATCTCGAACTTCTCCTCTAACTCCAAGAGGCGAGCTCAAGCTCGTCACAGCCTCCTGGCAGCCCTAAGCTTCAGACGCCTCTGCGCACATGGTCTAGCTGTTCTCAAACGGAGGAGTTCGATCTCTTTGATTCAAGAGCCCGCCAAAGCTTCGATGTGATTTAACCAGGGAAGATCGGGCATTTCGAGAAGATCGAACAAAGAAAAACAAGAAGGCAAGTCTCTTCGATGAACAACGAATTTTATTAAGGCCTTTAAGGCAAAGTCAACAACAAAATATGTATATTTACAAGTTGGTCTACAAAAAAAAAAAGAGAAAAGAGGGATCAACCGACCCTCCGAAACTCGCCTCAATCCCGCCCACTCGCCCCCTCGACTGGGAAGCGACGACCTCCTTCCGGACTTCACCACTTGCCACCTCCTCGACCCGAGCGGCTCCAACCGCCTCCCGCCTCGGGAGGCTTTGGCTTCGTCTGGGACCCCGAGCTCGACATCCTCCGAAGCCTTAGCCGCCACCTCACCCGATCCCGCTTAAGGTCGGCCATCATGGCATCAAGCATGGGGTCGCGGTTCACCGCCAGTACGGACAGACTCGCGGTCAAGAAATCGATGACGAGGTCGCTCGCAAGACGGCAACTCGCTCGCATCATGAGCAAGGACCGCGGAATAAGACCGCAGCAAGGTTTCGCCCTCCATCACCTCATGCCCATATTTTGATTTATCCAACTCGGGTAATCCTCGGCAACTTCCTCGATGACGTCCGAGACCGCCGCTTATTCAACACCTGCCACGCCACGCCAGCCCTGTAGGCCCCTGACAGAATAACTCTCCACAAAGCGCAGAACATTTCTCGCGAGCTCGCCACCTCGGCTTCCCGACGGCGAAGCCTCCACTGCCTTCATCCGACCGACCGACCTCGGCCGCCTCGCCTCGCCTCCGCCGCCGCCGCCGCCCGCCAGCCATCGGCGGTCACGGCCTGACCTCCTCCTCGCGGCATCCGGGCCTTGTCCTCGGCCTCGACACTTTAACGAGGAGAGTCTTCTCCTCCATCTCGAGCGGGCGGGACACTCGAACCGGGCAACGGCGCTTTTCAAGTACTCCGTCAAGGACGGATGCCCGCCGATTCGGCCATCACACCTCGACCCCGTGCAATAACAAATCAGTCAGAACACAAAATAATAACTTACTCTACAATGCACAAGAACAAAACACTACCTCGGAAAGATACGAGGTGTAGATTGCAAGCCGAGGATCTCGCACTGGATCGGGCGGAACCGTGGACTCGTGGACCGCATGCCTAACCGTGGGATCGTGGAACGATGCCTAATCCTCTTGAATCGCTGAGAGGCACGGCCGGAGGAGACTTCGGTATCCTCACTCTTCTCGGGAGTCCTCACGACGCCCTTAACGCCAACATTGGGATCTCCGAACCGGAGCTCGATCCTTTCTTTCTTCTTCCTCCAAGCAAGTTCACTGCAGGGGAATAATCGTCAGGGCAGAACGACAAAAAATGAAAGCAACTATATAACTATACAGAAGTAGGGCCTCACCCCTCGCCGGCCCCACCACGGTAGCAGGGTCATAAGGGCTCAGCCCGGAAGTAGCGAGCTCGGCCTCAGAAAACTCTTCATCTACGAGGCCGACCTTGTCCAAAGCCTCCTCAAAACTACCGAGGCTAACATCAGAGGCTACGTCCGCCAACTTCTCGGTTTTCCAGATGAATTCAAGGGACTCATTGAACCGGAAGAAGAAGAACTTCTTCTGCCAGTTAGAGATCTTCGACTTGGTCTTTACTTTAAAGCTGCGACGAGGTGATAAGTAATACCACCCCGAGCTAGATTTAAACTGGAAAAACCTGAGGACGAGCCCCAGGGTAAAAGGAAAATTATGCCTATGACAGTAGATACCAAGGCCAGTTAGATGCCGAAAGGAATTGGGCATTATTTCAGAAGAGGTATGCCGAACATCCGTTGAAGTTCGACATACACGTAAGAAAAGGGATACGAAGACCACCCTTCAGTCGTCCTCAGAAACCGTCACGAAACCCACCGGTGGAGCACAGACCCTATCCACCGGACGGGGAACAAGGAACTCAACAGATTCAGGAATAAAATACATAGAAGAAAATTCCGATATAGCCGAGGCATCTAACGTTGAAGGAATGGAAGACACTTTACCATAATCCCTAAAAGGCGGGAACACTACTCTACGCAGAAGAGGAGCGATGAAAAGGTATAAACTTCTAAATCCTCGACGATGACATCGAAACCACACACCACCATGACCGTGGGAATCTTCAGAAAAAGAAGGAGAAGAAGAAGCCATTAAACTTACTGGTTTTTGATATGAAATCGAGGAAGATGATGAACACGGCAGATGCAACAACGGCGACAGTTGGGCACTTTTCAGTTTTACAGAAGTTATTTTGGAATTTTGAAATCAAGTATGGCTAAAAGTGATAAGGAATGGCATGATCGAGGAAGTTATTCCCCAATAATGCACTTTATCGGAACTCAACCGTTGCCACATTTAATGCGCATTAAATGCGGATAGCGAGACCCGTGTTCGACATCGGCAAGGCATCCGTGTTCGACATCGCCCGACGTTACGCACTCAACTACGATGTCATGTATCTCGAGACTTCGGCATAACGCCTCGTCAGGTGAAGCTGATCAGAAGACTTCGGCATAACGCCTCGTCAGGCTAAGCCGATCAGAAGACTTCGGCATAACGCCTCGTCAGCGGTCGATCAAGACTTCGCATAACGCCGTCGGTGAAGCCGATCAGAAGACTTCGGCATAACGCCTCGTCAGGTGAAGCCGATCAAATGACCTCGGCGAACGCCTCTACAGGTGAAACCAGCAACATACGAAACCGATATAAAATGCCGGCAACAGGAAGACGTGCTCCCCTTCGTCATAAGCAAATCTCTGGTGAATTACAGCCCCAAACCCATCACGACCTCACTTCAAGGCTTTTTTTTTGGGGGATGTGATAGGATACGGCCCAACTCCCAGGCCCAAGCATCAGGCCCAATATAAATAAACTTGACATTAAGCTCGGCCCAAGCGAGTTCGGCCCAAGAACACTCCTAAAGCCAGTGGGAACGCATAAGATTCGGCCATATCTAAGAGAATCCTAATTAGAGAAGAGATATGATTCAAATCCTATCTTAGAATAGATCTGGGATTCGAGATCTAGGTCATTATAATTGTGTATAAATAGAGGCTAGAGGAAGGGGAAAAAGATCATCTACAATTCTTGTAATCACTCCTCATATTATCAATACACGAATACTCTCTCCCTCCCCGTGGACGTAGATCTTATTCATAGATCGAACCACGTAAATCCTCGTGTTCTTACTGCATTTATTACCCTGCTAAATTTAGATCGATCTCGAACTATTAGTTTTTTATTATTTTTAGATTTCGATGTGATTTGAAATATTAGGATAATATCATTATTTTAAAATTTATTACAAAATCAATTTTTATTGTCACTGAAAAGTAAATATGTCGATCACAACACTAATCAAGTCGTTCGAATATATAGAGGATGTGCAACTGTATACTTCAGTGGAACATGTCATATTAATTCTCCAGTGATCAAATATATTTATGAGTGTAAATATATATATGAGTGTTAATTTTACAAGAAATTGAAAATTATTGATATTATTATAATATTTCAAAAGTTATGTTATTAAAACTATAAATGGGTGTACTTTATTTAAAATTTGCCTTTTGTAATTTCAAAAATTATTTTTCATAAAAAAAAGTTCCGTAGTTTCACATTTTAGGCTCGTTTTTAATGTTGGATTTTGTAGAACCCTACTATACTATTGTTGCAAATATTAAATATATCATTGTCACGATAAAAATATTTTGGGAAAATACTACCTACTACCACCTACCTAACAACCTCCTTTTCTTTTACTTTTTTTTGTGCTAATATAATATAAAACTACATGTAATCCCATTTAATAAAACTACAAGTTCCCCCTTTTTTTCTCTTTTGTTGCAATTTTAAAACTACAAGTAATCCCATTTAATACTTTCAGCTGATTTAATTAAAAATATGGGTAGTGATAAATATACATACTATGTATGATATAATGAGAATTTTTTGGTCATTTTTCAATAAATTTAAAATTACATTAATTAATTAATTTCTTTAAATTTCTAATTTACATATTTAACCTCATTATTAATTTAGGAATAAATATATACATGTTCCTTAATTTTCAAAAATATGGTATATTGAAATTCCTTAATTTTGAAAATATGATATATATATATATATATATATGTATATATATATATATAGGAGATGGTTCAGGTAGGAAAGGATAATTTGATAGAAAATAAGAATGAATCTGAACCTTTGATTTGCTATATCAATGGTTGAGATTTAATTTCTAAAGTGCTTCTGATTTTGTATTTCAGTGTGCTACACGGGTTAATGTGCAACATTAGAATCCTTCCCTGCTAATCAGAATGAAAGATGTGCTAAACTAATATATTTAGCATATATGCTACGAATGGATGAAATATGTGCTAAACTAACATGCGTAATATAGTAATTCTGATTGTGCTACACAAATATGAAAGATGTGTTACTATTTTTATTTTCGTACATTAAGGAGTTTTCTCACCATAACCAACCCCTATGATTTGTTTCCAAAATTATCTACAATTAATAAAAAAAGGAATAGAATTTGGCTCAACAAGATTCAAACAACCTATCGATTTGCCACTTTATCTATCAATGATAATTGTATTAATTTATTGAATAAAATTAGTTTTGTACTTTCATGGATATTTGCTCTTATGTTTAATTATTTTGATAAGTGAATATTCAATTAATCAACAAAGTTAATAGGAAGCTCAATGACATTATTAAATAATTAAGAATTGAAATAAGTACATGCTTACCAACTTTTTAGTTGAAATATTTGAAAATAAAGATGATTATAATGAAAACACGATAAAGCTTCAGAAATATGGTAATTGTGTAATACTACTAACATAATTATAGATATGAGATACAATTATTCAAATTTTACATAATAATAATAATAATAATAATAATAATAATAATAATAATAATAATAATAATAATAATTAGGGGTTTAAGGATTTAGAGGTTTAGAGATTTAGGGGTTTAAGGGTTAATGAGTTTAGGGGTTTAAGTTTTAAAGTTCAGGATTTTCTATATATATACATTCGCACGATCACTATGGTTTCTTTCAATTTTATTTATTCTAATTTTAATTTTTCTAATTCATTCAAACATTTTAAACGAATTAACAATTATTAATTTAAACTAGTGATAAAGACCATTTGAATCAATCTTATATCAAATAATCGAACAATGTGATCAACGTGTGATACTATTCGTACAATTATAGTTGTTTCTTTTAATTTTCTAATTTTTAACATCAAGTTCACTATTATCTTATAATTTTTATACTACAATATACTTTTATGAAATAATCAAATAATATGGTCAACATCGACACTATTCGCACAATTATAATTGTTTCTTCAGTTTTCTAATTTTTAGCGTCAATTTTACTAATATCTTATCATTTTTATAATACAATATACTATGAAATAATCAAATAATATGGTCAATGTGTGACACTATTCTCATAATTATAGTTGTTTCCATCAATTCTTTTTATTGTTTTTTAACACTAATTGCAATAATATCTAATACTAATTTATATTTTATACTAAACTATTATTAAATAAGTGAATAGTGTTGTCACCATGTTACACTATTCACACTATTATATTGATACATTACACAATTCTTAGTATCAATTTAAATTAATTGTCAATAATTTATGATTTTATAGTTGAGTGTCATGCATTGATGCCTGGTGCTGGCAATCGTACGTTGTACGCCCCTTGCCGGTTCATGGTGTCACTCAACCCTTATCGAGTATCATGTACTCCATCCATCTACCAAATACGTTCATTTAATTTCATTTTTGTTCGTCCACAAAATTTGTTCACTTTTCTTTTTTGGAAACATCAACTTCACATTTTTATCCTAAATCTATCTACTTATTTACAAAAAAATACTCATGTCCCACCTTTTTACACCCACTATCTATTAATATATTCATTTATTATCCATATGGCCCACCTTCTTACTTCCACTTACTTTATACTCATTACAATTTATTAAAACCTATACCATCAAAATCAAGGAACGAATTTGATGGATGGAGGGAGTATCTAAAACATATATTATACATTTGTAATAGTTTAAAATTAAATTAATCTTATTTTAATAATATATATAACCTAATAATTTTAAAATTAAATTAATTTTAATAAATCCCGATGACACTTTTTTATACACTTTACTTTACACTTTCATTCTGTTTCTTGGCCGTCTACCAAAAGCGATCCGCGTTTTTGGTGGAATGATGATATAACCTAATAATTTTAAAATTAAATTAATTTTAATAAATTGAAAGAGAAATATCATTCAAAAAATAACATTAGGATTACAAAAGAAAATTAAAAAAATAATTTTATTTTTAAATCAGTTTCTAATCGATCATGACTTTATATTTTAAATTCGTTTTTTTATAAATCGTATATCAAGATCTTATCATAATCTTTAATATAAGATGTATATTGCATATTTTATTATAAATCATATTGTCTAATTATTAAAAAGAAATAAATAAAGAGAAAAAGAGAAGAAAATAATAAAAAGATAAAATTAAAACACGATTAATAGTAAAAAAAATGCTATTTTGTTTCCCAATTTCTGTAGTTGGAACAATTATCAAGAATGATAGAATTAGGACCTCTCCAATACGTTAAATCCATATGATGTTCAGTCCATGAAAATTGAAATTAAGAAATGATGAAATCCTTGAATAATGAAAATAAAAAATAAAAAATCATAGTTTTCCTTTAAATTAAGCACACGATTAACTATGAACTATTTTCAAGGAATAATGCCCATTATTAAAGAATGAAATCCATAATTTATTTTCCTTACTAATATGTAGGAGGGGTAAATTAGTTATAAGCTTAAAATATTAATGATCAAACCGATTAAAAAAATTCGATCCAATCCAATTTATATTTTAAGGATACAATATAGATATTTAATAAAAATCATTATCCTATAGATATTGGGGCTTGAAATGAAAAAATATTCTAGAGTTCTCAGAATCTTAATAGGGGTTGTGGTTGACAAATTGTACACATAGCAATAGAATAACCACATGAAAATCGGATGTTTCTAACGTTATTTGGAAGAATTTTGGCAATTTCTAAATTTCTTCTACTACCGACCACAAATTGCTAGATTCTTTTTTCCTCCAAAGATTTTCTCCCTATTTTTCACTAAAATATTGAATAAAAATATATTTCAAATGTTCTAGACTAGAGACATGAAGTAATAATTTAGTACTATAAAACTTTCATTTATTATTTTATTTCCAGCCATAATTTCCCATTTACATGAATGGCAATCTAATTTGCACTAAGGCAAAAACTCGTGCGTTCGCCGGCTAATTAAAAATTAATTAATCATCAATTAAATTTTATTAATTAAAATTAAGATTTAATCTATCGCGACCGATGGCGACCTTCCATCGAAGGATTCTTCAAGCGGAGTTAAAACGTCATCAAGACACCTCACCATAAGCGCAAAGCCGTAATGAGTCCATCGGACTTCATGACAAGGTTTAATAAGGAATGTTTGAAGGTCGAAGGCGTGAGCGACTGTTAGTCGTCTCGGCCTTCAAAACGGTATCTTCTGGGGGCCTTATATCGAGAGATCGTCAATCGAACCCCGATCAATGTAGCAGGGTATAGCCAACCAGTTCGCCAAAGCGGACGAGGCCGACAAGAGAAAGCGAAAGCAGATAAGGCCGGACCTTGGGAAAAAGGAAGAAGAGACGAAGGAAGGAAGAACGAAGGCCGTGGCGCCTTGGAGATTACATCGCCCGATAAAATCCGAGGCTCGGACGCGCGATGCCGGGCGACCTCAATACACCCGTTGACGCCGAGGCGAAATCTCACGACTCTATATGAACTCATCGAGAAGCCTCGACCGATGGCGGGAGGAAGAGGTGCCGACCTCGGATAAATACTACACATCGAAGAGTGCAAAGAGCTCATGGGTGAAATAGAGATGCTGTGCCCTGCAAAAAACAAAGCAAAGACCCACGAGGAAGGAGATGATGAGCCCCAATATGGCGGGGTGGTCCACTATTACAGGGGGCTCCCAGTGGAGTCACGAAGTCTCCGAAGGCCGATGCCCAAGTCCTGAACCGCGAACCTACCAACAAGAGGTTCGAGAAAGGACGAGCGATCACACTTCTCAAGACGACCCGTTCCTTGGCGATACCCGCGGGATCGTTGGTGATCGAGCGGTGGTCGTAAATAAGTTGGTGAAGCGCGTTTACATTGTATGTGCGTCGGTGAGCATCCTTCCAGCTACCGTCACGGTGGAAAGCACCAACGACCTCGACCAAGGTGGTGGTTCTTACGTAGTGAAATGACGTGTTTGCTTGGTCTCCCCCACATGACCGAGTCTCGAGTATCATCACCATGGCTCAACATCGACCGAACATAAAGCGGTCCGGCGAGCAAAGAATTTTTGCGGCGAACGGAATCAAGTTATTCATGAGCGAGGTGAACCATTTGTTAAAAGCACGATACCGCTTGAGGTCGAATATCCGACCGGATAGCCAACCCGGTGATGGTGAAGAAAGGAGGAGGGGATGGCGAATGTGTATTGACTATACCGACCTCAACAAGCATTGCCCAAAGGATTGCTATCCCCTTCCCAACATTGACAAGAAGGTCGACCGTTGGTCGGATACGAAGTCTTGATTTTACGGACTTATACAAAGGGTATCACCAAGTCACGATGGATGATGAAGACGCGCCAAGACGACCTTCATTACCGACTTGAGGTCTTCGCATACAAAAGATGCCATTTGGCCTTAAAAATGCGGGGGCCACCTATCGAAGGATGGTGGACAAAATATTTCACCCTACATAGGTCGGAATGTGGAGGTATCGTGAGCGACATCGTCGTCAAAAGCAGGAAGAAGCCGCATGTGTTTCCGACCTCGGGATCGTCCTCGGCTTCTTGGAAAATCAACCTAAAACTAAATCCCGAGAAGTGCACGTTTGCGATCCGGTGGAAAGTTCTTAGGGTGTTGGGTCTCAGAAATTTAAAAGCAAACCCGTCAAGGTCAAAACCATTTGGAAATGAAGATGCGAAGACCATCCATGGCGCATACCTGGTGACAGTGCATAGCAGCACTAAGCCGCTTTCTTTCAAAAGTCAGCGGATAGCGGCTACCTTCTTCAAGATACTCAAAAGGCCAGAAATTCTCGTGGAATGAGGTGCAGTCAGTCCACCTTGAAGACCTCAAGAGCTACCTCGCAAGCTCCCCACTCTATCCGTCCCGAAGAGTGAGAGGTCCTTTTCTCTACTCGCCGCCTCGGACGAATCCATAAGTGCAGATCTGATGCGAGAAGAAGGACGTCACCACTGGTGTATTTCATCGGCCGAGCACTAAAAGGCAGGAAGCAGTGTCGGCCCTTGGAGAAGCTTGCCTAAAGCATTAATAAGCGCCAGCGAGACTACGTCCATACTTCCATGCATCCCATACAAGTCCTCATTGACTACCACTTGCAAGTATTGACGAAGTCAAGCATCGTGGAGAATCATGAAATGGGCAATCGAGGCGGGCGAGCACGATATCCTTCGTCCCCGAGGCCATCAAAGGTCAAGCCCTAGCGGATTTCTTGCGAGGCTAACCGTCGAAAAACCGAAGCCCACCGAGTCCGTGTCGACGATGCGAAGCCAAATCCATGGTTGAAACACCGAGGGCTTGTGACTCGTTGACGGGGCTTGGGAAGAAAGGAGTAGCGGAGCAGGTATCTTACTCTAGCCCGGACGAAGAGATCGCCTACTCACCGGTTCACATTCAAAATACGAACACGAAGTGGAGTATGAAGCTGCTTGATCGCAGGACTTCGCCTCGCTCAAAGTCTCGAGATACGCCGTGCAAGTTCACGGCGACTCTCAGTCGTCGTAAGCCAAATGTTGGGAAAATACGAGGCAAAAAGCGACGAGAATGAAGAAGTATCTTGAAAAAGCAAAAAACAACGGACTTTCTCACACTTCCGGATAGTTCGTATCCCAAGGGAGCAAAATAGCCGGCGGACATCTTAAGTAAATTGGCCTCGTCATCAACGAGCCCGCCAAGATGAAGTCAGCGGGAGCATAAGCGATGCGAAAGCGGGCCGAGGTCAACATAGTCTCGGATGAAGAACCCAATTGGATGACTCCCATTCGAGAGTATCACGGAGAAGAGGCGGCCCACGACAATTTGGAGGCTAGGAGGATCTGAACAAATCTGCGATATCAACGAGCGAGTCTATCTGTAAAGTCGTATCTCCAACCTCTCTTAAGGTGCTTAGGTCCGAACCGAGCTAATTCGTTCGAGAAATACACGAAGGTTAGATGCGGAAGCCACATCGACCAGAGCCTTGTCAAAGAAAGTCATGCGATGGGGATACTATTGGCAACAATGTTTGAATTGATGGACACCGTAAAAAAGTGTCCAAGTGTCAAATCCATGGAAGCGTGCCAAGGCTGCACCAGACCTCACCTCCGTGCAGAGCCCTTGGCCGTTTATGCAATGGGGATCGACATTGTGGGCCCCTTTGTAAAGCACCGGGGCGGCTCGATTTTTAATTGTTGCGATCGACTACTTCCGAAGTGGGTGGGCGAGCCTGGCGAAAATCACAAGCAAGAAACGCCTCAACCGTATGGAAGAACATAGTGTGTCGCTCGGCATCCCGTATATCCTCCTTTCGGATAATCGGAACACAATTCACGGATAAGACATTCAAATTGGTGTCGAGAGCTTCGATCCAACAAAGTTCACCTCGGTGGCCCGTATCAAGCAAATGGTCGACCGAAGTTACCAGCAGGACCATCGTAAAGGGTCTAAAAACTTCGTCTCGACCGAGCAAAGGGCCTCACGGGTGGAAAATTTACCACAGGTCATCGGTCATATTTTTAAAGTCTGTTTAGAGTAATCCCACCTCTACCCCGTCCTTGATCTACACTACGGGCCCTGCCACTCGACCTCGGTCACTGGCGATGCAGCTCTGCGAGCTCGGCCTCGGCCACTGATGGCCTTGGTCTCGATGCCTTGAGGTCCACGGCGTTCGAAGGCAATGCACGCTCTCTCTTGAGCACGCCACTCCGGATCATCATAGCTTGGTTACATTATTCTAGGCCGAAGCTCGGCGGAAGAAGGCCTCTGCATCCGTTGAAGTATTCGTCGAAATTGTGGTTGTCGGCGATGACGATTTGTATATGCTCGAGCCTTTTCAATTGCTCATTGCCGTGTGGTGCCGGAGGTCCGACCATATTCGCGCCTATACCTCGAACAACGGGCGGACCTCGACAACCTTGGCTTCAACTTCCGGATCGTCATCCCACCATTTCGTGGATAACCTCCTCGTACTCGGCATGCTCCTCGCCTATCACCTTAGCCTTCTCCGGGCGACCTCGAATGCCTCCTCCGATTCAAAGGCGAGCACGGGCTCGTCACGGCTCTCTGGCGGCTCTATGCTGACATCGACTCCACTTTGTCGTGACCAAGCTGTCCCTTTATATGGAGGAGTTCGACCTCTTTCAACTCAAGAGCCCGCGATAAGTCTTGATTCGGTTCAACCAGGAGAAGCATCAAGCATTCGAGGAGACAATGAATCAAAAAAAAAAGATAAGTTTCTTAACATAAACTTGTGATTTTATTAACATGCCCTTAGGCAAAATCAATGTACATCTACATTCAAAAAAAAAAAGTGAAAAAATGGGGATCAAGTGACCCTCCAGGAAGCTTCGGCAATGTCCACATTCGCGCCTCGAAAGCCTCGATAGCCGCTGACCTCTTCCGCCTTATTTTCGGCCCGACGACCGGCCTCTTTGGGAACCACCGAGTCTCGACGCCTTCAAGCATCATTTGCACCCCACCCTTTGCATAATCAGATAGTAAAGCTTGGTCGGGATCCCGATCCACGGACGGGCGCGACAGACTCCGGACAAAAGAACCGAGGAGGCAAGGTTACGCACAGACGGAAGCTCCTTCAGGCGCGGACGAGCACATCAAATAGGCCCGTCTCGGGACATTATCCTCGGTCACCTGCGTACCCATACTTGGCTTTGTCCAGTGCAGGTAGTCCTCGGCGACATCTTGATTGCATCAGAGACGGCGGCATTAAGCACCTCGGCCGCGTCGAGACCATCCCAGAGAAGCTCGCCGACATAAACAGCCTCTCCGCAAAGGCACGAAGCGTCTCTCCCTGCGAGCTCGCCATGTCCGCCTCCCGACGGCGAATCTGTTCCACCTCAGCCTTCATCAAGGCAACCTCGGACTTCGCCGCCTCGGCCGCCGCCTCCGCCACCTGTTGCCTCCACGACTGCCCTTGCCGCCGCTGCCTCAATGGCCATCGATCGGCCGCTTTCGTTTGACGAGGTCCGGGACCTTAGCCTCGGCCTCGGATATTTCTTGAGCAAGGAGGTATTCGCCTCCACCTCCCGAGCATACAAGGCCACCACACCGTCAGCGAACGGCGCCTTCAAGTAATCCGATATAAGATCGGATACTTTTGACACCTCGGCCGCCACGCCCTCGACCCACATACATTATATACATCGGTCGGAAGAACACAATTTTATACTACAACACAAAATATAAGGGCGGTACAAAACCTCGGGAAAGAGGCAGTGACTTGGAACCAACGATCAAGACTCAACCTCGGCAACCGAGGACTCGGGATTACATCCTTCGCCTCTTCAAGCGCTTGAGTGGGCTGCGGTGAAGGGATCTCGAAGGCCCCACACTCATTTCGGGCATGTCCTCGAAATCCTTGGTCGAGAGGCGGCTCGGCAGAGATCGGTTCGGCCACGGAGATCGGTTCCTTCCTTTTCTTCTTTCTTTCCCTCAGATGGTTCACTACCAAGAAATACATGGGTCAGCATCAATAATCATGAAATAAAGAAAAAAAAAAAGAGAAGTAGGGGCCTCACCCTTCACCGACTCCACCCTGGAGGTAGGATCATAAGGGCTAAGCCCCGCCTCTGCAAGCTCGGCCTCGGAGAAGACCTCGTCAACAAGGCCAATTTTATCCAGCGCCCTCCAGTCACGAAGCCCTTGTCAACAACACATCGGCGATCTTATCGGATCGCCATGGGAACTCCATATGTCTCGAAACCGACGGAAGAAGAACTTTACGCGGTTGGAGATCTTCGATTTAATCTTTGCTTTAAATTTCCTACGGTGATAGATAATACCACCCGAGCCGCCTTCGCTTCAAAGCGAAGGGCGAGCCCCAAGGTCAAAGAAAAATTATGCTATAGGCATAGACACCTAGAAGCGATCGTATCGGAATGAGTTCGGCGAGAGTTGGGCGAGATAGGCCAAACATCTCTTGGAACTCAACATATACATAAGGAAAGGAAGGCGAAGACCACCTTGAGGCGTCCTCGTGCAACAATAAAACCATCCGGAGGGCACAAGCCTATCCTCGGGACGGGGGCAACGAACTCGATATTAGGAGGAATACTATATTGGGCGAGATATCCTAATATCGAAATACCTAAGATGGAAGAAAAGAAGACACTTTACCGCAATCCCCCCGAGGGAATCGCGAGACTACACTCGAGAGAGGCATATGAATACGGGTAAAAGCAGTGAGACACTAACGAGTTAGGCGGGAAGCAGACACGATTTGGCCTTCGGGCGACTCGTTATAAGAAGAAGTAGCCATTACTTACTTTTGTTTATCGAGGAAGAAGACAAAGCTTCAATTAAATCGATGGCGCAGAAAATGTTTCTCGCAAGCGAGGAGTTTCTTTTGAAAAAACAGAAATGTAGAAAGCGAAGTGATAAGAGATATTGCGTATCAAGGAAGACATTCCCCTAATATGCACTTTATCGAGAATCAACCGCTGCCAATTTAATGCGCATTAAATGCGTATCCCGCGTCGATGCTCGACAACGACGGAAAATCCGTCTTGACCTCGACTAACGCGCCGTCGGTGAAGCTAGTCGAAGACCTCGGCATAGCGCCTCGGCGGTGAAGCCGTTCGCAAGACCTCGGCTTAGCGCCTCGGCGGGTAAGCGGTCGAACACCTCGACAACGCCTCGTCGGTGAAGAAAGTCGAGACCTCGGTTTAGCGCCGCCAAGTGAAATCGGTCAAGAGACCTGGGTTTAACGCCTCGTTAGGTGAAGCCGGTCATAAGACCTCGGCATAACGCCTCGTTGCGAAACTAGGACACCTCGCCGAGATACAAACAACAAACAAGACCTCGGCGGGGCGCCTCTGCGAGCACGATACTGATATCTGACGTCGAAACATTGACACACACAAAGTCGAGACAATGAAAAGAATGTCAAAGATCGTCTAAACCCGACCGTTACAACAACCCCAATCCGGCATGACCTCGTTTTAAGCGTCTTTTTGGGGGTTGTGATAGGATCTGACCCAACTACTGGGCCCAAGCATCGGGCCCAATACAAGTAACCACGACATCAAGCTCGGCTGGACAAGTTCAGCCATGAAGACTCCTAAAGTTAGTGGGAGCAGAAAGCTCGGTACCATATCCAAAAGAATCCTAATTCAAGAAGGATAGGATCTCGAATCCTAGTTAGAGAAGACTTGGATTCGAGATCTCAGGTCAATACATTGTGTATAAATAGAGGCTAGATTAGACGACATAGATCATTCACTCTCTTTGTAATCACTTCCTACACTCTCAATACACATCTCTCTCTTTGCCCGTGGACGTAGATCTTATTCACGGATCGAACCACGTAAATCTCTCATTTAAACTCGTGATCGTTCGCCGGCTAATTAAAATTAATTAATCATCAATTAAATTTTATTAACTAAAATTAAGATTTAATCATAGTAAAAACATTGTGCTTCCAAATGCACAAAAATGCCTTCTTTGCACAATAGAAGCAAAGAACGATAACTCCGACTAGCTTCGTGAGTGATCCCGCTGCAACGGAGAGCTTAATTATAATTTATAGCGTTCACTTCAATTAAATTCCTTCGTCAACGTAAAAGGCACTTAAAATACATTAATAAAACCCAAAATAGGCAAGCCATGAAAGTTTTAATTGACTATAAAGCAATGCACCAAAAATACCTCGGAAGTTTGAATGGACTATATCAATGCACCAAAAATACATTTTATTTATTTGTGTGCGTGTGTTGGTCTAGTGGTAGAGTGGTTAATGCCCGAAGCCAAAGGTCTCGGGTTCGAGTCCACCGTGACACGGCCTTTAAATTTATGTATTAATTGACCAAAAAATAATACAATTTATTCGCTAAACATATACATAAAATGAATAATTAAAGTTAATTAATTAAGTACGTAGCTATGATGCTAGCTAGGCTTAGGCATAACAATAATCATACCATGATTAATACGAACTCGGACGCCAATGTTCGCTGCTCAATACGAGTGTATTAATAAAAATAGTTTTTTTTAATGTAATTTAAATCATTTTTTTTTTCAATATTCAAAACTCACCTTTACGTAATTAATAAATAATTAAAGAAACATAGTAAGGAATAATCCTCAGCAGCGCAGAGCGTGCAGCGTGCTTAAGCATGTTATTTTATTTAAACTCAAAATTAAATCATCTTTTTTTTTGTCAATTAATACAGAAATTTTAAAGGTTGCGTCACGGTTGACTCGAACCCGAAACCTTTGGCCTCGGTCATTAACCACTATACCACTAGGCTAACACACACACACTTATGTTGTATATATGTAGAAAGTGTACGATGAAACCCTAAATATTTGGGCATATCGAGTGATTAGCATGGGCTTGAGTAATTAATTTTAAAGTTTTCCCTTTTGAGTTGTGCATCAAGAATAAGGAAACTGACAGAGTATATAAATTTAAGCCTTTTATTTTGCCCATTTGACTAGGATCTATTATCATTGTTATTATTTTATAATTTACTTATTTAAACTTCATCCAACTAATTCTAAAATTAATCAGTCTTCTTCCATATATAAATAAATTTTAATAACAATCTCCTTGATAATGATCAGGGGCGTTGGCAATTGTTAGGGATGGTGGGTACTCGTTTTTATCAAACTGTAGCAAAACAAGTTTGGGTAAACATGAAATAGGTTTGGAACGTGTATGAATAGTAAAACTAGTATCCGTGATGGATTTGAATTAGGTTTGAACAATTAGTTATCGATACTTTTTATCCGAACATATTTATATATAATATTAATATTATAAATTTAAAATTAACTAAATAAGTAGACCATATTAAAGTTAAATAAGTATTTTATTAGTGGAATAATTTTATGATAGATTTTGTTAGTAACTATTTATTTTATAATTTTTTAATAATATTTTCTATATGATATTTATATTTATATTTTAATTATATTTTTATTCTTTATAATATAGTCTGGAAAGATTGTATTATGAAAAGGTTGATCGGTAGATTTGACAAGTTCGAATAATATATATATATATTAAGATTTAGAAAATTATTTTAGATATGACAAATGAAAGTTAGAATGTATATATAGTTTGTATTTTCTATACTTGAAATTTAGTTTTTGAGATAAATTATTATTATTATTATTAGTGTTTACTTCGTAGTCTTCGAATTTCTATTGAGACGTGTATTCAATTTTAAACAACTCATATTTGACTGTTTAAATATTGTATAAATTGAAATGGATTTAGGTGGATAATTAGTCGCTATTATTTATGGGTTTAGGTTGGGCATGAATATTAAAGTCATCTTATTAAACGGATCTAGGGTAGGTGTAGGTAGACAAATTTTTAACGGGATCAGATTTGAGCAATGCTTAATGGGTGGTACGTGATCCATTGTCATCTGTAGCAATGGTGGATCATGACTTTTTACTCATTGGAGTCCAATCAATCCAGAAGAAGATCTTTTAAATTAAAAATAAATAACAATAATAATATGATCATATCACCATTTAAATTCTATTAGAATGTTATTAAAAATAATTAAACATGACCACCTTATAGCATTTTTCTTATCTTATTTGAGATTGGACAAGACTAGGTTCATTAATGATAAAGATGAAATATCGACAATTGTAATACCCGAGAAATTTAAAACTTCGATTTATCATGTATTTAACTAAATCGAGTTTGATATTAGAATGAATATTAAAATCGTCGACGTTGTGAAATTATTTTGAACGAGAATTTTTTTTAAAACGAATGATGGAGATCGAACATAGTTATACGTCGAACCAGATATTTCAATACTGGATAAATTATCCCATCAAAGCACATCATTTCACATTTCCCCACAACCTCCACTTTACCCAATACACTCATCACTCTTTTCAAACCTCATCATTACACTCAAAGAATCCTATGAAAATTATTATACAACCTCCATTTTCTCTCAATAAATCAACCCATACTTCTTCATTCTCATTTTCAAACTTGTTGCCATTGAAGAAAACCATCAACAAAATAAAAACTGCAATAATCCTCATCCAACAAAATCACGGTATAAGCTCGTACAAGTTATATATCACTCTCTCATTCAATTACAACAATTCTAATATGTTAACTTTATATGAAATACAGCAGTCTTCATAACAATAAACATATCTGAGACATTGAAATTCTTCTCTAATCTGTAATCCGGAATTTTCAATCCATATATCATAGTTTACCACGAATTTAAATCAATCTATACATCTCAGAATATGAACTTAGAATATGAACCAAGCCTTTGGGCTTCGGGCCGATGAGAGGAAAACTCGAGGGCTTCACGGTGGTTGGAGCACGGCGACGACGCCAAGCACCCTCGATGGGGCCTTCCGGAGCTCGGTGTCGGTCGGCTGAGGCGGTGGAACAGATCGGCGTGGCTCGAGCATGGCGGGAGGCGAGGGAGGCGCGGTGATTACACCGTGAGAGAAAGAGAGAGTGTGTGTGCGCGTGTATCTGTATAGAAAGAGGGAGAGAGATGGGTATTGATGTTGTGTGAGTATGTGAGTGAGCGTGAGAAGAGAGAAGAGAAAGAGAGGTGGCGCGGTAGGTCGCGACGGCGACTGTCCGCCGGAAACGATGGCGGCAGTGGCGACCTCGCCGAGATCTAAAGAATACGTATGTAATTTTGGAGAAAATGAGAGAGTGAGACGTGAGGGAGGAGGTTGGATGAAGGGTTAGCGAAGCGGCCATGGTTGCCGACCGCGAGGTCTCGCCGGAGACGAGGGGACGTCGGCGGCAGAAAGAGAGGGAGAGATGTTTGCGCGAATTGTGTGTGTGTCCGTGAGAGAAGCGAAAGGAGAGGCCGGCCGGGGGACGGCGACGGCTCACGGCCACCGACCGGCGGCGTGGCGGCCGAGGAGAAGGTGGAAGCGGCGGCGTGTGCGTCAGCGTGAGTGTGTAGTGAGAGGGAGGCGGCGGTGAATAGGGGTGTCTAACGGTTCGGTTTGATTATCGAGATCAATTTTCGATTAACGAACGAATTTTCGGTTAACCGAACCAATTTCTCGAAAAAGTGGAAGAAATCGAACCGAGGTTAACCGAAAACCGATCGATTCCGTGGTTCGGTTTTGATTAACAAACCGAATTAAAATCAATTAATAATAAAACAAATAAAATAATAATAAAACAAATAAAATAATAATTAAAATAAATAAAATAATAATTAAAAGCGAAACTTATTAAAATAGATAAAATATTTAACAATAATTAATAAAGTAATACTTAAAATTGATTTTCATATTTTTAATTAATTAATTAGTAATTGAAATAATAATTAAAAATAAAAAGCGGTTTTTCGATTTTTCGGTTCGAACCGTTCGGTTATCGGTTAACCAATAGCAGAATTTTTTCAACTCGGGCAAAACCGAACCGATAACCAAAGAATTGTCGGTTCGGTTCGGTTCGGAGAAAGCGAAAACTGTTTAGACACCCCTAACGGTGAAGGGGGGGAGATGGAGGCTAGGGTTCTAGTATTTTTTTTATGTTTGTTGGGCTTGTTCTCTTGGGCCGAAGAACTAATTGTTTGGGCTAGTTTTAAGTTTAGTTATGGGCTAACAATTTAATTGTTGTGGGCGAAAATAATTGTTTTAGTTAATTTCTATTGGGCATTGAGAGTGCGGGCGAAATAATAAAACGATGGGCCTTTAATTAAATTGAGATATGGGCGAGAATAATAAGATGGGCCTTAGAAATTAAATAAATAGTGGGCTTAGTTTTATTTTAATTCCTTGTGCTGAATATTTATGCTTGGGCCTATATGATATATGGGCTGGAATTAAAATGTTGATTGAACCTAAGGTTAGATGGGCCTCTGGAATAAGTAATATAATGGGTCATGGACTTCTTGAATTAAATTGACATGGGCTTTATTTAATTTTGAGGTGAGCTTAGATTTATTTAATGTTGGACCTTAGATCAAATGAAAGATGGACTCTTGAATTAAATAGTAACCTAAAGACCAATTAATTATAGTGAGTTAATTAAACTCATGAGATTTGAATAAAGTCTATTTTTTTTATATAGCATAATCAATTAATTATGTTAAGGGATAATTTGAGAATTATTCTTTAAAGTAATTTATGCATGTAATGAAATGGACCTTATGTAAGGTGTGATTGGAATTAAATTCTAATTACTGAATATCTAAGATTAATTAAATTAATTTGATTGATTAATCAAATATTATTGGACTTTTTATTTAATCCATTTAATTAAGTTTTAATTATGGATTTACTTAATTAAATTAGAGATTAAATTAATGAGTTGATTATGTCAAGTAGATACTTAAGAAATATTATTTCTAAGTAATTTAAATTTATAGAATGATTATTAGAAGATGATTGAAGTAAGAGAAATTCTTATAAATCGTTTAGTAACAATATTGGTTTTCTTTAATAGAAAATATGGGACGTGTGGGGTGAGAAACGCGGCGAAGAAATATTGGTTATGGATGAGTTATTGAAACTCGGAATTTATCGATACGCGTTAACAAACGAAGAAGATTAGTTATGAACTTAGGATTAATAAATTATACTGACGGCGTGGAGAAACATTGATGGAAGGAAAAATGCAACAACGAAGTGTCGCCTATCGTCATGACGAGACGAACCTAATAGACGAAGTATAGATTGTTAACTAAGTCGTATCGATAACGAAAATCATGAAACTCAGATACTCTAAGATTTAAAAGATATTAAATTAGTTAAATCTTAACGATGTTTCTCGAAAGAAATGAATGACGTATTAAATTATATTTCTTACGTTGACAAGGTCCAACGTGGACGTAAATGAAAACGACAAATGATCACTATCATGTATGTCGAGAAGGTCGATTTTAAGGTGGGCTTTTCTTTTCTTATCTCAAGGATAAAATGCTTTATTTATGATGCTTTCTTCAAAATGAAAAGTATTTATTTATGACGCTTTCTCTTTTGAGAAATGATGATGAAATGATGTTATGAAATTACCTGTCCAAAATATTTATGTTTTTATGTATGTATCCTATCAATATGTTGGTTCACGACAATGAATGATAATGAGGTTGTTGGGTCGCTCCCAATTCATGATAAAATCAATTCGGATCACGTGCTTTATAGCACGGATTAACGTGTATACATGAGGGTGATGTTGTGTCTTTGTAAGTACAATTCACGGTCGGTCACAGCGACGTAGAGGAAGGCCTCCTTCTACGGCGTTCAGGATGATGTTATATGAGGAATGAAAGGATATGGATCATACATACAAAGAAAATGCTTGGCCAAGCGACGATTTATGAAAATGATGAAAATGTTTAATAAGCACAAGACCTTTTCAAGTAAAACCCTTGTGTCTTATGACTCTTATCATGAAGGGGCAGTGTAATTAAATGATGATAAAATGTTTTTGGCATGAGTCCACTGAGTGCATTTTTGTACTCAGCCCTGCATATTTATTTTTAAATGTGCAGATTGAGCTGGTGATGCGATGGAGCAGTGTTGAGCAATAGAAATCTTTTGTCGTTGAAAGTTAGTACCTTGAATGCACATCGTCATATGTGTAGTTCACATGTTTTCCGCTGCAAGAATACGAAGTCATATGTATTTTATGTTTGTCAAATCAAAAAAATATAGAAGTATTAGAAGTATTCCTGATATATGTCTCACATCTCAATGTTCAATGTCCTTGTTACGTTTCCAAATTTCATTCCCAAGTAATAGTATCTACTAATCCGTCCTTTGGAATAGTGGGCTGTTACAAATTGGTATCAGAGCGGTTCGCTCTTTGAATTCAAAATCTCATTTCAAAGTTAAGTCTAGATTGAGTCACTAGACTTCTAGAAATCAGCTGACTATGCTCAACACTCCATCACATCAAGCTCAACCGGAATGAGGTAAATAATTTCTTTTCAAAAGTTTTGGAAATGAAAAGTTGAAAGTGAAAAAGGATGAAAATGATTTTTTTTTTTCAAAATGAGAGATTCTCACAATATACAGGTATGGGACTGCATATTTAAGGAAAACTTACGGGATTTGATTTGTGTTAAGTAAACGATTCTTTCTCAAAGTGTGGTAATAATTTTTTTAAGTGAAATGAAAGTTATGAGAATTGGTTGAAAGAGAAAGTTATTGCAAATGTTGCAAATGAAGTTTTATGTCATGAAGTACAGAATGATGAAATAATAAGAAAAGTTGTTGGTTCGCTACCAACATATCATGGTTTAATGATGTTTATGAGGAGGATGTTGTCATGATCAGGAAGTTGTTGGTTCGCTACCAACGTATGATAATGTCATACGAGAAAGTATTGACGAATATGTGTCAATAAATGAAATGTTTGAATTCATGGAATTCAATAAAGATTTATTGTTATTAATGATTGAAAATGCTCAAAAATGGATATTATATGTCAAATATGTTATGTTGAATTTTTGAAATTCAAATAAGTACATGCGTACAATGAGCTATGATATGAATATTTGAAATTTTATTTCAAATCTCAAAGTTGTTAATGATGATGGGTATGTTATCCCCAAAAGAACGTAGACTGTTTAAGACGCATGATCCCATTGCGAAAGAACATAGAAGAATGAATTATGAGAATTTTATTCTATCCCAAAAACAAAAGCGAGATCGAAATGAGAATCTCGAAATGAAAGACGAGACGAGAATTTACGAGCAGAAGTGGACATGAGGTCAAAATGATGAATGTTACTATGCGATAAGTGACATGAGTATAGTCTTTTTATTTGGACGTTCACGCACGACGGAACTCCAAATCGACTATGACTTATTCGTTATAAACGAAAAAGAAATGTGATCAAAGAATGAATTGATCCAAGTATTGTGAGTTTTCAAAACAAGAATGAATTCGGCGCGGGCTTTTCTACACTGCGCAGTGATTTTGTTTTGACCCGTTATCCTTCGTTTGAACTCCGATTTACACATGGTTTTCGCCTATGTACTCCTATCACGACGTACTTTAATTGTTATGAAGGACCCAACCCCTGATTCTTTCTCCAGAAATTACGAGAATCAGTGGAAGTTAGTTCTATGATTTTATAGAATGAGAACTTTACAGTATGATAAGAATCTTAGGAAGTTACAAAAAGGTAAGATTCCCAGTAGTACAAGTAGAACTATGACATACATGAGAACCTTTGATGATGACCTATTACGAGTTATATAAGGTTTCAAATTCAATTTCATTACCCAATTTCTGTCATTGAGTTTAACTCTATGACCTAGTTCAAATTGAGAAATCGCGTGAGTTTTTCTTTGTTTTGAAAGAAATTTTAACCCAAAGGTTTATAAAGGATCCTTTTGAAACCAAATTCTTGTGTGTGAGAAAATATTTGTGGCCAGTGCAGCCACCCACATGACCAAAGAAATCTCGATGAGTCGTCATTCGGTCTTGGACCCTATATTCCAATTATTGATTCGAAGAACATATTGGTTCAAAATCTCAAAAGTAAGATCACCTCGAATTTGAACCCTTACCCTTGTAAGTTGACAAGATGATTTCTCTTGGTTCTTGAAACCAATAAGTATGATAAAGGTTGACTTACCTTGTCACCTAAGTGCAAATTAGTAAAGCGATAAACATCGGGCATGATATGGTGACTTATTTGATCACCTAAAGTTTCGGATCGAGAAAGTGATAGACATCAAGAAATTATGATGTAAAGGAAATCTCGATGAGGCGAGATATTTTCCCTATGATACACATCGATGCAATGACCCTGATGGGCTTATCAAGTACTTATGATAATGAATGTTATGAATAAGATACTCTTTAGCACTGAATGCAAGAGTAAAAGTAAAGAAAAATATATAATATCTGTGGGATATGAAATCCCATTATTATGTCACAACGAGAGAGATTACAACTTATCTTTAAGATAGTTGTTGTCCTTAAAACCTCATTAGTAGGTTGGACATGTCTAAAAAGAATGAAGATGCATACAAGATATTCTTTTCAAAGAATATATATAAAGAAATGATAGCATCTCAGAAAATAAATCTCTCGCTTTATACCTCAACCCTTAGAATTATGCTTGAGCATAATTGATTTCGAATATATGAGGCTTTGCATGGTCGGAAATATCGATCACCACTTTATTGGGATGAAGTGGGTGAAATAAAGTTACTAGGTCCAGATCTAGTACAACGAATGATTGAAAAGGTCGATCACATCAAGCAAAGAATCGAAGAAGCCAAGATAGACAAAAGCCTTATGCGAATAAACGTCGATCTGATTTAGAGTTCAACGTTGGGGATCGAGTGTTTCTTAAGGTTTATCCTTCGAAAGGAGTTATACGTTTTGGCAAGAGAGGAAAGTTACGACCCCGATGCATAGGACCTTCTGATATATAGGAAAGTTGCCACCAAGCATTGGAGACGTACACAATGTGTTTCATGTCTCGCAATTAAGAAAATACGTGTTTAATTCGAAACACGTAATTAAGCATGATGAAGTAGTCTTAGCTCAGGACTTGAGTTATGAAGAAAGACTTGTCCAAATTTTGGATAGAAAAGTTCAAGTTTTACGAAACAAACAAATTGTTCTCGTCAAAGTAAAGTGGAACCATCACGGTATGGAGGAGGCCACAAGGGAACTTGAAGACAAAATGAAAACTAAGTATCCCGAACTAGATTACTATGGTACGTAATTTCGAATATTTGAGACCTTAGTTAAATCAATGATTGTGAGAATGATGAATCATAAATATTGAGAAGTGTGAACAACTAGGTTAGCCCTAGCATGTAAATCAAGTATGGAGAAATATCTCCAAAGTCAAGACATGGTAATAAGATGCTTGGAATTTAAGTTATGGGGTACACATGTACTAACTTGCCAAGCTATATGTCAATAATGACGGTTCTAATCTGAATGTGGGAACCGAAGTATAATGAAAGTAATGTTATTTTCAGATACCATGTTTAAGGAAAAGGGAATATCTCCAAGAGAACAAATGAAACGACTCACATGGAAGGATCTTAAATTGAATCTAATTGGGAAGATTATCCCCATACTTTTGTGACGATCAATAAAATGAGATATTAAGTATCTCTGACATTGAAATGAATTAATCATTGAATGTCGACAAATGGTAAAGATGTTTGACGTCAAAGCAAAAGTATGATATGCCCTCATTGGACCAAGGATTTTATCCTATGCGAAATTGCATGATGGATTAATAAAGAATGATAACAAATGATGTATATCCTAAAAGGATATTACAAATGAAGGCACCAAATGCCGGAATAAGGATTTCTCTGAAAATATTTTGAAGTAAGAATATATGAGAAATATATTCCTAAGAGCAATAAAGAGGAAAGGAAACTGAATCATTCAAACTGAATTAAGAATGGATGATAATGACGGATACCATGTTCGTAGGGTGAGGATCAAGATGGCGGTCATCGAACTACTTGCGATTACTATCTGACTGGCATGACTATGAGATAGAAACCTCATGAGAGTACACTTACCGTATAGATAGTGGTTCGAATTTGGTGATAATATTATCGAGAAAAGAACTTCACGCTACTTTGCTAGAAATGCCTATATGGATTTCTTAGAACTTCACCTAGAAGGAGTTGTGAGGTAAAATGGATTATTATATTTTTCTTTCACCAATGGAAAGAATTACGATGGAAATGTGTGTTTGAACGAATTAGAGTTAAACACAGGACTCACTACCAACAGAAATCGATAGATTCTATGTATATGGTTAGTTTATAACATATACTCATATGATCCTACTAAATCAAGAATATATTGGGCTTAGACTGGAAGGTTTAAGACCAAGGATTTGTCGATATCGAAAGTTAAGATTTCATGAAGATATTATGAGTTCGAAGAGGCAATATCGAAATCCGAGGGCATGATGAAGGAAGGGATAATACGAAACGCTACGAACAAGTACAAATTTCGAGGACGAAATTTCCTTAAGGGGAGTAGATTGTAATACCCGAGAAATTTAAAACTTCGATTTATCATGTATTTAACTAAATCGAGTTTGATATTAGAATGAATATTAAAATCGTCGACGTTGTGAATTTATTTCGAACGAGAATTTTTTTTTAAAACGAATGATGGAGAACGAACACAGTTATACGTCGAACCAGATATTTCAATACTGGATAAATTATCCCATCAAAGCACATCATTTCACATTTCCCTACAACCTCCACTTTACCCAATACACTCATCACTCTTTTCAAACCTCATCATTACACTCAAAGAATCCTATGAAAACTATTATACAACCTCCATTTTCTCTTAATAAATCAACACATACTTCTTCATTCTCATTTTCAAACTTGTTGCCATTGAAGAAAACCATCAACAAAATAAAAACTGCAATAATACCCATCCAACAAAATCACGGCAGAAGCTCATACAGGTTATATATCACTCTCTCATTCAATTACAACAATTCTAATATGTTAACTTTATATGAAATACAAGATCTTCATAACAATAAACATATGCAGACATTCGAATTTTCTTCTCTAATACAGAATCTGGAATTTTAAATCCATATACCATAGTTTACCACAGAATTTAAATCAATCTATACATCTCTAGAATATGAACTTAGAATATGAACCAAGCCTTTGGGCTTGGCTGTCGGTAGAGGAAAACTCGAGGGCTTCACGGTGGCTGGAGCACGGCGACGACGCCAAGCACCCTCGATGGGACCTTCCCGGAGCTCGGCTGTCGGTCGACGGAGGCGGCTGGAACAGATCTGGCGCGGCTCGAGCATGGCCGGAGACGAGGGAGGCGCGGTGATTACACCGTGAGAGAAAGAGAGAGTGTGTGTGCGCGTGTATCTGTATAGAAAGAGGGAGAGAGATGGGTATTGATGTTGTGTGAGTATGTGGCGGAGAGAGAGAGAGAAAGAGGTGGCGCGGTGGGTCATGACGGCGATCGTCTCATGGAAGCGATGGCGGCAGTGGCGACCTCGCCGAGATCTAAAGAATACGTATGTAATTTTGGAGAAAATGAGAGAGTGAGACGTGAGGGAGGAGGTTGGATGAAGGGTTAGCGAAGCGGCCATGGTTGCCGACCACGAGGTCTCACCGGAGACTAGGGGACGTCGGCGGCAGAAAGAGAGGGAGAGATGTTTGCGCGAATTGTGTGTGTGTCCGTGAGAGATGCGAAAGGAGAGGAGGCCGAGGCCGAGGACGCGACGGCGGCACGGCTCACCGACCGGCGACGTGGCCGGCCGGAGAAGGTGGAGGCAGCGGCGGCGTGTGCGCCGCGTGAGTGTGTAGTGAGAGGGAGAGACGACAGTGAAGGGGGGGGGGAGATGGAGGCTAGGGTTCTAGTATTTTTTTTTTTATGTTTGTTGGGCTTGTTCTCTTGGGCTGAAGAACTAATTGTTTGGGCCTAGTTTTAAGTTTAGTTATGGGCTAACAATTTAATTGTTGTGGGCCGAAAATAATTGTTTTAGTTAATTTCTATTGGGCCTTGAGAGTCTGGGCCGAAATAATAAAACGATGGGCCTTTAATTAAATTGAGATATGGGCCGAGAATAATAAGATGGGCCTTAGAAATTAAATAAATAGTGGGCTTAGTTTTATTTTAATTCCTTGTGCTGAATATTTATGCTTGGGCCTATATGATATATAATTTGGAATTAAAATGTTGATTGAACCTAAGGTTAGATGGGCCTCTGGAATAAGTAATATAATGGGTCATGGATTTCTTGAATTAAATTGACATGTGCTTTATTTAATTTTGAGGTGAGCTTAGATTTATTTAATGTTGGGCCTTAGATCAAATGAAAGATGGACTCTTGAATTAAATAGTAACCTAAAGACCAATTAATTATAGTGAGTTAATTAAACTCATGAGATTTGAATAAAGTCTATTTTTTTTATATAGCATAATCAATTAATTATGTTAAGGGATAATTTGAGAATTATTCTTTAAAGTAATTTATGCATGTAATGAAATGGACCTTATGTAAGGTGTGATTAGAATTAAATTCTAATTACTGAATATCTAAGATTAATTAAATTAATTTGATTGATTAATCAAATATTATTGGACTTTTTATTTAATCCATTTAATTAAGTTTTAATTATGGATTTACTTAATTAAATTAGAGATTAAATTAATGAGTTGATTATGTCAAGTAGATACTTAAGAAATATTATTTCTAAGTAATTTAAATTTATAGAATGATTATTAGAAGATGATTGAAGTAAGAGAAATTCTTATAAATCGTTTAGTAACAATATTGGTTTTCTTTAATAGAAAATATGGGACGTGTGGGGTGAGAAACGCGGCGAAGAAATATTGGTTATGGATGAGTTATTGAAACTCGGAATTTGTCGATACGCGTTAACAAACGACGAAGATTAGTTATGAACTTAGGATTAATAAATTATACGAAACGACGTGGAGAAACATTGATGGAAGGAAAGAATGCAACAACGAAGTGTCGCCTATCGTCATGACGAGACGAACCTAATAGACGAAGTATAGATTGTTAACTAAGTCGTATCGATAACGAAAATCATGAAACTCAGATACTCTAAGATTTAAAAGATATTAAATTAGTTAAATCTTAACGATGTTTCTCGAAAGAAATGAATGACGTATTAAATTATATTTCTTACGTTGACAAGGTCCAGCGTGGACGTAAATGAAAACGACAAAGGATCGCTATCATGTATGTCGAAGGTCGATTCTTAAGGTGGACTTTTCTTTTCTTATCCTCGAGGATAAAATGCTTTATTTATGATCTTTCTTCAAAATGAAAAGTATTTATTTATGACTTTCTCTTTTGAGAAATGATGATGAAATGATGTTATGAAATTACCTGTCCAAAATATTTATGTTTTTATGTATGTATCCTATACATGTGTTGGTTCGCCGACAATGAATGATAATGAGGTTGTTGGGTCGCTCCCAATTCATGATAAAAATCGAATTCGGATCCTGTGCTTTATAGCCTGGATTAACGTGTACACATGAGGGTGACTGTGTGTTGTAAGTACAATTCACGGTCGGTCACAGCGACGTAGAGGAAGGCCTCCTTCTACGGCGTTCAGGATGATGTTATATGAGGAATGAAAGGATATGGATCATACATACAAAGAAAATGCTTGGCCAAGCGACGATTTATGAAAATGATGAAAATGTTTAATAAGCACAAGACCTTTTCAAGTAAAACCCTTGTGTCTTATCATGAAGGGGCAGTGTAATTAAATGATGATAAAATGTTTTTGGCATGAGTCCACTGAGTGCATTTTTGTACTCAGCCCTGCATATTTGTTTTTAAATGTGCAGATTGAGCTGGTGATGCGATGGAGCAGTGTTGAGCAATATAAATCTTTTGTCGTTGAAAGTTAGTACCTTGAATGCACATCGTCATATGTGTAGTTCACATGTTTTCCGCTGCAAGAATACGAAGTCATATGTATTTTATGTTTGTCAAATCAAAAAAATATAGAAGTTTTAGAAGTATTCCTGATATATGTCTCACATCTCAATGTTCAATGTCCTTGTTACGTTTCCAAATTTCATTCCCAAGTAATAGTATCTACTAATCCGTCCTTTGGAATAGTGGGCTGTTACAACAATAGAGATATTTTCATATAAAACCATTCCATTTATCTAGAAAATAATACCAAAATTCAAGTTGTGCCCTAATTTCCAAACTTCAAAATTGAGAGGAAATAGCTATGAACATAGTTTTGCTAAATTTGAACTTCAGTTCATCATTGTGCACGAACATAGAATTAAAATATCTTTTTAATTTATGATATACCACGATAAATAAGAACCAAATGCAAAAGTAACATAATAGTACCCAAAGCTCGAATAAGGATCCAATCTCATACATATTACTTTAGGATATCAAATTGATCATATTTGGAGAATAAAAAATTATAACTTTAATATACAAATAAAAGTTGTGTTTCTCATACTTAACACATCATAGAAAATTAGTTCTTAATATACTTTTATTGGTGTATTGGTCATTTTACTAGAAAACCTAATATCAACAATGATATATCAGGTAAAGAATGAACTACTCTAAAAATATATATTTTTGAATTACAAATCTCAAAAGACATATGTATTCCATAAGTTTTTGTAAATCCCAGTGGGTCCAGTGCCCTAGTGCCTCCCATTAGCTTTGAAATTAAATATGAACAAAGTTGAAGGACGAATATTATAATAATAATAATTATATATTATATATTATTATTATTATTATTATTTTGAAATGGAGGTACTATTACTAATTGATGTTGGTGAATGTAAATGACAAAATGGATGTATATGTAATGATTATTGAGAACATGCTTAGGGATTTGAGTCCCAATTATTGTTCTCTAAACCCTGCCATCAAATATTTAACTTTTTATTAAGCAAAGTTCTAAAAGAGTGAAGCCATACATTTTCTTCAAAAAGAGCAATTTTGATTCTCTTCTAAAATGATTGTTTATTTCAAATGTTATTATATCAAAAAAAATCTGTACTTTTTTCCCTTATTTAAAAAAAAAACATTGCGGTACATGTTTTAGTTTTCGTGCATTTTAAATAGTTCCAACTTAAAATTTTCACCTAAAAGATGCTGGTGTTACACAATGTATACAATATGCGTAATTTTATGTTTTGCTAGACATAATAATAAGGAATAAACAAAAATTTTAATTTTCATAAAACGAAACACACTCCACATTCGATGTTATAAATTGTAGTCCTAAGTTTTGAAAATTGACATAGAATACTGACTGTAAAAGTGATTCTATGTTCTAACCTCTATATTGATAATTAGTAATGTTAATTGTAAAAAGATTCACCTCGATCCAATTTTGATTTTAGACACATTTTATAAATATTATAATAATAATCCAATATTTTAATTTTATAACAAGATAGACATACTTTAAAAATCTTATCACAACATTTTTCCGACTTTCGGTCTGTTAGGGTACAAATTTTAAAAAATTAGGTTATTTAAACATTATTATGTTACGTTTGGCAATCGAGATGTCAACAAACACAACGAATAAAAAAATTGAACAAACAAACAAAAAAAAGAAAAGTAAAAAAAAGTATTGGGTTGCATGAAATTGGGCTGGGCCGAGCAGCTAATCCAGCCCACCCGCCCCAACATTGTCGTATGCTATAAAAATAGGGAGATTCTATACATAACCCCCTTTTTACTCACTATAACCTCATTTAAAATAATAATAAAAATATTAATAAATAGACTGTATTACCCCTACAGCCCCAATTAAATTTCTAATACATCAATAATTTCTTTTAAACAAATCTGTAAGAATTAAAACGTAGCACCCATTGTGATATGAAGATAAACACATATTACCCCATCATATATGAGATAAAACAAACGTTTATGCACCTAACAAATTATGTAGATAAATAAGCCCTACAAATAATGATAACCACATCTACATAGCCACCAATAAAAAATCTGAGAAGCACAATAAGAACAAAATCAAACCAACACAAGAAAGAATATAGTCCAACATCATATTCCAATAACGCTTTCCCTCATTATTCTTGTAGTTTGAATATCCTTTATGAGTTATCTCATACAAAAAATGAATGGAAGTTCTGAAAACGAAGATAATATGTTGCAGGTATGTGATCCCCCAAGCAGGTTTACCATATATTTTTATGAATTTGCTGCTACTAAATTTTTCCTATCGAAGAGAAGCAGTGCAACTGTTAAATAATTATGCAAGAATATGTTTATGATAGTTAAAATGATTGGCATTCATTCAAAATAGGCAAATCAAATTTGGAAAAGAAAAAAAATAAAGGATGAGAAGAATATATATACTGCAATATTGCAATGAAAGATAATAATTTAAATTAGTATAAAGAAAGAAACATATAACTACTAGCTTAAAATTGCAAATTGTACAACCAGTTAAAGAGATGTTCCATGCTCATACTTGGTCTAGTAAAGTTCTCACAACATATAAAAAAGAGGCAAAACATCTATATGCAACTTGTATTATAAATGTAGAAAAAATGCTCAAGTTCATTAATGGAAATAAATAAATTATCGAGTTTGAATATTTGTATAAGTACGAGTTTTGAGTAGAATTAAGTAATGAAATCAGTCTGTGAGTAGCTTAGAGAAAATAAACATAGTTTGTATCTAGGTGCGACAATTATAACCAAACCTATTTAGTCATTGTTCCATCAATCAAAAAAACTAAAGCAATTAATGGATATTGCAAGAATATAAATAATACAAGACATTAAGAAGCAAGACAAGTTAAAAAATTAATTCATTTCTTAGATTTTGTTTGAAGGATTTTAAATTAATACAACTCCTAATAACAACTGTTTAACTGTGCATATTCTCATTAATAAAAAAAAATACTTATATCAAAACTACACATACAACATCAAGCGTATTTTCACTAGTATAAGAATGCATGCCAGAAGTTGTCAAATATATAAGTAACAAGAGATGGAAAAGAATATATTTTAAGTCATTTCTATATATTTTTTATTTCAAAGTGTTACAGTACTTCAGTTTTTCATGTGTATAAAACATGTCTTAGTCTTGTTACTAATATTATGAGTTCCAGTTTGTTGTTTCTGAAAATCAGGCAAAGCCTTTGGATTCAACTAGTGCTTTTTCTACTGACTTTGGAAGTTTAAAATTTAGTTAAAAATAAATAAATCATATTTATAAGTACAAGTATAATACAATATAGTGATATTATTATGCAGGTTTTTAGCAATAAAGAAGAGTTAGTTTCATGGGCAAGAGAAACATGAAAGAGATTAGGATATGTTATCATAATTTTATCTTCTCAATCTCAAATGGGAGGAAGAAAGCTAGACTACGACTTGGTTGTGAGCGTAGCGGAGCATATAAGCTTCCTAAAAATATTACCAACACTGACATAATATCTCGTAGTGGGACTGGTAAAAAAAAAAATTTGGTTGTCCATTTATGTTGCAAGGAGTGAAATTAAAAAATGATGATGATTGGGGTGTGAAAGTTGTATGTGAGTCCCATAATTATCCACTTGCCAAACAACTTGAGGGTCACTCATTTGCGGGAAGGTTAAATAAGGAAGAAGAAACTTTATTGTTTGACATGACGAAGAATATGATCAAGCGAAAACATACTTATGACTATAAAAGAGAAAAATAAAGAAAATGTGTCTACAATGAAGACGATCTACAATGCTCATCGTAGACATAGAATTATTGAAAAAGCTGGCAGATCACAAATGCAAGAACTTATGAGAAAGTTGAATGAAAGCAGATATGTGGAATGTCACAGAAGCGATTATTTGACCGATTCAATTAAAGACTTGTTTTGGGCACATCCTTCATCTGTGGATACTTTGCATGCATTTCCATCAGTGTTGATCATGGATTGTACTTATAAAACTAATAGATACGGTCTCCCATTACTAGAGATAGTTGGTGTGACATGTACATATCTCATTTTTTCCGTAGCATTTGTCTACATGGAGATAGAACATGAAGAGAACTATACATGGGCTATGGAGAAGTTAAAGAGTTTAATGACATCAAATATACTATCTAATGTAATTGTAACTGATAGAGACTTGTCGTTGATGAATTCTATTAAAAGAGTTTTTCCAAGCACAACAAATCTTTTATGTAGATTTCATGTCACGAAAAATGTGCTTGCTAATTCAAGAAAGTTGTTTGAGATCAAAAAGATGTCTGATGTTTTCATGTCAGCTTGGAGTCTACTTATGTTTTCCTCATCAGAAAATGACTATACTCAAAATTTGGAATCCCTTGATAATGTTTATAAAGATTATCCAGGAGTTATGAAATATATTAGAGATATATGGTTGATACCATATAAGGAGAGATTTGTAGCAGCTTGGACAGATAAAATTATGCACTTCGGAAATTTAACAACAAACAGGTAACATTTATTTAATTTAATCTTGATGTTCTTTATAAGCTATGAATGAATTATATATATATATATATAGGGAGGGTTAACGTGAGAACCATTTTATTGTGAGCGTGAGAACCAAAAGCGATGAATTCATCGTGAAAGTTGATGAATCATTTGGAAAATTATCGAATCCAAAAATAGAATTTTCGCTCCTCATGGGATTCGAACCGGGTGAAAAATTACAATTTCAATTCATTAACTTTCTCAACGGATTCATCAACTTTCATAACTAATTCATTGGTTCTTAGTTTTAGGATAAGAATGGTTTTATTTGAACAAACTATATATATATATATATATATATATATATATATATATGTATGTATGTATCTATTTTTTTTGTAGAGCTGAGAATGCACATGCAAAATTGAAAAGATGGCTTGGTTCATCTCAAGGAGACTTTGATAGTTCTTGGAATATGATTAACTCTTTGATTGAGTTGCAACACATTCAAATCAAAACTTCATTTGAGCAAAGTCTGAATGTGGTTGAACATAATTTCAAGCGTGCATTGTTTAGAGATTTAAGGGGATTAGTTTCTAAGAATGCGCTAAATATGATCCTTAATGAGTCAAAAAGAGCAAATGATGTAGGGGTTGACATTACATTATGCACGTGTATTGTCAAAAGTACACATGGGTTGCCTTGTGCGCATGAGATTGCTGAGTGCATGAGAGATTTTCGTCCTATTTCTATTTAAGCTATTCATCCCCATTGGTTTAAGTTGAACCTAGAAAAGTCTCAGCCTACTTATGGTTCATTTGATGTGAGCATTGGTGATGAAATAAATACAATATGGTCATTTTTCATGCTTCCAACCATACAAGAAAGTTGACATTGAAAATAAAATTAAGAGAGCTTGGGAATCCGACCACAACATCTCTTACTCCACCATTGAAAAAGTGTAAAACAAAGGGTCGTCCTTCGGTAAAGACATCTAAATCAACTCGTCGTGATCCCTCATACTTTGAGATTGTTGAGACAATGCTTATAAAGAGTGAAGCAGAATTTAGTAGAAAATCAATTACCATTAAAAGGCAGACAAAACTACCTATAAGAAGGCCTAACCACACAATACATTTTCTGGATTCTTTTCCTATATATATATAGACAACCATATATTCGTGGTATATTGGATGTCAAAGTAGATGGACATTGTGGTTTTCGTGTAGTTGCTGGTCTACTTAATTTTGGGGAAGATTATTGGTCAAGAGTTCGAGAAGACTTAGTTGAAGAGTTATCTTGTCATTGCTCTTATTATGTCAGTTTTTATGGATCAGTGGAACTAGTTGCTCAATTATTGAAGGCTTTATCTTGTTTTAAAATTCCAGCTCCATACAAAAACTGCATGATTTTGCCTGATATGGGTCATTTGGTTGCCACAAGATATAATGTGGTACTAGTTAAAATTTCTAAAAAACAATCTTGCACCTATCTTCCTCTGCGATCCAGTCCACCAACACAATCGCCACATAAGGTGATATCGATTGGATTTGTAAATAATAATATTTTTGTTCAAGTATGTGCAAAATCTCTTAAATAAGACGCTCTTATATACATTCTTTTAACTATGGTTGTTTTAATCTTTTTTTGTAGGTTGTGTTGGACCATGCTGCACCAATACCTCCTATTGTGCCTAACTGGAAAAAACTTTCAAAATAAATCTGTTGTAGGGTGTGATATTCATTTTTTGGCTCGTATCAAAGATTTTGAAGCACTAATTCCAATAGAGTCAAACTCTGGAAATGGAGAGCTTATCAACTTAGATGATTTATGATATGCCATACATGCTATGATAAACAGAAGAAACATCAACTAATTGTGCTCGACTTCGTTAAGCAAAAATGTGTATGAAAGTGTCCACCTCCGGACATTCATACCTAGGAGCACTAGCATATGCAAGTAGCAACTACAGTGCAGACGAGCAGGGATGAACATAAGCAAGGTTTTTAGGCTGAAACTCTTTGAACTACTACTTGACAGTTGCTGATATTCAACATTCTGAAGAACTTAATTATAAAGCTACAAGTTTTGGACAACAACTCTTGTCGAAGAAAATTTGGGATTGATTTACTATCAATTCTTGTGCATTGGGTGGAATTTTTTTTAATACTTTTTGGATAATTTGTTTAAATAAGCTATATATATGTTTAAATCTTCCTTAAAAGGGATATGCTTCGAGACTATAGTGAGTAAACAAAATGTATATGTTTTCACTATAATTTGCCAACATTATACCATAAAAAATACATAAAGTATATATGAATTATTTTTTATAAATAAAAATACTATATAATATAAAATTTACCTGTATATAAAGAAATTGACCAACAACAAAGTTATTGGAAAATCCAGCATCAGAAAGAGAGGTACAAGTCATCACTGGACTGGCAACATGCCATGTTGCACTTTGTCCTTCCACACATTCATCCGTCAGCCAATTTTCAACAAGTTATGATATCATGAAACTTTACACCCCTATGGAAAGAAACATCAGAGTTTCAATTAGCAAAAAATTTCCAGCTTTGATACTTCTATGAAATAAATTAAATAAAATTTTAGAAGCATAAATAATGCCAAAGCAACGATAATAAGAATTAACGTGTTTAAACGTGATTCTTGACTTTTCACCACAATCTCAAATAAATATTACATACGAACAGATTCATTGTTACATTCATTAACACTGTAATGCAGTTAATATGGGTAACACAATTAGACAAATGGCTACTATTATTTAGGAAGTAAAAGAAGAAATGAGCGTATTGTAGGAGCTATCTATTGGTTGAAGAAGACATTTCTTCAAATACAATTCATTAGGCAGGTCAAAGCAAAGGGGGATTCCTTTTAGATTCTATAGAAATTATATCTTGACCCTGTCATGTAGTAATCTCTACTACAAAATTTATAATTTTTTCTAGGACCTTTTTCATTGCTTGATTTATAGAAATTGCACTCTCCATGCAATACATCATACATTTATTCAAAATATTTGTGAAGAAGATTCAAATGTACTCGACATAGCATGTTGAATTTAGCTCAACCATTTTACCTCTGCCATAGATATTGCTACATATGGGGCTAAAGGAAACCAAAATTTCCATCTTACCAATTGAGCAAAATGTTTTCATATTTTAGGACTCACTTGATGCCTCAAAAGAAAATTAATAGTTTTGAATAGGACTTCTACTGGCTACTGCCATAGAAAAAAATGAAAAATGAATATTATCCCTACTATCCTATAGCAATTCACTATACTTAAAAAAAGAGCAAAATCATGAACTCCTACAGTAATGGAAAATGAAATGAATATTATCCATACTTTCTTGTTCAGCAATTCAAGATACTGCAAGAAAGAGCAAAATCATGTAAGGAGTTCCCAAAACAAAACTATCTTAAAAATTGCAGTTGTCGTAAATATGTAAGGTCTCCCTCCCAAAAAGAGACTAACTCAAATCCTGCAAGCTACAAGTTAGCCCATTAGAAGAAATATAATAGGAAGTGCAAGATTTCACCTTACACTTCTTCAAATGGTAAAAGTCAAAAGAATTGTTGTAGATGAAGCTCGTCAGGATTCTACAGCTCATCTTCTAAAATCTCCCAACCACAAACAAAGTTCTAATCATCGAAATCCAAGTCCAGCATCGACTCTCTTCGACGTGAAAAAGCAAACTTTACCCTCTTTCTCCTCCTCCTTGCTGATTGCCGGACCTCTGCAATCGGAGCTCACAATCCTATCCTCTTTACGGAGATGTCTAAAGAAGCCATTTTAGCATGTTCTTTTTCCCTTCCTTGGAGCTATACATATATTTTCTTTTCTTTTTCTTTTTCTTTTTCTTTTTCTTTTTCTTTTTCTTTTTCCTTTTCTTTTCACTACAAATTGGAGGCTATAAGTTTATTGTTTACGAAAGGAGCTATGCATTCTTATTTTCAAATTACTAATATACTTTTTGACTGTAAGGGTAATATAGTAAATTCAACAATAATTTTATTATTATTTTAAATGGGGGGTTATAGTGAGTAAAAAGGGGCTATTTATAGAATCTCCCATAAAACTATTGCTCGATCCAACCAAAATCAAATCAACTCAAGCCATTTTGACAGTTCTAGCACACCCAATCTACAACGCCATATTCTACAGTTTGCATAATCCTAAAACGAACGAGTCACAGATCGAGTCGGGAGGAGCTCAAAAAGCAAATCACAGATTAACATGAATACGATATGAACACGATAATGAAAAAGAAAATCTGGCTATATGTACTCAAGAAAACCACAACTTCATGGCAAGAGAAACTAAACAAATTACCCAAAAAATAAAAATGTGTTAACATGAACCATTATTTACAGTAAAACAGCTCTGAAAAGATGATCAAACTCTATATGTATCGGCTGCCAAAGAAAGCAATACCAAGAGTACCTTGAAAGCATATTTTTCCGCGGGAAAACTCGTTTCGACACCAGTGGTGAGGCCACAACTTCAACTCGAAGGATTTTCAAGATCATGCCTTCTAGAATCAGCCTTAGCATCTATCTGCGACGGCGGTGATGAGGTCCGGCTGTGGGATCTGCCTCTCCGAGAATCCTCAGCTTCGGACGCTAGGAATTCAAGCGCCAAAACAATGTCGCTGATTAACGGGCGGAAGCTGGCTTGTTCTTGAAGGCACATTGCAGTGATTGCAATGGCATGGTGCAGGCTCCGGATCGAGAATCGCCTTTTGAGTAATGGATCCACCATCTGTATGTATTTCCTCCGATCCTTCAAATAAGGCCGACACTGCAACAAAAATGAAATGTTTATGCCTAAATACTAACTATGATGGATTCGACATCTTGACCTTGTTTGATCTCTAATCCTTCAAATACTAAGTACTGTCAATCTAATTTCGTCGCAAATTAGGGTTTAGGGACTAAAGAACTCACCCACATAACAAGATTTTGCTCTCCCGGGATTTTGGTGCAGTCAATGGCCTTGCGCCCGGTGATGAGCTCCAACAGAACCACTCCGAAGCTATAGATGTCAGATTTTAGAGTGAGTTTGCCGCTCATGGCATATTCGGGTGCACAATATCCATAGGTTCCCATCACCCGTGTCGAGACATGAGTGTTGTCGCCAACCGGTCCTAGTTTGGCAAGCCCGAAATCTGACAGCTTGGCGTTGAAATCATTGTCCAACAATATGTTTGAAGATTTCAAGTCGCGATAAATGACAGGCGGATTTGCTTTGCAGTGAAGATATTCGAGGCCGCGAGCAGCGCCAACAGCAATCTTCAACCTCGTGCTCCAACTGAGTGGCGTCTGAGCAAGCTCTGCATTCGAAAACAGAAATAAGAACTCGTACAATTCATGGATGCTTTTGAAAGAAATCAAACGAAAGGTCATGTGAGGCCATCTTCTTAGCCCAACATTCTTTACTTAGTCAAGTTTTTTTCCCCCTCTACACGAAGCACCTAAATTCTTAAACCAGCATATAAAACCAGAAGATAGCAACACATTCATCACGATATAGGCATGAAATTAGGCAATCCTTCAAATTGATTCAACGTTGAAAGCTCAATCTATAGCCTAATTCGTATCCAATGTGCTCATTTCTCAATGTGCATCTAAAAAAGTGGTTAAGGGCTCATCAATAAAGGGAAAAAACAACAAAAAAACAAAACATAACATAGTGCAGTTATTTGAATGATATTTCCCTTTTCTTTATGTGTCACTATCATTTGTTTACAGCAATTAAGACTAACAATGAGACAGTGGTCCAAAATCTTGAAAACAATAAACAAACAAGTACTCAATTCAATTAAGAAATTCAACTAGAAGAATGTACCAAAAAGATGATTCTCCAAGCTGCCCATTTGCATGAACTCGTAAACAAGGAGCCTCTGGTCGCCATCAGTGCAATAACCGATCAAGTTCACGAGATTCGGGTGGTGCAAAAGACTAAGCATTAGAACCTCCACAATGAATTCTTGATTCCCTTGCAGCCCTTCAAGATTAAGCTGCTTCACAGCAACAACCTGATCATGGAAGCGAACGTATCAACACCATTTCAAGCATAAGTTGCACCAATTATCTAACTAAGACACCAAATTTCATACTTCTAAAATTCAATATTTTCAAAAAACAGAGAACATATTTACCAAGCCAGATTCGAGGCGGCCTTTGTAAACGCTCCCAAAACCTCCTTCACCAATCAAATTAGCCTCCCTAAAGTTCTGAGTTGCATGAGCAAGGTCCTTGAAGGTGAAGCTACGAGCAGCATTGCCCTTCGAGGGATTATTGCCATCCTTGCCCTTTGCTCTCGTGGCACCTCCCTTCTTCACGCTCACTACAAAACTCGAACAACACCAAAAACAGTAAGACGATACATTAAGCAATACACAAAACCTCCCAAAACAAACAAACCTAATAAAAAATAGGCCAAATTTTAAAAGCTATATGCCCATTATCTCACCACTACCATTCAAATTGGCTTTTCGCTTCCCACCAACTGCACAACAAGAAAACAAATAAGCACATCAAAATGTAAACACATTCATCATACAAACAACAATGATCCACACATTCACATTGAGGAAAATATAACGAACACGAATACGCGAACCTGAAGAATTAGTGGATCTTGGGACTATATCTCCTCCATCATAATCCCTCGCATCCTTATTGGGAGGACTTATGCAAGAAAAGCAACCCATTTTTCTTCTTCTCTAGCTTAAACCCCAAAATTTTCAACTTCCTCTATCAAATTTCTTTTGCCCTAAAACTAATTCTTTGAATGGAATCCCAATTGAATTCACCTAATATATACCAGATCAATCCCTCATTAACATTTATAACAGGGAAGAAAATCGAAAAACAGAAAAATAATTACTAGGAGAGAGAGTGCGTGAGAATGTCACGTTCCCTCCTATAATCCAACTACCAAAATCCCCAGAAACAAACATTACACCCTCAAATCTCCCAATAGATCTATGCCAAGCACAACACCCTACTAGAACAATTCAAATTCCACACACACACACACGCACTTGTCAAACAGTGTGTGAAAAAAGACTGAATTTTTACAAACAAAGAGAGGAGCCACTTTAAACTAGGTACATTCAAATTTGACCATCACAAGTAAAACCCAGAATTCAACGGCAAAGTTGGCTTCTTTCCCCCCGCCCCCAACGTTAACGTTACAGCCCCTTTTCTAGCGCCGCCTTTAACGGTTAAATTCCTGCTCTTTATCTTCCTCTTCCTCTTCTCACTCTAGAAAAAAAAAAGATCTTTTGCTTTCTCATGAATTGTTTAGTTAGTGTGTGGAGGTTGTGGGCCTTTTGGGGAAAGCAGCGCAATAAAAGCACTCAGATGAGTGTTTTCAGGTCACTCTCATACACAGCTAGCATTTAAACGTTTGGGTATGGAAGCAGCTGAAATGACCGAAATGCCCCTGTTTCTCGATCGATTATACTAACAATGGCCACACTGTGTGATACGCTCGATCGATACTTAAAAGGATGATTCATACTTAAAGGATGTGTATGTAATTCGATTCTTGTTAGTTCAATCTCATCGAGCGATATATTTATTGTCAGCAACTAAATTATTATAATACCTTGGTTCTTGATCGATCGATAGACTTAAATCAGTGTAATACAATTTTTATTGAGGATATTTGTGTATTTCGGTTATTGTTCGTTCGATCTTATTGAATGTAATATTTATTGTTCGATTACATATTTACTGTCACGCGTCGGCAGACTTGTTGTGGTACGAATCTTGATTAACTCAATGATTATGAAGGCCATTTTAATAATTACTTTTTGATGGAATTTTGACGGTGAGACAAAAAAGGGGCCTAGGTTTGGATTTGTTGGGAAAAGGGCATTCACGATTTCACATGGGGACAATTTGCATGGCAATATTTTTCTTTCGGGGGTTTATCTATCTTTAGAATAGATTTGTGGAGCAGTTTTTTATTTTCAAATTGTTGGGATACATTTGATTCGGGGTTCTTTTATAATGTTTTATTTGTTTGGGTGGGGCCTAAGTGTTGTCAATGAGAATGTGTAATTGTGTATATAAAGAATCACACTATAGAGATCATTGGTGTAATGGTGCATATAAAGAAGTGTTAATCCCATCAAATACCCAAGATCATGGTGTATATGTAAAAACATGCAAGAAATACATAAATGTTTGAATTGTCTTTTAAATTTGTCAAATAGCTAAGAACACACAATCAATTTTCTATACTTTGTTTTATTATGATCCGACGCTTCTAAAATGGTATCAAAGTCTAGGTTTTATTGAGAAAATATAAAATATCTAATTAATAATGTATTATCCTAACAAAGGAGACTCCAGGAAAAAATATGAATCTGGACTCTTGTCTGAGATGCGATGCATACAGGTTTCTTCTCCAGAAATTGGAGAGAAAAGGAGAACATCTAAGAGATATTCTTAGATGGACCGAAACAAACTTTGAACATTATGTTCAAAATGGTGGTGAGAACAAGAAATTCTAGTTGTCCACATAAATTTGAGGAGAGCCGGTGAACGAGTTATCAACTTCAGGAGGCATTGAGAATCATTAGAGATAGCACCCATTCACCACGGATAGAGGCAAAAAAATAAAGGAGCAACATTGCACTAAGTTTCAAGGAAATTACACTGGACCTCAAGTTTGGTGGAATATAGAGAGATCCAAAAGACGGTGTAGTATTACGACAACAACATATATGGTGTACTACAGGAGCTAAGTAGGATATCTATGCAGCAGGATGAGATTCTCACCCTATTGCGAAGTATCCAGAAAAATATTGATGGCCTAGAAAAAGATACATGCCATAGAATTGTCAACAGACATACGAGTGGAAATCAGTTTTCATCTATAGAAACGATCGACGACAAAGCTCGACCAGAAAGAATAATTCGACTATTGAAAAGGGAAAACGAATACTCTTGAAAGAGTAGGATTAAACAACTTGCAGGAGTTAGTATTGGAATAAATTGTATATGAGCTTAGATTTTGAATCTATATTTTGTGTAGATCAATTTAGTGTATTTATGTGTTCAAATCCATTGTGAGATGAATGAACAATTAATGCACAAAAGTTGGCTTCTTAATGGTTGGGAATAGTTTTCTATCCCACATTGGAAAATTAAGGAAGTTCTAAGTTATATATAAATGAGTTCACACCAATAAGGAATAATCACGTGTGCACCATCTATGGTGCACCCTAGTTGGTTTTTAATTAGCTATTTTATGACTAACTCAAATGCCTACGAGGATGGTGTGAAGCACCATCCGAGTCCGAGAGTCCGAGCACGAGCACGAGCACGAGCACGAGCACGTGCATGTCGCACTTGTCGCATTGGGATCTTTAGAGGCGTACTTTGCACTTCGCACGTGCGCATCGTCGCTAGGAGCTTTGAGGAGCCACAAGTTTTGCCAACATCGCACCTGGAGATGGCTCGGGCGACCCGTCGGACTCGACCACGTGGAGGGGTGGTTGGACTCGTGCATGCACGAACCATCTGTAGTAACCCGAAAATTTTATGGTTCTAATTAGAGTTTAATTAAGTCATAATTAGGGGCTTAAAGGCATTGCATCCTTAAATTGATAAAGAAGTGTTTGATAATTAGAAAGGGATAGAAATTCGATTAATTTCTAATCGAATGAATAGAAATTAAAAGAAGTGGTTATTATTTAGAAAGGAGTTTTATTTTGATAAAATATGAAATATATGATTATTGTTGTGTATGTTTGGATGAAATTTTATTAAATAAAATTGTTCTAAAGGAAGTGTATTAATTATTATTGTTTATGTGAGATTTATTTATAAAATGAGATGAAATAATGTTTAAGCTATTAAATGGCTTAAATAATTTTATTTTATTTATATCAAGTGAGAAGAAAATTATTTCTATGATTTTCGAAATTTATGGATTAATTGAATAATTATTTGATTATTTGTATATAAAAGGATTAAAAGTATATTTATATGATTTGCAATTCAATAATGGATTTAATTGTTTTGGATCTTTATATTAATGAGAAAATTGAGTTTTACTATTAAAGAGTATTAACTATCAATGTTAGCAAATTTTAATAAATATTTGTATAATTTTAGAATTAAGAAAAGGAAAAGAAAATGAATAAAAATTTAATAAGCTACACATATAGGAATTCTCTAGAATCTTTTACATTTTAAAACCATCTTCCATCCTCATTTTCTCCATATTCACGGCACCTTCACACATGCACATACAAATTTTATTTTCAATTTTAATTTATGATTTAAGGGTAGAATTAATGGGAAAACACTCCAAGGAAGGTAAATACATTGTTTAATTCAAGTTTTGTGTTTTAAATTGATAAACATGATGTCCTTATGTATTGAGATTTGAAAATTTCATGTGAAAATTTAAGGTTGATTTGTTTAATTCTTGTTATGTTTATTGATTTAATTATGCTTATGATGCATAGTTAACATAAGCTATGGATTAAATTCTTTAAATTCATGAAAGTTGAAAATTAAAGTAGCATCTTGAACCCTAATTTTGTATGTGAATTATGTGTTATGATTTGATTAAATTGAGCTTAGATATGTGTAATTAAGTGAGAATAAACATGATTTGATAAAAGAAATTGGAAGAAATTGAAAGTCTACATGATTTCATAATTTTCGAAAATTATGAGATTTGGGGATCTTTGAGTTGTTGATTTTATTTGATATAATTGATATGATTTTTGAAATCTAGAGTATAAATAATACTTAAGTTGAATTTATAAGATTTTATGGACTTGAAATAATAAATGTATATAAAATCCCTAAAGTTTCGAAAATTAAAGGGGTTTGCATGATCTTTGATTTCTTGATTTTATTTGATGTATTTGATATGATATTTGAGATCTATGATATAAATAATGACTAAGATGAATTTATGGGATTTTATGGAGTTGGTATGTATAAGTTGAAAAATTAAAGTTTATACTAAAGTTGTGAGATTTATATGATAAGGTTGATTAAGATCTAAGTTGATTATGGATTGATGATTATTGATGATGGATAAGTGTACATATGAGTTATTTGGAATTAAATGGATTTTGGTTTGTAAAGTTCATGTACTTACCTATGTATATGGGTGAAGGGCATAACATGATTATGGTGTAAATGGATTAATTTAAACTTGTTTCAAGTTGTTAAGTGTATGTTTAGACATATGGTGATGATTGGTGGAGTTTGGGATAAGTTTGATTGATTTGGTATTGAAACGGCTATTCAATTTATAAACGTTACTCTGCCGAAATTTTGTTAGAAATAGTATATTAATAAGATATTTTGATGATAGTTGAGCATACATAGAAGCTCGTTGATGTTAGACGACGTCTTGTGCGATTTTGATGTCGGACATAAGCTACGTCTTAAGGGGTTGTTAGGTTTGGCTAAGATTAGACGGTTTAAGCTTGTTGTGGAGTTATCTATGCTCGTTTGGTTATATGAGACTTCGTTAAGTCTCGCTCGATGTTTAAGATTAAAGGATGAAATGATCAAGTGTTGATAGACCATAGTGTCTCGATATCGAGAAAATATAGTCGTATCGACGACTAAGATAATCATGTTCTTGTTTGGTTCGTGATAGGCTTTTATGCCGATCTATATTGATTGAAGAAACAAGAAGAAGCGAAAGAAATGGAAGACGTAAGGTACAAGGTCCAGTGACTATCGCCAGTGGGTATATTATATTTTCTATAAAGATATGCTTATGCTTTATATATTTTCAAATGATATGATATGCATTGCTTGCAAAGTTTCAAAGTTAATTGACTTCCCTAAGTTTGAGCATGAACATAAGCATAAGCATGATGCACTACCTATCCACGGGAAAGAAAGAAAGAAAAAGAAAGAAAGAATTTACCGACGTCGGGTATGACCGTAGTTGAGAACCTTCGGGTCCAACTCGGGTATGTGATATTAAAGTGTTTGAGAAGGAGGCCTACTTCTCAACACGCATAAAGAATCCGTGGATATGGGAAGGAGAGAAGAAAGATGCATACCGACATGAAACATGCATATGCATATGATATGATGATATGAGTATGTATGAGCAAGTAAGTATTTATTTATGAAAGCATATATTATGGCAAGTCAAGTTATAGCCCTAAGGGCAAAGTTTTAAATGTTTTTGGCGACCATCGAGTGCATTTTAGACTCACGCCCGCATATATTTCTAAATATGCAGGTTGAGCTAGAGAGGATGTTGAATCGAATCTCAAGAAAGGACTTTCTAAGTAATTTGATTCGTGATAATATTGAAAATTTGTTGATGTTATTCAATTGATGTTCACATGATTTGATGCCCACGAATTATGTCTTCACACATAATTTCTCAACCACACTTTCCGTTGACGAACTCTGGCCTTTACTCGTTTATGTGTTCTCGCTATAACAAAATGATCATATTCAATGCTCATATGAATTAAATCATTGATAAATTTTCAAAGTTTTCAAGCATGCTCAAATATGTACATTCTTGATAGTGGTTATTTCATTATGATTCTCGTCCTCACCGTTATTCTTCTCGTTCGATTCTTTATTGTGATTTGAGTACCATAAATTCATCCTTCGCTCAACTTTATATCTTACTTTCTTGAACCGTAAATGTTCGATTCATTCATAATGAAAGTTCTTGTCATCTTTCTCTTAACATATGTTTGAGCCGTTGTCGTTAAATTTTCTTCTTAACCACGAGTTACGGCCTAATTACCTGATTAGGTAGTCGGGTCGTGACACCATCACATCGGTTCGGGCTAACGATCGACCATGGATCGACCTTGGTTCGGGTCAGCAGTTGGGCCTTCGCACCACTTCACGAACAGACACCTTGGGCTATAAAAGGGACCCTACAGAAGATGATAAAACACACCAAACAAAGATAATCAATCTATACACCAAACAAAGATAATCAATCTATCTCATTCATTCTTCAAAAACCTCCCTGTTCCGAGTATCTAGTAGTTCGCCGGAAATACATCTAGTAGTGTAACTATTCGTATTTGTTAAACCTTAGTATCTTGGAGATAATTACTGTTGAACCGCATACACTATAGCGGAGTAAAATTATCTTGCGGAGAAAGAGTCTAACTCTTGCCTCGGTTTTATCGAAGCTTTGTTATATTCGTATTTCTACGTACCAATTTCTAACAATAGCAAGATAATTTTTTGTGGAAATGGAGACAAGTCGAAGCAACGTTCCGAATGCCCAAGTTGTAATATTCCAAAGAGCTGCCTGCTTAAAATCCGCCTTAATAAAGAGATGCTAATAATAAATTTTTGGGAAAACCTTTATTTTTATAAAAATAAAAATTAATTAAGAGTTCGAATGATTTCATATTGGCATGCATCAGCATGATATGTGAAGAAATTTTGAACTATTAGTTTCGCCACCTGATTAATTGAAATAAATGTCAAGGAGTAATTTAATAATAATAACAAAGCATTTATAGCTTTGTGGAGCTATTACTTAATTATATATGAAAGTATTTGTAGCTGCAAGAAGCTATTACTTATTAATTCAAAAGACAAGATTTTATAATTGAACACCTAGCGCCTATACAAATCAAATTCTTATTATTTAAACCACTAACGTGTTGCATTTTATGTGCATGAACAACATTGGCAACCTGACAATAAATTGTCTAATAATACAATATATGCATATGTGCTTATGTACCAAACCAAGATGTTGAATTAAATCATTTAGCTTAATTAAGTAATCACCATAAGGATATATATATATATATATATATATATATATATATATATATAAGTATAACTATGTGATGCATAGTGGTTATGTTCAGGTGTGCGTGTGTGCTTGGGTCATATGTATTAGTGTGTGTCGAGCATTGTTTATGAGTATGACGTGTGTGTGCAATGCGTGTGGAAATGCATGTGCATTGGGTGACAATTGTCACCCCAAGTGAACACCACCCCAGAACCCATCCCATGACAACCCTTCATCCCCCTCACTATGCTTCATTCTACCAACTCCACAAGAACTCTCACTCTTCCCATTTAATTCTTTTTTTCTTCTTCTTGCAGACCCACTCTAAGGAACTTCTCTCTCTAGTTTGGCTACCATTATCATACTCCTCTACTTGCCGTACAACCACCGAAGCCTTCCCAAGCCACGAGCTCCATTTCATTCTTCAGTCCTTCCGATTTCTCGATGGATCCTCCTCAAGGTGAAGAATCTAAGCCTTTCACTCAATAGTGTTGGAACTACATACATGCATGTATGCATATATGCTTGAATGTGCTGGGTTTATAAGTATATGTGATTGCATGTTGTTGATTTGGGTAGAACTAGCGAAATTGATGCATTGTATGTTGATCTTGTGAATTGAGTGTGAGAAAATTGATAAGCTTGATTGTGATTGGGGTGATAAATTCACCATTTTGTGCATTACATGTGCACATAAGGTGCTTGAGGAAATGCATGAAAGAAAATTTATCAAACTATGAACTTATATAAAAACTGGGAGGTGGCTGGACAAACAATGATTTTATAAAATTAATAGACTAAGTTTTACTATTCCGAATATCACCAAATTTTAATATGTTGAATTTATATGTGTCTAGTATTCCTCTGTAAAATTTCATGTCCATCCAAATTAATTTACTATTTTAATTGTATTTTCCAAAAACACTGCACAAAACTGTTAAATTACCATGTTCATCACCCACGGTTTGTTGCTTTCGTTTTTAGTTTGGATAAATGTAAAACTACGAAATTTGGTATAAACATAATTTAGGATGTCTAGAATCGTTCTGTAAATTTTCAGAATTTTCTAAAACTGTTTACTATTTTATTCAGAATTTACATATGAACTGCACAACACTGTCTCGGCAGGGATAACTTGTTTTAAAAAAATTATTTTTAGCTCCCAACCTCATGTGAATTTTGGAATGAGGGTTTTTCTGCATTAAAGTAGATTCAAATGGCTTTCCAAAATGATGAGTCTCATCCTTATATCCTTCTTAATAAGCCCTCGGTGAATTTTTGAAGTTAATGCATTCCAGTGAATCCTCTTGACAACTTCCTAAGTCCATTTTTTCTATTTCAATAAACTATTCAAGTCCAGATTTTACGAGGGCTGTTCGAGCCTGTTGTAGTCTGACTTTGTCTTCGGTTTCTTCATGAAAGATGTTCCTTCTCATGTCTAGTTGTGACCTGAAAAGTTTGATCTCAATCCAAGTCCTTTAGGTATGTTTTTCGATCACCCAAAATGACTTACCCGAAATTGTCCATTTTCAACCAGTCAACTTTGAGCTCTTGTATCTCTTGATGTGTCGGGTATCTTCCGAGTCTTTCTTAATAAAACATGTAGTTCCTGTTACAAGGTTTCCAGAATGGGATCTCTCTCCCATTTTGGCATTGTGAGTCAAAAGTTACGAGCCTCGTAAAATCGCTTGTCGTTAAGTCAAATCTGGAAATCATGAAAAATATTCTTAGTATAGAAGTTAGTTCGAGTTGCCCAATTTGAGATCCTATATCTCCATAACCACAACTCGTTTAGATCTGATTCCTTCTTAGAACTTGTAGTACATGATTAGAGGTTTCCATAATGTATCTTTACGCATCCATGGGTATTTTGAGTTAAGAGTTATGAGTCATCAAAGTGTATCTGTTGGACAGTTTTACTGAAAGTTAAAAACTTAAAATTTGGTTAAAGTGTTGAAAATTCTTGTTGCACACAAAAACGTGTTTTCTAATTATGTGACATCATTTGTCTAATTATGTGCATTCCTTGACACGAATTTCATTTCAATGCTTAAATATTTCATGATTTAGATAAGTAAACGCAACATGGTATTCTTACAGGAACTTGACTTGGATGCAAGTATGTGACTAAGTGTACATACGTGACTACTTGATTTCATACCATATCATGACATGCATTAAAAAATATAAATATGGATCTAAAGATCCAATGGGAACTCTGACTCCAAATCCTAAACCCGAAAATAGATAAAACTAGAGCTTAAGACTTGGGTTTTGAGAAACCATTATTAAATAATCGTGCCTAAGTACTAGATTCATCTTGTAGGACTGGTTAAGGTTTATCCAAGGACAACCAGTGGATATGTACGAGTATGATGAGCTGTTGGTACCACTCCGGTGACAGGTGAGATCTATTTTCTGCAATGTATTTCGGGTTATTAAGCCCCAAGATATTTATTGAAATTGAGAATTGCATGCTGTTTTTATGCTCATTACTTGGTGCTGACCTTGGAGCGGTTAAACCGCTACGGCTTCGGCCGGGAGTAGTTAACGATCGTGTCTCGAGCTAAGTACTGGCTGGGGTAGTGTACACGGAAGTCCGGGCTGGGTGAACTTGGCCAAGTTCCCTAGTCTTGGCGAAGGCGACCATTAGTGGAACGTTGTTTTCCCCTATGGTCCAGTAGGTAGCACAGATGTGATGAGCAAAGGAAGTATATCGCGATACGAGCTCTGCTCGGAGAAAACTATATTTTGCATATATAGGGTCAACATTTTTCTATTTAAAACCTGCCCTATGATATGTGTTTAGCATGCTCTTTTCTGGAACTGTTTATGAACTGTTATTTCTCAAAATGGGGCATAAGATCCCACTGAGTATGCTAGTACTCAGCCCAAAACTCTTTTCAAATGTTTTCAGGTTGAGGAGCTAGCATGGCCGAGCGAGACGACTATGGCACCTGGGTATTGACCGGTCAAACAATCCAAAACTCTTGGTAGTCTAGTTTATAATATCTTCCTGAAGCTAAGCTTCACCTGGGTAGTGACAGTGTCAAGTGTCAAGTGTTTGCTTTCCGCTTTCGAGTTACTTAATAAAAAAACGCATAGGCCCCTATATTTGAGATGACATTTGCACCACCCTGTTCTTGTGTCAAGATTTTGACTATTTCACTATTTATTCGAATTTAATTTCCTTTTAAGTTGTTTGTTCATTAGGATCTCGTCATAAGTTTGATGTTCTAACACATATATGTTATATTACTTCAACATAAATATAATATTATATGTGTGACTATCTTCCTTTTTCTTGTCATTTTCTTATTCCACTCATAACTCGTGATATCCCTCTGTCCCGACCTAGCTGGTCGGTGGGATATTAGACAAGTTCATGCCGAAAAGTCGGAAAAATTCTCGGGTTTTGAATTTAAGCGTTGGCAATCTAAAATGCTTTTCTACCTTACTACTCTCAATTTGGCTCGTTTCTTGAATGAGTCACCTCCTACTGTGGAGGAAGATGAGACTGATGAACAAAAACACAATGTGTTAGATGCATGGCATCACAACGACTTTCTGTGTCGCAATTACATCCTCAATGGGTTAGACGACACTCTCTATAGTGTTTACTCTAATGCCAAGACGTCGAAGGAACTATGGATCTCTTTAGAGATAAAATACAAGACGGAAGATGTCGGTCTAAAGAAGTTTATCATCGGACGCTTCCTAGATTACAAAATGGTGGATAGCAAGACGGTACTTGAACAAGTGCAAGAACTCCAGTTGATCCTGCACGATATTCTCACCGAAGCTATGGAACTTTCTGAATCCTTTCAGGTTGCTGCGATCATCGAGAAATTACCACCGATGTGGAAATAATTCAAGAACTATCTCAAACACAAACGTAAGGAGATGGGACTTGAAGATCTTATTGTATGGTTGAGGATCGAAGAAGACAACCGCAAATCTGACAATATGGCAAAGAAATCGTCTATGGAGGCAAAGGAAAATCTAGTCGAGTCTAGCACCAACAACAAGAAATGAAAGTTCAACGGAAAGAAGCAAGACCCGAAGAAGCAAAAGAGGATCAAAGGAGATTGTTACATCTGTGGCAAACCCGGGCACATGACGAAGGATTGTCGAAAACCAAAGAAGAAAGATGGTCACCAACAAGCAAACATGACGGAGGAAAAAACGATACCCCTTGACTTAACTGAACTTGATTTATCTGCTGTTGTAGATGAAGTCAACATGGTGGGCAACCCAACTGGGTGGTGGGTTGATACTGGTGCCACAAAGCACATCTGTGCTGATAAGTCAATGTTTTCCATCTATGAACCCGTCACCGAAAAAATGAAGTTGTACATGGGCAACTCCACGGCTTCCAAGATCGTTGGAACGGAAAACGTTGTGCTAAAGATAACTTCGGGATTGAAAGTGACGTTGACCAACGTGTTGCATGTTCCCGGCATTCACAAGAATCTTGTGTCCGGTTTTGTTTTGAGCAAAGCTAGTTTTAGACTAGGTTTTGAAGCAGACAAAGTTGTAATGATAAAAAATGGTCACTTTATAGGAAAATGCTATCTAGATAATGGTATTTTCAAGCTAAATGTCAATGTAATCTCTAATGATGAAATAAAGGAAAGTGTTGCATATGTGATTGAGTCTCCTAATTTATGGCATGATAGATTAGGACATGCAAATTTAAATACACTACGAAGATTAGTGAATTTAGAACTATTGTCAAAAATATCTTTTGATCAACACAATAAGTGTGAAATTTGTGTTGAAGCAAAAATAACAAAGAAACCTTTTCATTCGGTGAAAAGATCAACCACACCTCTAGAATTGATTCATACCGACTTATGTGATTTAAAACTTGTGCAAACTAGAGGTGGAAAGAATTATTTTATAACATTTATAGATGATTGCACAAGATTTTGTTACGTGTATCTTTTGAGAAGCAAAGACGAAGCATTTGAAGCTTTCAAAAGTTACAAAAGTGAAGTTGAAAATCAACTCAACACCAAAATCAAGATGATTCGAAGTGATCGTGGTGGCGAGTATGTTGCACAGTTTGAAGAATTCTGTCGTGAAACGGTATTATTCATCAAACAACGACACCTTACTCACCACAATCAAATGGTGTTGTCAAACGGAAAAATAGAACGTTAAAGGAAATGATGAATGCTATATTGATTAGCTCGGACTTATCACATAACATATGGGGGGAAGCTATCCTTTCGGCAAATAAAATATTAAACAAGTTACCCCAAAAGAAACAAGATAAAACTTCATATGAATCATGGAAAGGTAGGAAACCGTCTTACAAATACACGGAAGTGTGGGGGTGTCTCACAAAGGTCGAAGTACCAAAACCAAAACATGTTAAGATAGGCCCTAAAACTATTGATTGCATCTTCATAGGATATGCAAACAATAGTAGTGCATATCATTTTTGGTACACAAGTCGAAAATACCCGAAATGCATGAGGGAATGATCATAGAATCAAGAAATGCTATATTTTTTGAAACTATATTTCCCAAGAAAGAAAAGAACGATGTAAGTTTTAAGAAAAGAACTTATCAAGAAAACTCGTTAGAAAATGTTGGACCAAATGTTGACAAAAATTTTAAGCCAACACCCGAACCAAGACAAGGAAAACGAACAAAAAGTGCAAAGTTCTTTGGTCCAGATTTTGTGGTTTATTCGTTGGAAGATGATCCTAAGACAATCGAGGAAGCATTGTCTGGTCCTGATGCTGCTCTATGGAGAGAAGCTATCAATAGTGAAATCGAATCTATATTGAACAATCACACTTGGAAAATCGTTGACCTTCCTCCTGGTTGCAAACCTTTAGGATGCAAGTGGATTCTAAAGAGAAAGTTCAAAGCCGATGGAACTATTGATAAATATAAAGCACGTTTGGTAGCTAAGGGTTACAAAAAAAGAAAGAAAGGTGTGACTACTTTGATACATACTCACATGTTACGAGGATTACATCCATAAGAACGCTACTTGCTGTAGTTGCGTTGCATAACCTTGAAGTACACCAAATGGATGTAAAAACGACATTTTTAAATGGGGATTTAGAAGATGAAATTTATATGGAACAACCTGAAGGGTTTGTTATCCCCGGATAAGAAAACAAAGTTTGCAAACTTGTTAAGTCTTTATACGGACTTAAACAAGCACCCAAACAATGGCATGAGAAATTTGACCAAGTGATGATGTCAAATGGATTCAAAATTAATGAATATGACAAATGCGTTGTCATTAAAGGGACATCCGATAATTTTGTCAGTTTATGTCTTTATGTTGATGATATGCTCATAATGGGTAGTAATCATGATATAATCATGAATACTAAAGAAATGTTGAAGATGACATTCGATATGAAATACTTGGGGATAACTGATGTGATTCTAGGAATTAAAATTTCTAGAACACTTGATGGAATTGTCTTATCACAATCTCACTATGTTGAGAACGTGCTTAAGAAATTCAAAGCTTATGATCTACCTCCGGCTAAGACACATTTTGATTTAAGTCTTCACTTAGCCAAAAATCGAGGAGACCCGATATCCTAATTGGACTATGCTATGGTCATTGGAAGTCTAATGTACTTATCAAATTGTACAAGACCCGACATAACATATTCAATTAGCAAGTTGAGTCTGTTCACAAGTAATCTAAGCAAGGATCATTGGACCGCATTAACTAGAGTTCTAAGGTATTTAAAACACACTTTGAACTATAGTTTACACTACACAAGATATCCAACTGTTTTGGAAGGATACAGTGATGCAAATTGGATATCCGACACAAAAGACTCCAAATCCACAAGTGGATTCGTGTTCACCATAGGTGGAGGAGCATTGTCATGGAAATCTTCTAAACAAACTTGTATAGCTCGATCTACAATGGAATCGAATTCATTGCCTTAGACAAAGTCACGATCTTCATACATGGGCGAAGAAGGCGAATGACTAAGAAATTTTTAGAAGATATTCCTTATGGTCGGAGCAGGGCTGGAGGAGGAAAACTTCGTCGTATTGGGCAAATTCTTCTTTTGAAGAAGGCCCAGTCGACTATTTGAGGATACCGTCGATTTTGTGAGCATCAAGCCTATAATCCCTCTTGGAGGCATCCTCGAGTTCGTTATATAGTGTAGGACCTCTCTTGCAACAAAAGCCGACATTGGAGGATTCGTTTGAGTTTTCATTCGAGCGAGTCGGCCGGTGGGCGGCCGGTGGGCAGGCATTGGAGGAGTCATTGCGGCGTTCCTTGAGCGAGTCGATGCGTGAAGCCGTCGGTGAAGCCAACATTGGAGGAGTCATTCTGCGTTCGTTCAGCGAGTCGCGGTGAAGCCGACATTGGAAGACACATTGGCGTCGCCGTGCAGACGAATCGACAAGGTTGAGATTGTGGAAACACCTATCGGCGTTTAGAGACTCAAGTCGATCGGTTGGCGGGATAGTGGAAGAATTGGTCCACAACCAAAGTGTGGAGGAGATGCGAGACAAGCTGGGCGAACTTCTTCTTTCATATTCCTTGAAGAGGATGAAGTCGAAGGAGAATCGGAGAAGGCGATGAAAGTGAAGAGTCGAGGTTTCATCAAGCGAGACCAAGTATGAGCGACGATATCTTCCCAATCCAGTTAGAGAGGAGAGGACAAAAGTTGAGGTAGCATGGTAATTTTCAACATCCGAATTCTCAGTATTGTGCTTTTGAAGTTGAATTGATTTATTTTTCTTTTGAGAATAGTATGTTTGATTTAAGTTTAATTGATTTATTATATCTTTGCCTTAAGCGTCCTTTGTGCTTATATTGTTACCACCGATGCTCGGTTGAGATGGTATTCTGCGGTGAAGGACTATGGATAGTCCATTTTTATTAGTGGAGTTCGTGCCATTGAAGCAGGCGCTACGTGGGAGAAACCCACGAGTTTTACATTTGTTTTGTTTTCTTTTGGTTTTGGTTGTGTTTTGTTTTCGTCTTTGTTTTGGTTTTACGTAGTGCGGGTTTACGTGTTTATCATTCTTGAGTTAAGGACAGTTTAATCAGTGTGGTGAAGCCGTGATGCTCGACTCTACAACAAGCACACTCGCCTATTATCGGGAAGTATCATCCTCTATAGTCATTTTGTGTTATAAATGTTTGGAGCATCGGGAGCGATGCTCGATTTAAAATGTGAGGGATGTTTACTCAGTTTTGTGTGCTTATATTTGATTATGAAGATATGCGAGAGCCGATTTATATTAAATATGAGTTTGACAACGAAAGTGATCGAGAGATTGGTTTGTTGTTGGGTAATTGGTATATGTGGATAGGGTTTTGCTATTGTGTGCATTTGTAGTGAAATATCCTTCGTAGTTGATGGTGGGGTGGTTGAGAGATCCCCTGTCATTAAGTTCGAGTCTAGCATTAGCGTGTCGAGAGGTTAGTTAGTGTTGAATGTTTGGTGAGGCGTGGGTATTTTATGCATTGTGTGCGGGTCTTTGATTTATTAATTGTGAGGATAGATTCGAACTCTAGAACACCGTCTCCAAGTCAGTGTATCGTCAATTCTTATTGTTGTCAAGTCATCCGCTTTTATACCTTATTTTATTTCTGCTTTCGTTCTTTCCGTGATAATCCCTTATGTTAGGACGTTAGTTTTCTTTTACTGCTTTTCGTGTTTGACAGAACCGTAGCCTGTTAAGCCTTCCTCGAGAGATTCGACTTGGGTCGACCTTACCATTCTATAAGGACCTCGTACTATTGCGGCGTCGAAAAGAACAATTTGGTCGGGTGTGGTAAGCCGTGATGCTCCAACTCTACAACATGCACTCGTCTATTATCGAGGAAGTATCATCCTATGGTCATTTATGTTATAAATGTTTGAAACCTTTGGGACGATGCTCGATTTAAATGTGGGGATGTTTACTCGGTTTGTGTGCGTGATATATAGTTTTGTATGCTTAATGGCGTGCCTTGTGCTTATTTTGATTGTTTGGACGTAAGCTTTGTCTATCACGAGTAAGTTAGGATCATGATTTGTCTGTTGAGCTACGTGGTATTAGTGTTGTTTTAATTTAGAAACTTTTGGTGGTATATGATTTGAGTGTAATGTGAATCGGCGAGATTGTGATTGATAGAAAATGAATAGAGGAGAATTGATGTGATTTGTCCGGCTAATGTTAGGGAGTGTTAACATTGTGGTTACCTATATACTTGTTTCGTCTATTGATTAAAAAAAAAATGTGTGAAAAGAGTAGAATGTGAGATTGTTGAAATGGAGGATGTGATTACATCCTCTTCTCGTAAATTGAGAAATGGACATGGGAAACCACGATAGGAAACTCGAGTTCATCGAGGTTCACCTTTGGAACATTGTTCCAAAATCATTAAAACATTCTATGTGTTTAAAAAGAAACTTGTTGCTAAAGGTGACCACATTAGTTAGTTCACCACTAACGGAGAGTTGAGTGCGGCGAGAGGTTACCCTTTTATTTATTAGAAATCAATTGCCGTCTTAGATTTATTTCACATTATTTTTGAATACGTAAACACCAAGTGTGGGGGAAAAGCAATAAGGTTTGAATGATTAGACTAAGAGTAAAGCTGTATGAGTTATCTTTCCTATTCTTACAAGTATAGACTTTGCTTGAGGACAAGCAAATGGATAAGTGTGGGGGAGTTGTTTAGTATGAATTTGTGCTGATTTTTGGTATTATTTTGTGTGTCATTTTCAGTGGTTTGTCCTATTTATGTCGTTGGTTTCATTAGTATTTATCGAATTGAACTTATTTCGTTTGTTTCGATGTTTTGTAGAAAAACGGCTTAAAATAGGATGAATTGGATCTGCCAAGAATCAACTTTATTGAATAGCATCTCGACAGGAGTCCGTAGGCGCAAACGGAGCATAAATCGGAGTTCAGACGAAGGAGAACGAACTGGCTCGCAATCGCGCCGCGCGTGCGCGTTCGCCCGTCGCATGGCCCCAGCGCCCACGCGCCTCGCCCAGCGCCCACGCCCGCGCACCTCGCCCCACGCCCGCCTAGTCCACCCCAGCGGCACTCACTCCGGCGCGCGTTGGCAAGTGCCTCGCGTTGAGTGGCCTTCAGCTTCGCCCATCGCGCAAAGTCCGGCCTTCATTGCCGCGGCGTCATTGTCGTCGCCCGCCCAGCGCTTCGCCGCGATACCGGCGCCGCTGCAGCGTTCAGCAGCGCTCGCGTCAAGGCGCCCGCCCCAACGGCCGCCTCGCCCTCGCCCGTCCGGCGCTTGGTTCCCAGCGCCCGCCGCTTCGTCTTCGCCCATATCACTTAACCCGGTAGCTGCACTCCAAGCTGCGTTGGGCGTGCGTCGAAACTTAGTGCGTCCGGCTGTGCTCCGTCCGTCGGCTGGGTGCTGATGTCTTCATCCGAAACTCCTCGCGTCCGTGCGTCGCGTCGCCCCGCTACCGAGTTAATTTTGTCGATTATAAAGGGTGAAACGCACGCGAAAACCCTAGTTTTAAGTTCCTATTTTATTTTGCTCTCCCTGCCTCTCCCGATTTCTTTTTCTTTTCTTCTTCTTTCCCTTTTCCTTTAATTATTTCGTGTTTGGGTTAACAATTGGATTATGCGATTTGGATATTTGGAAGGCAATTTGTACATGAATGGTTGTAAGTTTTTCGGTTTTAATTATGTCTATGTAATTGGGATTAGAATCATTTACGCCATGAGATAAATTATGATTTGTTGAGAAATATATGTTTAATCGTTCTTGTCTTCAGTGCGATTAGTGAATTGATGATTTGTGATTTTCCTATTTATATAAATTGGTTATTTCATGATCTTCATACATGGTGTTCGAAAGAATAGTGTAGGTTGATTGTGTGCTTATATTTGATTATGAAGATATGCGAGCGATTTATATTAAATATGAGTTTGACAACGAAAGTGATCGAGAGATTGGTTTGTTGTTGGATAATTGAGATATGTGGATAGGGTTTTGCTATTGTGTGTTTTGTAGTGAAATATCCTTAGTAGTTGATGGTGGGGTGGTTGAGAGATCTCCATCATTAAGTTCGAGTCTAGCATTGACGTAATCGAGATTAGTTAGTGTTGACCGTAGGGTGAGAAGCGTGGGTGTTTGATGCATTGAGTACGGTCATTGATTCGATGGTGTGAGGATAGATTGAACCCAGAACACCGTCTCCAATTCGTGTATCGTCAATTCCTATTGTTGACCAAGTGCATCCGTTTATCTGCTTTATTTTATTTTCACCCGCCGTCCTTTCCGTGACAGCCCCTTTTATGTTAGGACGTTAGTATTTCTTTTACTCGCTACGTGTTTGACATAAAACCGTAGCACTGTTAAGCCTTATCGAGAGAGATTCGACTTGGTCGACCTTACCATTCTATAAGGACCTCGCACTATTGAAGCGATAGAAAAGAACAATTTGGTCGAACAGATATCCGACACAAAAGACTCCAAATCCACAAGTGGATTCGTGTTCACCATAGGTGGTGGAGCATTGTCATGGAAATCTTCTAAACAAACTTGTATAGCTCGATCTACAATGGAATCAGAATTCATTGCCTTAGACAAAGCTGGCGAAGAAGACGAATGACTAAGAAATTTTTAGAAGATATTCCTTGTTGGGAAAAACCCGTACCTCCCATTATGGTGCATTGTGACAGCATGTTAGTCATATGGAGAGCTAAGAGTAGCATGTACACCAATAAGTCTCGGCACATTCATCGAAGACACAATACCGTTAGACAATTGATCACGACTGGTATAATGTGTATTGACTATGTAAGGTCAAAAGACAATATAGCGGATCCATTTACTAAAGGTATTAATCGTGATCAGTTATACAATGCATTAAGGGGAATGAGATTAAAATCCAAACTTAAAGAACGTTCATAATGGTAACTCAACCATGATAATTGGAGATCCAAAAAACTTGGTTCAAAGAGACAACTAAGTTATGAAGGTTCAAGTTATTCTCTTGGAATCTCAATAATCCATTCTCGTAGCTGTCCAAGAGTAACCCTGCAATTCGTGGTAAAGGGTAAGTTTTTAAGAACTTTTAATGTAGCCTTATTGGTGGAGTATAGCAGGATACTCTTCATAGAAGATCACCTATCTAAGTGTGAAGTGTGGGTCGCTTCAAATAAATAACATACGCATTAAGATATGGTCGAGGCGAAATGGACACAACGTGAGCGAAAGATATTGTATCTATTATTGTGTATGTGTTATTGTCTTGGTTTACACAAAAACTGGCCAGTTCAAGACATCGTGTTCACCAAACAATGAGTAAATCCGATAACACTATACTAAGGAAGGTTCAAAGCCAATAACTACCTATCCTGATGCAATAATAGGTCGTCGGGACATTGAAAAAACTTGCATTTGCATTAATCGTCATTCATGTGGGGGATTGTTGGAATAAATTGTATATGAGCTTAGATTTGGAATCTACATTTTACGTAGATCAATTTAGTGTATTTATGTGTTCAAATCCATTGTGAGATGAATGAACAATTAATGCACAAAGTTAGCTTCTTAATGGTTGGGAATAGTTTTCTATCCCACATTGGAAAATTAAGGAAGTTCTAAGCTATATATAATGAGTTCACACCAATAAGGAATAATCAAGTATGCACCATCTATGGTGCATCATAGTGGGTTTTTAATTAGCTATTTAATGGTTAACCCAAATGCCTACGAGGATGATGCAAAGCACCATCCGAGCACGAGCATGAGCACTTGTCGCATTGGGCGCTTTAGAGGCGCACTTTGCACTTCGCACGTGCGCATCGTCGCGAAGAGCTTTGAGGAGCCAAAAGTTTTGCCAACATGGCACCTGGAGATGGCTCGGAAGACACGTCGGACTCAACCACGTGGTGGGACGGTTGGGCTCATGCATGGACAAACCATCACGTCGGTTCGGGCTAACTGATCGACCGTGGATCGGCCTTGGTTCAGTCGTGATTGGGCCTTCGCACCACTTCACGAACATGTACATTGGGCTAAAAAAGAGACCCTGCAGAATATGATAAAACACACCAAACAAAGATAATCAATCTATCTTATTCATTCTTCAAAAACCTCTCTATTCCGAGTATCTAGTAGTTCACCGGAATACGTCTAGTAGTGCAACTCTCATATTTGTTAAATTGTTGTATCTTGGAGATAATTGTTGTTGAACTGCGTGCACCATAGCGGAGCAAAATTATCTTGCAGAGAAAGAGTCTAACTCTTACCTCGATTTTATCTAAGCTTTGTTATATTCGCATTTCTATGTACCAATTTCTAACAGTAGAATCGTTTGCTAACCTCAATATGGTGGATCTGAAGATGGACTAGGATATCCCAAAGGAGGAGCCACATATCCCACTGGAAGGAGTGCCACCTATCGATTCGATGAGATCAAAAGGTCAGTATGAAGTTAGACAAGGATATGACGCAAAATTTGCATCCGAACAAAGCAAGAATTAGAGCACGAGGAAGGAAGCAAATACCACAAATGCAGGACACAATTGTCGGGAAAGCCACCTTGGAGCCTATTCCTCCCTATGGATTGACGCTCGATCTTGACGAAGTCAATTTAAAATATAGGAAAGATATCATAGACGAGTAGGAAGCATCAATGATGGTTACAACAACAATGTTGGATCTTGAAAAACTCCATTTTGTCAAGATCCTTGAGGCAAGTCTAGCAGAATTTGTAGAACAATATTGGGAGTACTGCTGACTGAAAGGAAAAAAAAAAATTATGGCGCTTGACTTTACGAGGACCTTGTAAAAGGCATGATGGATACCTTCAAAATCTATTTCCCCAGATAAGGATATTTTGAGGGTTTCAATGAACAAAAGAAAAATAACTATTTGTTAGGTCTATACAATTTGAGACTGGTGGTCTTGAAACAAATGACGCTTAACAAATATCTTCAACTCTTTACCAAGTATCAATATCTAAACACGGTTAATGAAGATGATTCAAGAGAGTTATTTTTCCTAAAGTTTCCTAGACCATGGAGGGAGATGTTCATCAGGGATTACAAATTAGGAGCATATGCTGACGGTGTTTCAAGAAGAATGTCATATGTCTATAGGAAGCTGTCAGAGTGGTTGTAAACAAGAAACCACTAAGAGCAAACTCAAAAAATTGAGAAAGATCAACAAATCAGCCTCGCTAATATGTGATATGATAGATCTTCCAACATAAATTGGAGGGGAACTATCATATCAGAATATGAGAAATAAGAACAGATTTAAACCCTGTAACAAGGGAATGCGAGAAAAGATGAGTTCTTAGAGGCCAACGACGATGTGTTCGTGATAAAAAGTCAGATATTATAAATTTGGACAAAGAGGTGGTCCAACAAGAAGACGGTATCAAGCTCAAGGGTCCAATTCTCGAGAGCAAACACCAGTGAAAAAGACTTTCAGGAGAGCTCACACCAGAGCTAATGAAAGTTTTAAAGATTGCAACTGCTGAACGTGCGCGGCAAAGGGGCATATTTCCACAAATTGCCCACAAAACGAATAAAGAAGAATACGGAGATTCGAATCTACATCAGACATCGAGGATGTCATATACTACCAATAATTGGTATAGGTATACTAATTCGAAGATATACCATCAGATGAGAGTATATACGAACATGAAGAGATTTTCTGTGAAGAAGAAGAAGAATCTGATGCATACTCAGAATCAGATTCTGACTGAAAGATGAACGTAGAGATAAGCTAGGTCATACTAGTCGGATCATTATATCACAAAAATTGATGGACAAGATCATGAATAAAAATATGAGTATACAAAAATACCAAGGTTTTTCAGCAGCAAGAAAAATAGACTATGTTCTAAGGAACTTAAGTCTAGTTAAGAGGAGACACAACGTCGTTTACGGAGTCACGTGGTGTGAGATGTCGGTTCTATCCTAGTTTATTGATAATCAGATGGAGATGCAACTGATACCAACAAGTGATATCAGAGAAGATCTGCAAAATATGAAGCCAGAAATAACTAGTACGATGGAGTGGATTCATATTGGATCACTCCAGTTGATGATTAAAAATGTACTTAACCAGGGTGTAGATACACCAATTGATATCGTAATTTGTAATAAGAGGATATTGAATCATGTTGATTCAGTGTTGGGAACCATTTCAAGGAATCTATCTGCTAAACATATTATATCAATCTTTTATCCGAGGATTTCATATAATATCAAAGATTCCGATTTCAGCAGAGCCTTGTTATTTTATCATGATTTCAAAAGGATAGAGTTGGTAGACAAGGAAAACATACCTTATTCCACAACTTATTAGGTGTCTTATTCTCTTTCAAACTCACGTCATACGGAGTTATATATGGGGAAAGAGTTTATGAGATACCATATATCTTGAAAAAGGTAGCTAAAGCTAGCTATCCAAACAGGGTGGAAATTTCACCTTTAAGAGAAACAAATATCTAGATCAGTGACAAAGCGGTACTGCAGTACGGTGATAAACTTCATTTCTGCCTAATTTATAAGGCCATATTCGTTCAGTTTATAATTGATAAGTGATCATTTGAGCTATCATTTGATATGTTTATGTTTACCTTGAAAGATATTATGTCGTGTGTATTTCGTGTTATTTTAGCACAGGTTTTGATGTCAAAAAGGTGGATCACGATAAAAATGAATTGTTGGCCCGTGATAGCTCGCGACATTGTCGCGCGAAGATGTCTCGTGAGCAAAGATCGTGAAGAATGACGAATTCAGCCAAGCTACGCCTCACAACTTTTTCTCGTGAGGAAAACAAGCGAGGAACGACAGAGCTTGTTTCGTGACTTTAGCTCGCGACCAATGGTCGCGAGCCAATCTCGCGAAGAAGGACGTGCGCACAAGTAACGATATCTCGCAACATTCTATCGTGACTTTCTCTCGCGATCCGAATCTCGCGAGCCAAGGTGGCTTAGGGTTCCATATAGCCGCGAAGTCGAGACAGAATGAGAGGGCTTTACACAGACTTTTACAGAATACAATTTTTACCTTTTGCGTTTGATTTTTACAGAATAGTTTAGCTTAGCTTTTCAGATTTCTTTTGATTTCAGTTTTCGTTTTAGTTTTATTTGAGAGTTCAGAATATTTACAGATTTAAGTTGCTACATTATTCATCGTGGATTCCTACGGTTTCATCTATTCAATTTAATTCATGTTATCTTTATTTATTTATTGCTTTAGTATTTTAATTATGAGTAGCTAAATCCTGTATTGATCATAGGGTTTGTATGTCTGACTAGATTCGTATGATTTATCTGTTTATCTTGTTTGTCGTCCCATTCATGATTTATGATTCTTGACTTTAATTCTCATGTGTTGGTACCTGATCAATATTGATGCATGCTAGTTATGCGATTGATGTCTGGCGGAATTAATTGCGTAGTCGATATCTTGAATACATAAAACATATCTTACCTTAAGACCTGACGGAGATAGGTGAACTGTAGGAGATTATTCTTTGTGTGTTTTTGGTAATTAGCTTACTTCTTTTGAGACCTGACGGAGATAGGTGAACTGTAGGAGATTATTCTTTGTGTATTTTTGGTAATTAGCTTACTTCTTTTGAGATCTGACGGAGATAGAGTTTAGGCTAACCTACTACTATAGGTTGTCCTAGCGGAAGACTATAGTTACATTAGTGATCATTCATATGAATGTGGATTAAATTGGTAAACAGGTTAATAGATTAATTGTGTGAATCTGGTTAGGTTAAGTACATCCCTAAGGTCAGTCTTTTATTCTTGAGTTTATTACTTATTTCATTTGAGTCTAGTTTAATAATCACCTCTCTTAATATTGTTGTTGAATAATAATAAAGATTTTGTGTGAATTATTCGATGTGTCTTCGAGTATCAGACCATGTGGATGCGATATATATACTTGTTGTTTTTACTATCATTTAATTGGTAGAAAATTAAGTGATCATACGGAAATAGTCAAATATTTGAAGCCTTAAGATTATCATTTCAATGAGATAGAGTTATCTCTCAATCATACGAAATGAGTTTTTCTCAATCGTATAAGAGGAAACCTATTAGGGATATTCAACCACAAGTAATTAAAGTTGCGATCAAGTTGCAATGTCCAGATGAGTCCTCACAAGATTTGACACATGAGGCTAAGAAATCCATTTCAATTGTACTGTGTTATACTACCTAAAGAATCTAGGGTCCAACAACTAAGAAGGAACCCTAGATATTGGAGGCTTTTAGATGACCATCACAGGGAAAGTAAGATGAGAAGTGGGAGTCTTTATCTTAGGATGAAACTTCCTCAATAGGTGCAAACATGGTGAAGAAAAATAGTAGGAATGAAGCTGACAATTGACGAGAAAAATAGTCAAAGCTGGTGACAAGTAGTCAAAGCTTGCAAAGTAAAGTCAAAGTTGACTGATGAAAAGTCAAAGCTGACTATATCTACTTCAAGATGAAAGCATCAAGCTGATTCATGTTCTCAAACTGATAAAGACGGGAGTCCAACATGCTGATAAAGGACGGAGCAACCTCGACTATCCCAACATGAAGTCAACATACTGACAGAACACAGAGTCAACTCAACTGGAGAAACATAAAAATATGTAAGCCTTGAGTGTTTGACTTGTCACATATCGTAGCATATCAGTGGAGGATCATGAAATATCAGAAGACCTTTTCAGAGTTGTAAAACTACAGTGTACGATAATGCAGACCCTGACAGCGACCTACTAGGATTCAACGAGAAGAATTCAAATGACAATTAGAAGGACGTGATTGGTGCTTTATCTACTGACACTATTCATTGTCTTCTCTATAAATAAGTACAAAATTCAATCTTTGAAGGTTAGTAAAACGCTGCACATTTTTATTGTCTAAAGCATTCAAGCTCAAAGTTCAAGTCTATCAAATATCGATTTTGAAGCAGGAAGTTCATAGTGCTATCAGTAAACCTTCAAAGCTCATATATACTTATCAGCTCAAGATTTCAGTATACACTTCCTTAAGTCTAGGGTACTACATCTTGTTTATTTTAAGCCTATACATACCGAATTTATCGCATGTGACAACTCTGATTTTAGTTGGTAAATCCTCTACACAAAAACACTCACTCTCTTTCTCAAACAACCCACCAACATCACCATCACCCTCCTGACGAGCACCACCATCTCCAACTACCCTTCGTACGATCGCCGCTGCTGTCGCCGCAAGCACAACCACGTATCCTTAACCCGGACAACCATCGCGACCACCAATACCAAGTTTAGGCTTGTTTGGGAACCAAAGTTTGGAACAATAAAATCCATATTTAAATCGGCAAAGAAAAATTCAGTAGTCATCACTTTCCATCATCTTCTTCAGTCATTAGTCATGTCTCCTCCTTATCATCTTAAACTGCTTCAATCATATGTTGGTCTGCAGACTGAGAACCAGAAGCTCCAGATTTGGATTTGTTACGATGCTTATTATTATTATTATTATTATTATTATTATTAGTGGCGGAGTTACGTTGGGGCCTGGGGGCCCTTAGATCCCCCAGAATTTTTTAGTATTAGTAGTATATATTTAGTAATTAGACAAAGATTCCATTGTAGTCTAGATGGTTGGATTGATTTTCCATTATTTTTAAGACATGTGTTCGAAACCCAGCTCTCTCTTTCTTTTTCTTGTAGTTTTGTTCTCTTTTTCTTTTTTCCTTTTCATCATTCCGCTTTCATTCTCTTCTTTTTTTTTTCCTTTTCGTCTTTCCTCTTTTATTTTTTATTTTTCTTTTCCTGTAATTTAATTATATTCTCTTGTCTCTCTACTTTGTCTTTCTTTCTTTTCTTTTCTTTTCTTTTTTCTATTATTTGTATTATGTTGATAAAATAAAAATGTATATAAAAAAGTATAGCGGTTTATATGTGAACTAATATGATCAATTTAATTTCTAAATTTTTATGATGAATTATTCTAACAACAACCAACTGAATGCATCTAAGTTATTTAAATTCTTATTTTTAAGTATTTAAAAAATTTGTTGATGATAAAACAATCAAAATATAGATCAATTGAATATATGATGATTATTTTAGAAATATAAATATTGAAACAAATTATTGAATGAATTTAATTTCATACATTGAAAATGATGTGTTTGTTAATGATACCAATGAAATTATTATGCACGATTTCAGAAAATGAAGAATATAAGATAAATTTATGATGATGATTGTGTTTAACTTTAATTTTTTTAACATTGTGATATAATTTAAACAATATTATTTATTTTAATTTTATTTTTAAAAAATTGAACCCCATAAAATCTCTGGCTGCATCACTGATCATCGTCATCTTCGCTGCTCACGATTTCGCCTTCTTCAACTGCTTCAGACATATGTTGGTCTGCAGATTGAGAACCTGCATAAACTCCACATCGGGATTTCTTATGAAGCTTTCCAGCAATTTCCTTTCTGCACCTCTTGTTGATTTTGGGCCCCTTCACCATCTCTTCGAATTTTGTGTTGCCCAAATCAATCGGTTTAGCATATGATTTTGATTTCCCAGTGCAATTTTTGGAAAGCCCTCTCCTGCAATAAAACCCAATTCCACCTCGGGCAAAGTGAAAGAGAGGATCTTGATGATGGAAGTGGCATCCGGCCACAAGTAGGCGGATTGATTATGGTAGTGGTCATCCGGCCACAAGTGAGTAGGGGGATGGTAATGGTGTTTGATGGTAAAAAAAGACAACGTTTCATTCTAGGTGGAAAAAAATCACCTCAAATAAATTATCGTCCCATTAGTATTTTAGTACGGAGAAAAAATTCTAACCATAAATTATTATATTTATCAAAGTTTATGATATTTATAAAAATTTTAAAAATTGATGTCATAAACTAAAAAATAACTCAAAGTTAGACCATAAACTATAATTCATATATTAATCATAACATTTAGCCCATATCTATACCATCATGACACTAAATTAAGCTGGTAAATATATTTTTCTGCCTTATGATCAAACTTTTGAAATTACAGTAACCTGTATTTTCAATCAGGTATTAAAAAAAAGATACTATAAAACATTTACAAACTGTCTCCTACACACTACCAAGCAGCAGCCTTCCTATTTCCAATAGTCATAAAATTCCCTATTGCCAGCATAAAATTAGCTTCCCTTTTTTCGAGAATTGGAAAAAAATCAATATTCAGAGCTGCAATGCTAAATCTGGCTGCTGCTGAGGTAAACCAATCTGTAAGCTGGAACTCAGTGAGCCAGCGGGGACCCTCACGTTCAGGTCAGGCGGAGCTGCAAGGCTCCAGCCATACTGAGCTGGCACAGCCGGCCATGTCTCACCTTCGTGATGCGGCAAGGCGGCTGACATCTCCTGCAGCGTGGGATTCATGGTCTGTGAAGGGAATTGGAACCCTTCAATCGCCGGCACGGCCAGCCTCGATGTTGAAGCATCGTATCTGAGCATTCCACTAAAACCGTTTCTCTGAATCTGAGATTGCATCTGAGACTGATACATATGATCCTGCTGGACTTGCGGGAATGGCGTTCTCCATGGAGAGACATCGCCTTGTAAGCTGCCTCGTTCGTTCTGGTTGTTGAGTCGCCTGACAGCTTCGACAATTTCTTCAGAGAGCCCATGTGGGACGGAAGAGCTGCACTTGGGAGTTCTACAATCGACAGCAGGGTTGTTTGGGAAAACCAGTGGTTGTGAAGACGTGGCTCCATTTTCAGCAACCCAACCGGGACCATATCCTGTCCCAGGAGGCAAGACGTACTCTATCTTCTTCGACGCAACTTTCCAAGCTACGGGGCCAATATTTGCAGCAAATCTGGCCAGGCTCCTCGCATATGCTAAAGGTTCGTGCAGGCCCACCTGTACGTTCAAATGAGCATTTAATAGATTCGTACAAATAGTATGTAACCTCAGATTTGGCTTATTCCAGGAAACTAAGAAAATATTACTAGTAAATGTGCAAGTCCTTGAATGTGATAAGAATTAACATTTGCAATAAAGGCCCCCGTAAGAATGTGTCTAGACAGGGAGTTCTGCAGCATACATACCATCACGAGTTGCTTCATATCTCCCATGGAATTTGTAGAAGCGGACGAAATGTTAGGCGGAGAAAGGGGGTGGAATTGCCTATATGTATCGCGTCTGTTCTCATCAACGGTGAACTGTTTTTTACCGTATTTGATGTCAGCCCTTAAAATTGATGCTGCAAATCAGAAACAAAGGTAACATTTTTCAACCAAGTCTGCAAAACAATTGACTAAATGCAGTTTGATTGGTGAATTAAGATGCAAATACAAAACCTGGGAATTCGTTATTCCAGTCACCCGACAACTCAGAGTAGTTTTCGATGTTTCTTGGCCGGTATGATGACACGTACGGGTCAGAGGGCCGGTATCTATATAATGCAGGTCCCTTTCTCAGATTATATGAGTTAGATCCTGTTGCCTTGTCTTCCACGTTAGTAAGAGTTGCACCTGATGACGGGTCAGCACCAACATGTTCTGATGGAGACGTTTCAAGAGATTTCTTCTGGTTCTTATTACCCGGGGGCCTGCCCCTACGAACAACCTTAGGCTGTGGCTGACCATTGTCGCCTTCGTGCCTCAGATTTTCAAAATCTCGCTTTGCAATATCTTGTATTGATCGTGCCTAAAATAGCCCCTTGAATCAGATATGAGTACAATGAAGAATACGGAAAAACAGAATGAGAAAGACTATGTGAACCTGTCGATAGTAGACTGTATCTGGAGCATTATACAGCATAGCATTTGAGCATATCAAAAACACATCAGCCTGAAATCACAATAGGGAGAAACACCAGCAATTATTCAAAAACAAAGGTTTATGAAATCAGATTGAATCAAACCAATGACAGAAAATCGAGTGGAATGTCTGAAACCAAGCTATGGATTGGTGACATATACCAAACATAGCGGAAATAAAGAAGTTAGGCAATTTCATACATTTGAGCCCTCCACGGATTTAGCAACAAACATGTAGGTAGACATCATTTTCCTTAAGAATTAGGTTCAAGCACCAAACAGTACTATATTATCCAACAGATCACTTGCATGCTTCACCATTAACTCTACTTGATTTGTTGAGATGATTCAATAAAGTCCAAAGTGTAGTAGACGAGCTAGCATGTATCGAGGAGAGTAGTCAGTTACAATGAAATAAGTCCCATTGACACCAACCATCCCTCATACAGAGTTTTCCCTTTCATTTAAGACCTTAACTTGAAACGCTTAAGAGATTAAAATCATCAACTAGGCAAGCTTCATGCTCTGCAAGTCACAAACAGTACGAAAATCCACAATCAAATACTCGAGACGTATGAAATCTACTCAGCAGCTTCTTCAGCAAAGAAAAAACGGAACTCAAGAACAGAAAGAAAAATGATATAATCAAGCAAGAATAACAACTCAAGCTATAGGGCTCTTGAGAAAATCAAGTAAAGAAGTGCCCTCAAAAAACGAGAACTCGTGCTCAAGGTAAAGTACGATGCCTGCAACCAAGTGCTTCATTTCTCAGAGCAGATAGGATTAATTAAAATGATGATAAGCAAATTTCAAATATTTGCCTACAAAATTAAGAACCAACCTCCAGTTCTTCCAATTTCTTATAAGCTCCGCGATCAAGTTTCTTCCTCACTGTCCTGAAATCCATCGGTTGCTCAATCACCTCAAAATAATCAGGCAGCTGCAACGAAATCAACTTCACATGAGCTGCCGACAACATGGAAAATCTCATCTTCATCAAAATAACTATCTATCAAATATATATCATCACCTCATTTATATCGACAGGCTCAGAAAATACCCCATACGTATCCTTCCTGCATCACAAGTCAAAGAAAGAAGCAACTGTAAACTGACAGAGAAAAAACGAAACCTCGGATTGTCCGAAAATAAATAAAAAATTGAATAAACAATCCAAGAAACACAAAAGAGGTATAACAAATTAAAAAAAAAAAAACATATACTTTTGAAGCCTGTCAAGAATGAACACCAACAACTTTTTGTCAGGCAAAGGTGGAGTGGGACCAGACTCCAATGGCGACCCTGTCCACAAAAAAAAATTAAATGATATATATCAGCATAATCAAATTACACCACAAACTCTAGATTTACAACATTTTGCAACTGAAGCTGTATTTTTCCTTTTATTGCATAATCAAGAAAATTAAGAGATGTGATTGGAATTTAGAACCATTTCGCTGAGTGTCCGTCGCTTTCGCATCTTTTTTCACCTGCAGATAACAAATAGAATCATTAACTGCACAAAAATTATCCCCCAAAAATCAATGGGATCACCAAGAATGAAAGGTAACAGTGAAAATGGACAGCAAATCAGAAATAAATGAACAGGAGCAAGCATCAACAAGTACAAATGAGAAAGATAAAATAAAATAAAAATACTGTAACAACAGAACAATAATCAACTGGAAGTAAAGACAAAATTTGAAACCTTTTCCAAGACACAAAAAAGCTTTATAGATAACACACACAAACATATATATATCTCTATATATATCTACATACATGATAAAGAATTCAGCAAACTAAGCAGAAAGAGATTAGCAACACTAATACATAGAAAGAAATGTTTCCAGCTATGCAGGCACTAAATGGAAACAAATAGAAAATAAATTGACACACTCAGAGTATTTCTTTACAACAGAGAAAGAAATAAATATCTTATGTTATATTTTCAACAAAACGTAGATATAGATTTTGACCGAGTCAAATCACATTCACAGCCCACCCCTCTCAGATCTTCAGAAGTCAGAGCATACCCCGCATAGAAAAATAAAGGTAATATCTTTTTCCGCGCGAAATCCCAAAACCCCATTCAAACTTCCACACAGAAACCCTCCACATTCAAATTCCGGAATTCCCCAAAATAGAAAAAACCATTTTCGAGAAAGTTGCCAAAACGTACGCACCGCGCACAAAAACTCAGTTTTCAGTGTCAAAAAACTCTCCCTAAATTCTCAAAATTGAGGGATATTGACGCCGAATTCCCCCACCTGAGTCGAAACAGCGCCGTCAGATCCGCGATCGACGGCATTGAACTTCCGCTTCTTCGCATCGCGATCCTCGGCCGACTCAGGCTCGGAGGCGGAACCGGAATCCGGTTCGGATTCGGAGCTCGACTCCGGCTCCGACGGCGATGCCGAATGCGCGGGGTCCTTCTTCTGCTTCTGATGGTTCTGATTGATTTTAGGGGTCTCGTCGGACTGGGGGAGGCGGACGACGAGCTTGACCTTCTTCTCCTTGCGCTCGTCGTCGTCACCGCTGTCGAAATCGCGCGGCGGAATATTGAAATACTTAGGGTTCCGGCGGTGGGATCGGCTGTAGGTGATGGGGGGCGAACCGAGAACTATGGGATTCCGAGGGGCAATTAGGGGATTTTGGGTCTTGGCCGGTCGCCCCTTCTTCTTCTTCCGCCTCATCTCTGCAGTTGCTACCTTACCCATTGCTTTGGATTTTGGAGGGGACCCTTTTTTAATTTTAGTTTTTCATTTTTCAATTTCTGGGCTCCTTTTTTTTAACTACTATATTTTTGGGTTTCTTTTTTTTTTTTGGGGGTGGGGGAGGGTTGGGGTGTTGTGCGGAATTAGGAATATATATATATATATATATATATATAATTGTTGGGGTTGAGTTTGGGCGTCACGTTAGAGGTGTGTTGCCGCACGTGTGGGGTGACACTGATGAATTGATAATGTGGTGGACTGGTGGGGGGTTCTGTTTTGCGACGCCGTTTTGGTGGTTTTAGGGGCGGGAAGGCGTCGTTCTGCGGATTTTGTTGTGGGTCATCGATAAGTTCTAGGACGGGAAATCGGCAGAGAGAGGGTTGTTGAAATCCAGGTTCTAGATTGAAATTCTATGTGCGTGATGACGATAAAGTTTTCAAAATAGAAAAATGAAGAACGTGCTAAGATTTTGGTGATCGGTTCTGAGAATTAAATTTTAGTGTTTAATGAAAGTAAGTCGGACTAATAAGTGAAAAAAGAAGAAATTGCGTAGGTTTTAACCATCGGTTTTGAAATTTGGTTTTAGTATTTAATGGAAGGTGAGTCGGATCAATAAGTGAAAATTTATCCCGAACGGCTATAATTTCGGTGGAAATTGACTATTTTGTATCTTTAGTATCTCGACGATTGATTTATATTTATTATTTCGATATTATAAAGTATTTTAGTTGGTAAAATCAAATGAGGCAAAGCAAATCATATTTGCAATTTTCTAGTACAAATCAACCGCAATTTATACAATACTGTAGAGAATATGATAATAATAGTTTGATAATGAAGCAATTACTAGTTTGTTATAAAGTTGTTAGAGTAGTTATTAGTAGTTTGTTATAAAGTTGTTAGAGTAGTTATTAGTAGGGATGACAATGGGTGGGATCGGACCGGATCAGCTGAGCCCGGATCAGGATCCGATTTTTTTGCTTTGGTGGGATCCGGCCCGGATCCATTGGGTCCAAAAAATTAGATCCGGATCGGATCCGGATCCATAAGATCCACAGGTCCGGGGTCTGTAACCAGGATCCATATGTTTCGTTTTAAAATAAATTTAATTAACTATAATTTACATTAACACCATAATAATCTAAATGCATAATAATACTATAATAATTATTTAGAATTTCTACAATTATCACTATATTGGAAGGCGTTAGTTACAAATTTACTATAAAGTAAGAAGCAACAAATAACTCGATCGTCGATTGGTATAAGTGACGCGACCGTGTAGTGAATCCGATAGATACATAATTGAGAGTATTTGAAATGAAATTTGGAACATATTTGTATTGGAATAATTTGAAAAGAAAATTGAAGAGTTTTAATTTGGGGTTATGTATTTAATTATAATAAAATAATATATATATATATATATATATATATATATATATATATAAAGCGAATGGATTTTGGAATGGGAAATTGGGAATGACGGCGAGACGCACGAATAGAAATTATTTAGGTTAACTAATTTAATTATGCGGGTCCACGGACCGGATCTGGACCGGATCCGGGTCTTAAAACTTAAACCAGATTCAGATCCGAAATATTGATATATGTTCAGATCAGGTCCGGATCCGTCGGATCCAGTTTTTGAGGATCCGATCCTTAAAATGGATCGGATCCACGATCTGGACCGGGTTCTGGATCCGTTGCCATCCCTAGTTATTAGTTTGTTTAGATGCTGTTAGAGTAGTTATTGATTTGTTTAGATTCTATTCTTCTATAAATACTCTATGTAATTGTCATTTGTAATACAAGATGAAATATACAAAATTCTCTACAATGTAGTCAATTAAGTTTTCTTCCTTTTTGTTTCTGCAACTTCTTCTTTCTTTTCTTTTTCTATTTCTATTTCTCTACAAAATCAACATGGTATCAGAGCTAGAGTGTGAAATTGGGTGGATATTTGGGTGGATATTTGATGCAGATCTATTTGTGGTTAACGCTTTGATGGATATGTATGTGAAATGCGGGTTGTTGGATTGCGGGAGGAAGGTGTTCGACAAAATGCCATAACGGGATTTAATCTCTTGGACTTCGCTCATTGATGCTTATGCGAAGACGGGGGTGATGGATTCGCAGCTGAGCTGTTTCTTACCATGCCGGTGAAGGATATGGTGACGTGGACTGCAATGGTGACTGGCTTTGCACAGAATGCTAAGCCGAGGGAGGCATTGGAGTGGTTTGAGAGAATGCAGAGTGCTGGCATACAGACTGATGAGGTGACGTTGGTCGGAGTTATAAACACGTGTACTCAATCGGCGCGCCTGTGTCCTTCCCCGCTTTCAAGGCTGGTACATGGAAGCCTGTTGAAGAAGGTACTGGAAGCAATCAAGGAGCTGGTCACCGATGCCGATTTCGATTGCTCCGCCACAAGTTTCTCGCTACAGGCCATGGACTCCAGCCACGTGGCACTGCTGCTGCGATCTAAGGGGTTCGAGCACTACCGCTGCGACCGCAACATCTCGATGGGGATGAACCTCAACAACATGGCAAAATTGCTCAAGTGCACCGGCAACGACGACATCATCACGTTGAAGGCTGACGACGGCAGCGACACCGTCACGTTCATGTTCGAGAGTCCCACACAAGATAAGATCTCAGGTTTTGAGATGAAGCTCATGGATATTGACAGTGAGCATCTCGCAATCCCTGAAAATGAGTACCATGCCATAGTTCGCATGCCATCTGCTGAATTTGCAAGGTATTTGCAAAGATCTTAGTAGCATTGGTGACATTGGTGATCCTCACAGAATATCCAGAGGCAAAAATGACTACCGAGCAGTAGAGAGAGGAAAGATGAGCAGCATAGGCACATGGTACGATCTATCGGTTACCATATTCTCGACGGACGGCTGCGTTTTCCAGATCGAATACGCCGCCAAAGCCGTCGACAACAGCGGCACTGTCGTTGCCATCAGATGCAAAGACGGCATCGTCATGGGAGTGGAGAAGCTTATTGCTTCCAAGATGCTGCTGCCGGGCTCCAACAAAAGAATCCACACCGTTCATCGCCACTCCTGCATGGCTGTTGCCGGATTAGTTGCAGATGGCAGGCAGATTGTTACAAGAGCAAAGTCTGAAGCAACTAATTATGAGAGGGTAAAGATTTGTTGGAGAATGCGGAGCAGAATGAAAAGGGTGAGCCGGACTGGATTCCGGACAGGCAGAATTAAAGGGTTGGTTGATGAGAAAGCTCTGATTGAGAAGCAATTGATAGAGGCGGTCGAGAATTTAGCTGAAAAGAAGAGCGAATTAGAAGGCTTAGCTAATGAGAAGATTATGATATTGGTGGAGAAAAGTAGAGTGGAGGATGAAATGGAAGAGTTGGGAAACCGTGTAGATGAACTATAGGCTGCTGTTTTTGAGTTGGAGAAGTCGACCGTGGTTTATGCAGACAAGATTAAGAGCTTAGAATATCAGGTTGGGGACTATAAGTGTAAGCTTGAGAAGGTTTCTGTTGAACGGGATGGGTTGGAGCGTTGCCTCGATGAGAAGAATCAAAATGCTCTAAAATTGGTGGGCTGATTGGGAATTGACTCTTATTGAAATTGCTAAGAAAATGCTGAAGAGAGAAACTCTTCAAGCTGAGTCGATGTCGAGGAGATCGATTCGATCGAATGACGAGGAGTATGACGACAGTGTCTTACTCATTTCTACCGATTATGTATCGGTTGATTTTCTTACCTATGCCTCTGCTAGGATCAATGGTGATCTTAGCTAAGATCGATGGTGATCTTAGGCTTTGTTTGAATCCGTTGGAGTCGTGAGTTGTGATTTCCGTATTCGGTTCAAAGTTTTTCTAGAACTGTGTAGTTCTTTGGTTTTCTCTCTGTTCGGATCGGTGTAGATCTGCGAGAGTTGCTAAGTTTGTGATACATCCGACGTCATTCTCGACGTATGCCTTGAGCAGGATTTGGAGAGCAAAGTAGCGTGCAAGACCTGCACGAAGACGAATATGGTGATGGTCTTTGGCGAGATTCGGGACCTCGCTTTCAGTTCATTATGTCCAAGCTTGGGTTTGTGGTTTTTCACCATCTTCAGCTTGCGGGGGTGTAGAGAATATGATAATAATAGTTTGCTAATGAAGCAATTACTAATTTGATATAAAGTTGTTAGAGTAGTTATTAGTTTGTTTAGATGTTGTTAGAGTAGTTATTGATTTGTTTAGATTCTATTCTTCTATAAATACTCTATGTCATTGTCATTTGGAATACAAGATGAAATATACAAAATTCTCCACAATGTAGTCAATTAAAATTTCTTCCTTTTTTTTGTTTCTGCAACTTCTTCTTTCTTTTCTTCTTCTATTTCTCCACAAAATCAACAAATATTTATCTTATACTATCGAAATCTTGAACAAAATTTCCTTACCTCACTACTAATACCAATAACCTACAAAAACCTGAAAAACTATCCAAAACATATTGATTTGATATTTCAATCTTTAACTGAAATGGGATTCATGAAATAATAGAAAAGTGGACTCTTTACTTCGTTGCGTTCTCAGATTGAAATGCAGTCCCAACCATCCTACGTTCGTTTAGAAGGATTTTATACATAATTAGGTAATGTGAGGTTATTAGACTTCATTAATGTGTGGTTTTGTTGGGATGGAACGATATCATTTTTTAAAATTCGGGTGGGTCGTTGTCGATAATTATGCATTTATTATTTCGTGCCTTACTGTCCATAAAATTAGTATAAAATTATTATTGTCTTTGTTAAAAAGTAATATTAGTTGATATGTCGCGGTAAATTCATGAAGGTAAAATAAAATTTGCAAACAATATGCAAATCAAGAAGCAATGTATGGCATAATAATTGGCTTTCGTGGCTGCTCCAGATTGAAGAAGCTCATTCCATTTCATTTTAATGAAATTGCATTCCATTTCAGAAAAAGAAAAAGAAAAAAAAAGAGCAATTTTGTTTCTATGTCAAAATATCCAACTCAGCCCTCATTTTAGGGGGGAAATGCAGTCATGCCTTTTTTCTTTGTGTTGGAATAAATAGTATATGAGCTTAGATTTGAAATCTATATTTTGTGTAGATCAATTTAGTGTATTTATGTATTCAAATCCGATGTGAGATGAATGAACAAATGCACAAAGTTAGTTTCTTAATGATTGAGAATGATTTCTATCCCACATTGGAAAATTAATGAAGTTCTAAGTTATATATAAATGAGTTCACACCAATAAGGAATAATCAAGTGTGCTCCATCTATGGTGCACCCTAGTGGGTTTTTAATTAACTATTTTATGGCTAACTCAAATGCTTACGAGGGTGGTGCTCTGAGTCCGAGCACGTGCACGTCGCACTTGTCATTGAGCGCTTTAGATGCACACTTTGCACTTCGTCGGAAATGCGTCTAGCACTACTCGTATTTGTTAAACTGTTGTATCTTGGACATAATTGCTATACAATCGCGTGCACTATGATGTAATAGATCTAGGCTATTACTTGTAATTTTTCTGGAAATTGTGATATAATAAGAAGGAATTTGGATCAGAGAATTAATAGATGAGATAGAAGGAGATAGAATTAGGCAAGAGGAGGCAGAGTAGAAGATATGAGATAATTTCATTGCTTAGGGATCCATTTCCATGCACGTACAATTTATATGCAACAGCTAAAGGCAAATGGGGGACCACTGCTAAAGTTGATGAAAACAAAACATAATACAAATAATGAAAACAAATAAAAGGGATAAGTGGTAACACATGGGCGATCTAAACGCTGCCATGTGTCACCAGATCTTTAATTCTGGACCGTTGATTCCTCAGCCACTTGTCACGATCTCCTCTACTGCTCTTCTCATATCACAGCTGCAATACCCATCTCTTCCAGTCAAACTCTTTTCCCTCTTCTAGCTTCTCGTTCGTCAACGAGCTTCCGCCTCTTCACCGACCGACCCTAACCCTCCGCCGAGGTCCCTCTCTCTATTATCCTTTGAACTAGTCGAGTTCATGACAATACCCGGATTTCGGATCCTTGATCGCAAGGATCGGTAACATCAAATTTTCGACGAAGAGTTTTCGGATCCACCACTCGGCCAAGATCTCGCTCCGCCTTCCGTCCACTTTCTGAGGCCTGTTGGATCTCGCTTTCGGTAGCGATGGATAGGCGGTAGTCGAGCGAAAAAGGCACCACCTTGAAATGGCCGTCCACATCGACCGGTAGCTCGATGGAAGGTATGATGTTCTTACCTAGACATTTCTTAAGCAAAGACACATGAAACACATCTTTGAATTTTTATGTTTACGGTAATTGAAGTCATGCACGCAACTTGACCAATTTTCTCTTGAACTCTGTAGGGACCGTAATACTTAGCGACGAGTTTGATTCTTACGTAGCACCACCGAATTCTATCGATAGGGCTGCAACTTGTGTAAACAAAATCCCAATATCAAAATATCTCTCAACGCGGTGTTTGTTAGCATAGAACTCCATCATTTCACGGCCGAGCTCAGATTTTTCTTGATAAATTGATCATATCCTGTCTTTGAACACCTCGTTCTTTCACCTCTTGATTAGGAGAACTCGGATATGCACCCAATCGGTATGTGGAAGTGGAATTCCATAGAGGCGATATGGTGAGCACTTGTTGTTGTGATAGCTAGTATTATACCAATACTCGCCTAAAGATAACTACCAATACTCATTAAAGATAACCACTTTACCCGATGTTTAGGAGTAGCTCGACCATACACCTCAAATAACCCTCCACACATTGATTGACCCTTTCGGATCGCCCGTCGATTGGGGATGATCGATGTTGTCATATCAAGCTAGTTCCCATGGCCTTGAAAAGTTCCCTCCAAAGCGGGTGGTAAACACCTTGTCCCTATCGGACAAATCGATACATGAGGACCGTGAAGCTTATAAACATTATCTAAAAGCGACTTGGCGACGACGAGCGATAAAGGAAGAGATAAAGCGAAAAATGTGCATACTTGTTGAGCCGATCGACCACCACCATAATAACATCCTTACCAAAAGATTTAGGCGATCCTCTATAAAATCCATAGTGATATGAGTCCAAAACTTGTCGGTATGGGTAGTGGTTGCAATAATACGGATAAGGAACATGTTGATTTGTTTTTCGGCAAACATCACATTGCAAAGACATTGTTTCAACATCCTTCTTCATGTGTGGCGGAAGAAAAGGATTTGAGTCGAGTATAAGTGCCCCACACCCTGAATGCCCACCAAAATGTGTATTGTGGACCTCGTCGAATAGTTTGCCTAAGGCCATTTCGAGCCAACAACAACCCTCCATTTGTATTGAATAACTCGGAAACCACGGTGTAGTCGGCATAAGAGGTAGGATCAATAGGTTTGGAAAGTAGTACTGTGAAAAATAAGCATCACTATCATAGCTTTGCTTCACTCTCTGCATCCATAAGGGTGTAACTGTAGTGAGTAACTGGAAATCTTCCTCAACTGTGGGATATCTTGATAGAGCATTAGCAACTTTATTCTCAATCCCTTTTTTATATTGTATCTCATAATCTAGCCCTATGACTTTGTTATCCATTTACATTGCACAAGATTCATAACCTTTTGATCCGGAGGTATTTGAGAGCTTCTTGATCGATTCGATAAAAATTTATGCCAATGTAGGTAAGATTTCCATCTCTGCACGACCATGATTCTGACCAAAACTCCTTTCATAAACCGAAAGCAATTGGTGTTTGGGGCCGAGGGCTTTACTCATAAAAGCTAAAGGTTTCGATTACGCATCAAAACAGCTCCACACCAACCCCACTTGCATCAATCTCAAGGTGAAAGGTTGAGTAAAATCTGGTAGGGCAGGCGGGGCGTACACCATAGCATTTTTCAACTCCTTAAATGCTCTAGTGGCTTCATCTCCTCATTTGAAATTGTCCTTCTTCAATAATTTGAGAAGTGGTCTGTGATCAACCCATAATGTCGATGAACTTCCTATAATAGCCGATCTATCACAAGAAGCCTCTCAATTGCTTAACATTCCTAGGAGTTGGCCATTCCTTCATACAAGCTACCTTTTGAGGGTCAGTTGCTACTCATTTCTTAGATATAATATGTCCTAGATATTCAATGCTCTAGTACTGCCCTCAAGTGAATTAAATGATCACCCCAGTTTTTACTATAAACTAAGATATCATCGAAAAACACTAACACACTTTTTCTTAAATAAGGTTGAAAAACCTGATTCATCAAGGATTGGAAGGTAGCAGAGGCGTTGCACAACCCAAACGGCATCATCAAGAATTTAAAGTGCCCATGGTGAGTGCTAAAAGCTGTTAAATGCTGTCTTCTTCTTTCATAAGTATTTGGAAGTAGCCTGACCTCAAATCCAGTTTGGAGAAATAGCTTGCATCATATAACTCATCCAACAACTCATCAATTAAGGGAATAGGGTAGTCATGCTTAATTGTGAGGAAGTTTAGATATCTGCAATCTATGCACATTCTCCAAGAGCCATCTTTCTTTTAACCGAATTCTTTGGGAAGCAAAGGGCTCTGCTATCTTGAATTATACTGCCTCCAACAACTTCTTGACAATTTCTCTATTTCATACAGTATTCTTGTGTGTAGTTACGTAGGGATATTCTTGCTTAGGCTCACTTCCGGTTTAAGCACAATTTGATGCTCAACTCCCCTAACGGTGGCGGGGCCTTGAGGCTCCTCGAACACATCATTGTACTCCTCCAACAACTCAATAATAATTGGAGTGTTAAGAATAGGTGTATCACTGCGTTGAGGTGAACCGGTACAATTCCTCCACTTCATCCAAATGGTGATGAACTAGATGAAATAGGCGTTGAATGTAAATCTTTTCAAAGCGAGTGTGGTCGGTTATGGCCCTCGGCAACCTTCTTTCCTCCGGTGAAAGCAGTAAAGGTCATATTCTCATAATCCGGAGCAATAGGGTGAGAACTTCAACCAATCACCTCCTAAAATCATATCATACCCCTCATTCGTAGTATCCAGGGTGAAAAGGTTAATTGGTGACCTTTGATAGTCAAGTAAAATCCGAGCTCTCCATTTACTTATCAACTTATGTCCGAGAGATCCCTTGACTAGAATTGGTTTGTCCTTCCACCGAATATTCAACTCCTTAGCTATGCTTTCCTTAAGGCGAGGTGCTTGGGTGTCTGGGGTATTTTCAACTCCTCCCACCAAACACACCTATGACTCTTATAGTAGTGGAGTTTGGATTACCCAGCATTGAGTCCTTTGTCATATAAACTTCATCCATCTGCCCATCATTCGTTTGGGTCAATTCTGTCTCTTCCTCTGCCTGTTGAAGATGAGCCAACTCTTGTTCTTCATCCATAACCATGTAAAACACCTTATGCTTGCATTTATGACCAAAAACATATTTCTCATCACAATTATAACACTTGCCTTTCTCTCTTCTTGCATGACTTTCGTTAAGAGGCGATATCACGTGGGGAAGCGGGGCTGGCCATGAAGCGCTCAAGGCCTCTGCTGGCGCGAAGCGAGCTCGAATCGTGGAAGGCGTCATCTCGCTCTCGACAACTTGCAATCGGCCTCATATTGCTCGTGCTCGACTGCTGATCGGCCTCGTATGCCTCGTGCTGCGCTGCTGCTTTCGACTATCAATCGGCCTCAGATTGCTCCCTTCGACTTGCAATCGACCTCCATCTCAAAGGTCATTGATGATAAGCTATGGAATCGTGAGGTTGGGCACTCTCCACCGAATGAGACGACACTTTGCTCTGCATGTATGTCCGTGATAGAGAACCGACTCAAACATCCTATTCTTTTCTTTGAGGAGCTCCCAAGGACATTTTTAGAATTTTAGTCCTATCAATTTCGGTGTCGCCTCATCACTCCCCAGTTGGCTCAATGTGTCACATATTCCTCAACTGCCTCTGTAATATAATTTCGTACAATTATTATTTAATTAAATGCTCGTTATTGCGCTAACGAATATACTTACCGCGATACTCCGAGCTTTCCCGTCTGTATAGCTCCCGTCGTCGGTGGCATGATACCTTTGGAATACATCTCATTGGACCTCTGATATGTCTACTCCACGCTCTCTTACCTATAAATAAGTAAAACAAATTAAATAATTAACAAGTATCATGATTCTTAAATAAATTTACTATATCTAAAACTTCAAAGTACTTACAATCTCTCTCGCATACTCGAGTGCAGAGCGTGAGCCACCCCGATGCTTGACTATCCCAGTACCCTCGCCATCTGGCTCGGACATTACATTCTTTGCGGGCCTTGCCGCCTTGGCGGGCGCCCGTCCGAGCCCAATATGCCTTCCAATTATCCCAATCTCGCTCAGGGATAAATGGAGGTGGGTTGGGAGAGTTCTTCCGCCGCTTGATCTTGTGAACAAGATCTTTATAGCGTTCGGCAACCTTTGCGCACCAGTAGGAGTAGATCATGGCCTCGTCCATCGTATCATCCCAATAAAAATATTTCTGTAAAAAATATATGATTACAATATGACTGGTGTCAAAGGTCAAAACATAAATGACTTCGTATAAACAACACGAACCTTGAATTCATCGAAATAAATCTACTTGAACTCTTGAGGCACCAATTTTCAATTGAAGCCGTTGTGATTCATGAATTTACGGAATGACTCTGTAATCACGCGGGCTATATCATTGCTCGGACACAAAATGCTACAATTTACAAGAAATAAAGACATCAGAATGTTATGATTTATTTTAACTGAGACATATAATAGATAACATACCCATTCACAATGGCTATCTTCTTCATCCCCTCTCTCGACGGCACTGCACTACTGCGAGAATGTGCCTCCATACCTTCTTCGAGCCCGACAGGTGAGGACGACGGCGTATATGATCCTGGATGCCTCCGATGTGATGACGAGATCCTCGTCCACTGTGAGACATCTGCAAACAAAGGTAAAAAATGCTGCATTAAAATTTCACAAATAATACATATCATAACGTTTTGTGTGCATACTAGAAAATAAAACGTTTTTTTGCGCATACTATATAATAAATTCAAACTCTATTCATCATCGTCGTCGTCATCATCATCATCATCCAATGTATGATTGTCTTCTGACTCTGACAATTCAACTTCATCATCCGCATCATCAGATGTCTTTTCAATGTCTATGAGTGTACCGTCAGGATGAACTAGTGTCGTGTCATCATCCACAACGACATTAGTAATCGAACCAAATGCATCCTCTTGAAAATGGGGAGGTACTATCGATGTAGAACTCTCATCTGAGACTTCCACATTAGATCGAGTTTTAATTTTGCATACTTCCCACCACTCTTTCATAGATTGTTTTAAACTTTGATATGCACAATAGTATACTTGAATGGCTTGATTGGCGAGGATAAAGGTTTCGAACTTGTTATATCTTCGCGTATGATTTACCGAAACCAACTTATACTCGGAATGAATTGATAACCCCAATCGTGAAGGATCAAACCATTCGCATCTAAACAATATTGTTGTCTTCGTTGGTAGCCCATGATATTCCAACTCACAAACCTCCAATAATCGCCCATAAAAATCGAGTTCTTTAGTGTCTGTACCATAAGTTTCACTTTTAATGCACACTCCACTATTCATAGTTGATCTTTGTGACCCATGTTCTAATGTGTGAAATTTGTACCCATTTATATAATACCCTGGGTACGTCTTAATTAGAGCTGAAGGCCATTTGGCAAGAGACAATATGAACGGATTCACAATGTTGTTAGTATGATCTTTGAACTATTATTAGTAAAAAAATGATTAGAATGACTAAACATACATATTAAATATTAAATATTTCCTACTAATAATCATCAGAACACTCACATATGCCTCAAACCAAAGCAGAAAGCCTCTTTCAATCGACCTTTGAATATCAGAGCTAGAGATCAGTGGATTTGATCTTTTCACATCATCGATGAATAAACTACATCAACATATATTTATGATCCTAGTTAATAACAACAATAATAATAATTAACAATGACTTTTGAGAAAAACACGACACTTACGTCATGTAAATGTCTGCAAATTCAACACAGTTGAGCAACACGTATAAACGAGCAGCATCGTATTCTCTACTATCCAAATATCTCGTTGACATATTTCCAAAAGGTCTGCCATCTTGTTTGAAGATTTGAAGCATATCTGGATAGTCTTCGTGCCTAATCTCCGCTTGACCATGATGCAAATCTCTGAACTTCGTTCTTACGTGATCATCAAAATAATACGAGCAAAATGTCGATGCTTCTTCTACTAAGTAAGCATTGCAGATAGAACCCTCAACCCTGGCTTTATTTCGTACGTTGTTCTTCAACTTACGTAAGTATCTACAAAATAAATCAGATGTTGTTCTTCAATTTATATATATATATATATATATATATATATATATATGATAATGTAAGAGCAGTACCTTTCAAATGGATACATCCATCGGTATTGAACAGGCCCTGCAATACGTGCTTCATCAGCTAGATGAACCGGTAGTTGTTCCATGGAGTCGAAGAAACTAGGGGGAAAGATGCGTTCAAGCTTGCATAAAATCATTGGAATATTTTCTTGGAGTGCCACGGATCATCAAGCCCTATGTTTCGAGAAGTTAAATATTTGAAGAATAAAGATAATTACATTATGACTTTCCAAACATTGGGTGAGAGAAGTTCACAAAATGCATGAAAATGTGATAGTCATGACTCTTCATCCCAAACATCTTCAGTTTTGTCATGTCTACACATCTACCCATGTTCGAAACGTACCCATCTGGAAATCTTAAACCTCTTACCCACTCACATAAGACTTTTTTCTCACGATTTTCAAGTGTATAAGAAGCCTTTGGAAATTTTCCTATTGATTCATTCATCGTCAACTCTGGTCTGTAGCAGTATAAATTAAGTTATTCTCTAGATTTGCTTGTATCTTGTCTTCCCTTGGACATTCATGATTGTGTTGAAGACATTATCGAACACATTCTTCTCTATGTGCATGACATCCAAATTATGCCGAATCAAAGAGAACTCGAAGGTAGATCCCGAAAATACTTCTTTTCTTTCATCCGGTTCAAACTGTTTGGATATTACGCTATTTATTTCATCTTTGCCAATCTACATTACGGAGACTAGTCTCATACCCATAATTAGTGATGAGCTCATCTCCGACCGCTTACGGTGGATCGTTAGTAATCACCGTGTTCTTTCGAAACCTCTTGATCCCTTTGAAATGGGTGATTAGGAGCTAAAATTTACGATGGTTATCAAACCATGATCGCTTACCACTTTTAGCTAAAGTAAAAGCATCGGTATACTCCATGCGGTCTTGATTGTTGGATTTGTATCTTGAAAGTAGTTTAGTTGAGCTTGTATACAATGTTTCTGTTACCACTATTACAATCTCCTATCGATTTGAATACTTGATTGCATATATCGTGTCCCTTATCTCATATATAAGTTAGATCATACGGTGTGTAGAAGATCGCTCGTATGATTGGTCGAAGCTTAATGAGATATAAAAGTTTCCGGTGAGACGACTTGAGGACGAGTTGTCGGTTTAGGCTGCGGTATAGATAAGAAGTGACTTGACTTAGTTGCTTGTCTATGCTGATGCGTCTACGGCGTATTGAAGGATCGCGATGAGATGTGTTCTTCTATCGACCGTTGTGAAGAACCAAGATCTCGGTGACTTCGATGATCTAAACCTCGATAAGGTATTAGGTGAGTATGAGTTCTTGACCATCACTTTGACTTGTTATGGGTGAGGTTATATGTTCTAACCAGATTCTCCGCATCTTGGGTGGTGGCGATGCTTGTAGGTCACGCTAGTTATCATGTCAGTCACCGTATCCGTTAAGGATGATGGCGTCCCATAAGGAGCTTAAAGGTTTATTGTACTAAACCTGCGAGTTGAGTTAGCTCAAGTACAATAATAAGGTTGAGTGGTACTACTTAATGAAATGAAGTTATTGTATTTTAAGCGATCATTGCTATAAATGATTAATGGACGTTCGATATCTTAAATACGAGGATTCGTAATGTCTAAGTGCAAGCCCGACTCAACCCGGTAATAAAGGGTAAGTCGGCATTCTTTCTCTAGTGGCATGATCGAATGTTTATAAATTAATTTATGTTACGGGTTGAACATAAGATAATTAATTTATTTGAGGCCCATCTTTATTCCTTGCATTTGATCCTGGTGGCCCGTCCAGGGCCGTAGCTACTAGAAAATCGGCCCCTATGTACTCTCAAAGGAAAGATTTTATTCTCTTTATCCCTGAGGATATAATTATATTTATGGTATATGCATAGATCCTTTCCATATAAGATTATGGAAATAATCACGAGTATGGAAAGAATCCTAAGATTATGGTAATATTCCATATAGGATTATGGTAATTTCCATATAGGATTATGGTAATTTCCATATGGGATTAAGGTAGTGCATTATAAATATAAGGTATGAGATAAAGTCTAGGTTAATGCTCATTATTGGAAGCAAGATTTTTAGTCCATAGAGAGCAATTTTCGAGAATCACTATAGTGCTTAGTGAGGAATTTTGAAAATTAATTGAGAGAAAAGGGTGATTTTCGAAGCATTCTCCATAGATCGTCCTCACTCGGCGTTGGAGATTGGGCAACGGGATACGATCCGGAAGGTCAAAGCACGAGTCCGATCCGTTCGATCCGTTCATCTCGCTCCATCGACCTCTTGGATCCAAAGGTAAACACGTGAAAACCCCAGCGTGTTACGTTTTAATTATATAGGTGCATGCTAGGTTTATAATCAATGTATGGTGAATTAAACACCCAAGATGGATCCTCGGGCGAGGGTTAACATCGTTTTCCCTAATTGGTATCGAGCACGGGATCGAATCTTGGCTCTGTTGGATTAATTCACGTTTGATTATTACGTGCGTTTATTTAATTGTGGATCATCGTTCATCGTGGCTCGTTTATTGTTTTTGTTGGTTTTGTTTTACACCACGAGAAAATCCGTGGTTAGATTAGATTTTCATTACGTAAATCTTATGCGTAAAAGAAAACGAAGCGAGCGAGCGAAGAAGAAACAGCGGGAAAAGCAGTATCTCGGCGGTGCCACGGGCGGTTTCGCGGCGAGCCTCACGATCGCAAAGGCGATCGCGAGGGCGCGGGCGGCGGGCGTGCGTTCGCGCACGAGATCCTGGCGCCCGCGGCGGCGGCGGTCGCGAGGTACAGCCAGCGAAGCCAGCGGCGGCGAGCTGCGGGCGGCAGGGCGCGTCGCGCGAGCTACCCGGCGCCGCGGCGACTCGCGATCACGGTTTTGGCGTGGCGGCGGCGTCTCGGCGGGCGTTCGGCGCCGAGGAAACGCGCGCGTTCGCGGTCGCGCGCGCCATGAGCAGCGGCAGCGAGAAAGGCGGGCGGCGGTGAGCGGCGGCGGGCTTTGCCCTAGCGGCCCGGCACTCTTTGGGCCGACCCGGTCCGGACCCGTTTTCAGTTTTCGGTCCGTGCCCGTGCGCGCGAGGCCCATTGTTGAATCCGGTCCGTGCGGGTGCACGCGAGCCCGTTTGAAGATTAATTCATGCTTTGTAAATCTATGTAATAGATTAGATTTGATTGTGCGGGTTTCACGATTGAGCGCGATGAGCGTTTTATTTTATTTTTATCGTTCATATGCATGTCGTGGATGTTTATATAATGCGGTAGCATGCTATGTATGTTTATATTACGTTGACAAACCTTTAAGTGTTTTACGTAATTGGATGCGCATAGTAAGCATGCTAGGTTTATCGCGTTTATCAAGCATATTTTAGAATTACTGCGAGCATGTTTTACATGTTGAGTTCTATAGAAAAGCATGCTAGGATTCGTGATGCGCATGGACAAACCTTTTGAATAAAAAGACTAAGCAAGCAACCCGACAAATTAATTTTTCAAATTAAAATGTCAAGACCTCCACTTTTGATCTCTAAACAAAGTGAGGCCTTGCGTGTGAGTGGCGATCCACAGCGTGGCTTGCTTGCCTTTGTTTATCATAAGTTTGTTAGATGAGATTTCTAAATAAAACTTTTAAATCTATTGAGAAGTGGGAGTTTCATGTGTAAGCGATCCACGCGCGTAGCTTGCATGTGCGATTTTCATAAGTTCTCTAGAGATAGATATAAAATGAGATAACAAAAGAATTTGAATTGGAGCGGTATGGTCAGGTGGTATACCAATTCTAAGAATTCATCTTCTTTGTTAAAATTGTGGTCATTGCAGACATCACCTCAGTACAACTTCCATGAAGTCCTCCTTGCGATAGTGATGTGGTCTAGTAAGGTCCAATCATTAATTTCATTTGTCGTAAGGATAAGTTGACATGGATTGAAATTAAGCGACTAAAGGTATATTTTAGTGCAGTGGGGGTTCATGTGTGGCGTCCACACGCGTGGCTTGCATGTGGAATTCCTTGGGCGATTGGAGGTTTCAATTAATATTGTATTATCAAGGTTACAATATTATTATTACGAATTATTTGCGATCGTATGCTTATGTGTTTTACATTATCATTTCGGATATGTCTCTTACGCCCGATTATCAATATGCTCGCACAAAATCCGTTATCCGGTCCAAATTTTATCAGTGGAAGCGAAACATGGAATATGTTCTTATTTGAAGAACACATGTTTGTTCTCACTACTCCTAAACCCGATGCCTCTTGACGCATCGACTAATGAGGGCGCGAGAGTCAGCGAGACTTTGGAATAAGTCAAATAATATGGCTAAATGCTATATGATGACTACGATGTCGAAAGGCTTGCAACTCCGACATCGATCGATGGTAGAGCGCGACCGATATTTTGTCAAGTCTCGATGTAAGTTTGGGCGATCGGATCGAACGATCGCTTCCACACAATGAGAGAAATCTTGGCGTGTAAGATGGAAGAAGGAAGTTCGGTCCATGAACATGTCTCCCGCATGACTCATCTCATGGATAGTCTTGATCGGTTGGGAGGAGGTATTGATGGCGTAGTCGAGGTCGATATCATCCTCAATACTTTGCCCAAGTCTTTTGAGAACTTTCGGCGTGAATGCGATCATGAGCAAGATCGAGTTTACACTTAGTCGGTTGCTTAATGATCTCGTTCTTTGCGGAAGGAGTTATGGGAAAAGGAGCACATGCTCTTGCTAGCACATCTAAGGGCCAAAATTTTCGTTGCAAAATGGAAATAGAAAAGGGGTGCCAAAGGTGGTAAGGCGAGGGAAATAGTGGGAGTAATGGGAGCAAGAACATGGTTGCCACGGAGGCTTGAAGAAGCGAAGGAGAAGGCAAGTGCTTCAAGTGCGGTGGCTGGGCATTGGAAGCCAAGTGCCCTATGCTCGAGGCTCGAGTGCGCCGTTTGCTTTAATGTGAAACATGTTTAGCGACTTGTTCTACCATTCTTGGGTAGTAGATCACGGTATGGCCCGATCATGTTTGTTACACCTTGCGTGGGTTCTGCGGACAAGGAGGCTGTTTGATGGCGAGATAACGATCTCCATGGGCAGCGGCGAAAGTCGAGGCCGTTGCGATTGGAGAATTTTCTTTATGTTTTGGGACAAGCAGTTTAGTTTTGAAAGGCGTTTTATATGTGCGGATTTTCGGTGGAACCTTGTTTCTGTTTGAAATTATTTACTCATGGATATTACATTATTTTTGATAGTGGTGTTTCTATCATAAGAAATGGCGAAGTTATCGTGTTGGCACTTTATATAATTAAGCTTTATACTATTTACGCAAAACATAATACCTATAACTATGTTGCATCTTCATCAAACCCTAAAAGAAAGTTTTCTTAGCAAGATGACTCTACTTTTCTCGGCATCTTAGATTAGGTCACATCAATCTAAATAGGATCCAAAGGCGGCTAAGAATGGGCGTTGGGTAATCTCACGGTTACTCAGGTTCCGTCTGCGAATCTGTATAGAAGGTAAGATGTCGACGGACCTTCAAAGCGAAGGGTTATAGAGCCACGAAATGTTGGATTTAGTCCATTCGACTGTGTGGACCGATGTCCACACAAGCTCGTGGAGAATGCAGTATTTTGTCACTTTCATTGGCGATTACTCGAGGTGCGGATCGTATACGCTTCGCGCAAGTGCGAATGCTTTGAAATTCAAAGAGTTTAAGGCGGAAGTGGAGCGAAGCTAGGTAAAAGTATCAGTCGCTGCGTTACGATCGCGGTGGCGAATACCTCAATAACGAGTTTATGGACTATCTAGTGAAGTGTGGGATTACGTCGGCGCACTTCACAAGACACCACTGACAAAATGGTGTGTCGGGCGAAGAAATATGACTCTTTTGGAAATGGTTAGATCTATGATGAGTTATGCTACATTGCCTATTTCGTTACGGGGATATGCCTTAGAGGCGGCATACTTGCTAAATCTAGTACCGTCCAAGTCGATCGAAAAAACCCCTTCGAGTTGTGGTTTGGGCGCAAGCCGGTTTAAGCCACATAAGGATATGGGCGATCCGGCACATGTCTTTGAACAAAAGGCGACAAGTTGGAGGCTAGATCCGATGCAAGGCGTTTATTGGCTATCTAGAGGAGCGAAGGTGGTTTATTCTATAGTCTAAGGATCGGAAGGTCATTATTAGCACTAATGCCCGATTCTTAGAAGAGGATTATATGAAAATCATAAGTCCAAAGTTGAAATCATTCTTCAAGAATTAGAAGATGATCGTATTCCACCACCGATTAGGCCAAAGTGCGAGATGTCGAGTCTAGTGGGAGGATCGACACGGATACTTGAGAAATTGAAGTGGGTCGAGTTCCTTTGGAGATACCGACCGTAAAGTGGTACTACCCAAGCAAGTTGTGCAAGATAGAGAACCACAAGTTCTTGCCCACCGTTGTCATTATATACATAGTGCCTCGTCGTAGTGGGAGGGTTGTTCGTCGACCCGGCGATTTATGTTCGTGGGTGAATCTTGGTTTAGTCCCGGAAAGCGAGCAGGCAATAATCGACCCATGGACGTACGGCGATACAAGACAATGATGCAAGATTATGGAACTTACGTTTGGGCGAGGTGGTAAAGTCCATGGATTTACCCGATTGCCTAGCGAGAGTTGTGTGTATCGGTTAGATGTCAGCGATAATGTGGTATTTCTTGCACTACGTAGATGACATTCTTCTATTGGCAACAATGTGAAGTTGTTATCGGGCGTAAAGAGTTGTTTATCCGATCAGTTTCAAATGAAAGACTTAGGAGATGGCGTACATTCTTGGGATCAAGGTTTACCGAGATCGCAAGAGAGAAAATGTTGAGCTTATCTCGGGCGTCTTACATTGATCTTGTGATTACTCGTTTTAGTATGCGGACCGCCGAGAAAGGATTGCTACCTTCGGACATGGCGTTCCTTTATCTAAGGCGATCACCTATATTTGCAAAGGAGATAGAGGAAATGAGACAAGTTCCTACGTTTCCGCCGTAGGAAGTCTCATGTATGCAATGCTATGCACGAGGCCGATATCTGCTTGCATGCGATGGGCATAGTAGCTAGATATCGAGTCTAACCACGGACAAGCACATTGAATTGCGGAAGCATATACTCAAGTACACGAAAAGGACTCGAGATTATGGCTGGTTTACCATGCGAGATAGTCTAATGCCCTTGGGTGGAGACTCGGATTTTCAATCGACCGTGATGAGAAAAAGTCTACCTCGGCTATGTGTTTACCTTGGGAGGTGGAACCGTATCTGGCGGAGTGCAAGCGGCGATGCATTGCGGACTCTACCATGGAAGCCGAATATGTAGCCGCTTGAGAGGCTACTAAGGAGGCGGTATGGTTCAAGAACTACCTCAGGATCTAGATGTGGTACTTGGTTTGCCCAAGAGTATCATAGTTCTTGTGATAACTTCGGTGCAATAGCAAACTCGAAGGAACCACGGACCCTGGCGACCAAACACATAGAGAGAAAGTACCATGTCATCGAGAAATCGTTAGGCGAGGGCGTCTTGATTGCAAAGATTGATCGACGGATAACCTAGCGGATCCACTCACTAGAGGAAAGCCATGGGCAGCGATAAGTACGTCGGGGACGTTAGAGGGCTTGAATTATTGCGCTAGATGGCACCCACTTAGAAAGGAAACTTTTGTATAAGTGGGAGAAGCAAAGTGATGGTTGTGTGTAATAGCTAGTAGAGACACATTGTATACTAAAAGTTTGCTTTAGTATAAGTGGGAGATTGTTGGATTTGTATCTTGAAAGCGAGTTTGGTTGAGCTTGTATACAATGTTTCTGTTACCACTATTACAATCTCTATCGATTTGAATACTTGATTGCATATATCGTGTCCCTTATCTCATATATAAGTTAGATCATACGGTGTGTGAAGATCACGAAGTGCATATGATTGGTCGAGCAATGAGATATAAAAGTTTCACGGTGAGGCGACTTAAGGACGAGTTGTCGGTTTAGGCTGCGGTATAGATAAGAAGTGACTTGACTTAGTCGCTTGTCTATCTTTGATACGTCTCGGCGTATTGAAGGATCGCGATGAGATGTGTTCTTCTTTCGACCGTTGTGAAGAACCAAGATCTCGGTGACTTACGATGATCTAAACCTCGATAAGGTATTAGGTGAGTATGAGTTCTTGACCATCACTTTGACTTGTTATGAGTGAGGTTATATGTTCTAACCCAAATTCTCCGCATCTTGGGTGGTGGCGGTGCTTGTAGTCGCGCTAGTTATACGTGTCAGTCACCGTATCCGTTAAGGATGATGGCGTCCCTTAAGGAGCTCAAAGGTTTATTGTACTAAACCTGCGGGTTTAGTTAGCTCGAAGTACAATAATAAGGTTGAGTGGTACTACTTAAGGAAATGAAGTTATTAATCGTTTTAAGCGATCGATTGCTATAAATGATTAATGGACGTTCGATATCTTAAATACGGGGATTCGTAATGTCTAAGTGCAAGCCGACTCAACTTCGGTAATAAAGGGTAAGTCGACATTCTTTCTCAGTGGCATGATCGAATGTTTATAAATTAATTTATGTTACGAAAGGTGAACATAAGATAATTAATTTATTTGAGGCCCATCTTTATTCCTTGCATTTGATCCACGGGTGGCCCATCCGGGCCGTAGCTACAAGAAAATCGCGCCCTATGTACTCTCAAAGGAAAGATTTTATTCTCTTTATCCCCAAGGATATAATTATATTTATGGTATATGCATAGATCCTTTCCATATAAGATTATGGAAATAATCACGAGAGTATGGAAAGAATCCTAAGATTATGGTAATATTCCATATAGGATTATGGTAATTTCCATATAGGATTATGGTAATTTTCATATGGGATTAAGGTAGTGCATTATAAATATAAGGTATGAGATAAAGTCTAGGTTAATGCTCATTATTGGAAGCAAGATTTTTAGTCCATAGAGAGGCGATTTTAGAGAATCACTATAGTCTTAGTGAGGAATTTTCGAAAATTAATTGAGAGAAAAGGGTGATTTTCGAAGCATTCTCCATAGATCGTCCTCCGGCGTTGGAGATTGGGCGGCGGGATCTGATCCGGAAGGTCAAAGCACGAGTCCGATCCGTTCGATCCGTTCATCTCGTTCCATCGACCTCTTGGATCAAAGGTAAACACGTGAAAACCCCAGCGTGTTGCGTTTAATTATATAGGCGCATGCTAGGTTTATAATCAATGTATGGTGAATTAAACACCCAAGATGGATCCTCGGGCGAGGGTTAACATACGTTTTCCCTACACGGACAAGCTAATCTTCCATTGTACTCCATCCGGACAACATAGAGTATGCGGGAAGTCACTAATTGTCCAAAGTAATGCAGTGCATTTGAAAATTTCACTTCAACGATACATCATAAGTAAGAACACCGTCATCCCACAAGTCTATTAACTCGCTATCAATGGTTGCAAGAACACATCAATCTTCTCTTCGGATTACGCGTCCGGGCACTAAGATCGTAAGAAACATGTATTGCTCCTTCATACACGACCACGGGGAAGATTATAAGGGGTAAGTATAACGGGCCATGATGAATATTGCTTTCCGATTGACCGAATGGCTGGCGTCGGTTGAGAGTCTCAATCGCACGTTACAATTTACGATGCAAATAAGGGAAACTTCGTGTTCAAGCATTTCCATGCAATTGAGTCTGCGGATGACGATGACCCCATCATCGACCGACGATGCATGCCAACGCATATTTTTCGTTGTAGCATTGGATGCATACAATCTCGTAGTCGAGGAGTTAGGGAAAATAATACATCTTTTATATGCTACTTGTGCTTTCGCCGACTTCCACCACTCGAGTATTGCTCTTGAAGCGAGGATGATTACGAATTTGCAGCTCGTCGATTCGAATCTTCACATGATAAATCATGCAATTAAATGGACAACAATCAATTTTGTGTGCAGGCAACCCCATGCCACGCATGACAATCTCTTCGTCTTTGTAGAAGTCATCGAGCACGCAATTTCCATCTGGATGTGACTCTTTCATTAGTTCTGATATTTGATCAAAACCCTTCTCAGTAATGTTGTTCTATGCTTTCCAACTCAGAAGTCGAGCCACAAATGACAGTTGTGTGTGATTCGAGCAACCCGACCACAGAGGTTTATCGGCAGCATTCAACATGTCGTAAAATTTTTGTGCATCAGAATTTGGCTCCTCTTCGATCTCGTCAAAGTTGAACTATGGACCAGCAGTATCCACTACCATCGTATGATACGTATTTGGTTGACGGCTAACATCTGAATCCACAACATTGTCCCTACTTGTGGTTGTCGTGGTTGTCTCTCCTTGAAATATCCATGTGTGATAATTTGGAACAAATCCAAATTTTGATAAGTGATATCGCACAGTATCTTTCTTCTGATAAGGTATATTCTTACACTTCTTACACGGACACTTGATTTTCTCTCCATCCGTGAATAAAAGCGAGCACTAGCGAATTGATAAAACTTTCAAGTCCGTCTCGAAATTGATATTTAATCCACCAACCGAACTAAACCTCTTATACATCCACTCACGATTGTCATTCATTCTTCAAGCTCCTAATTATAAATAATTAATTAAACATATTCAACATAAGTTGTACAATATAGACTAATTATAAATAATTAATTAAGTTGTACAAATTCAATATTTCAGAAATAGATGGCGACATAAATCTACTTGAGTATACTATAAAAATAGACTAATTATTTGTTTGTTATCTACGAGGCAACATAAACCCTAATTCAAGTTTCATAAGTTTTATCCTCTGATGCCGATTTAGGAATCAATTTATCTTTTTTGGTTTGTTATACTATAAAATGAATCGTCATTTCATTCTCAATTCAACCAAACTCATCTAAGCTTCACGAAATCATCACCATATGCCTAATTATACACTTAACAACTCAAAACATCTTATTCATATACTTAACCTTAACCTAAGCATAAAATGAGCAAATCTTACTATAAAACATCTAATTCATATACCAATTCTATCAAAATTTCGGCAGAGTAAGTTTTATAAAATTAGTCGCCATTTCATTCACAATTCAACCAAACTCATCCAAACTTCACCAAATTATCACCATATGCCTAATTATACACTTAACAACTGAAAACATCTTATTCATATACTTAACCTTAACCTAAGCATGAAATGAGCAAATTTTACTTATAAAACATCTTATTCATATACCAATTCTAACAAAATTTCGGCAGAGTAAGTTTTATAAAATTAATCGCCATTTCATTCCCAATTCAACCAAACTCATCCAAACTTCACCAAATCATCACCATATGCCTAATTATACAATTAACAACTCAAAACATCTTAATTCACGAAATGATGAATTTATCATCCCAATTCACATCAAAGCTAAACATATTCACATCCAAGCTTATCAATTTCTCGCAAATATTTTTATCAAACACCACAAATGCGCACAGTTAATTCACGAAATGATGAATTTATCATTCCAATTCACATCCAAGCTTATCAATTTCACAAGCCCAAATCACAAGACTAACATTAAATGCATCCTTTTCACTAATTCCACTCAATTCGGTAACATGTAGCCACATATATGTATAAACTCAACACATCCTAGCATATTAATACACATATGCAGGTAAAATATTTTCAACGATTAAAGGTATAAATATCTACCTTAGGATCAAGTTCGAATAAGTGGAGAGCGGCGGTGACGGCAATGACAGGCGTGGGCGTTGGGGGGTGGTGGTGGGTGGGCGGAGCTACTAGCTAAACACGAGGCGGGGGCACGGCGGGGGGGAGGCGGTGGCGGCGGCAGCGGCGGCGGCGGCGTGGTGGGGCTTGAGCAGGGGTGGGGCGGGGATGGGGTTGGGTGCACAATCGAGTGGAGTGTGGGAGGGGGGCAGGATGGCGGCGGCGGCGGCGGCAGGTTGGGGTGGGCGGTGGGAGGGGAGGAGGTTCAAATGGTTAGGACACAGATATGAATTTGGGGAAGAAACCCGTCTGTTATAAATTTTTTTAACGACGGATTAGCGACGAAATATCCGTCGTTATATTTAAAAGGCATTAACGACGAGCTAACGAAGGAAACAAGTCATTAACGATGGACTAATATTAACGACGGACTGGTATCCGTCGTTAAATTACGTGCAAAATTAAAAAAAAAAAAATCGTTAATATAACGACGGATATCAGTCCGTCGTTAAATTTACCGACGGATGTACGACGTAAAGTCCGTCGTTAATATTATTTGGAATAAATCAATTCAAAATTAATATTAACGACGGAAATAATCCGTCGTTAAATTAAATAAAAAATAAAAATTTCGTTAATTTAACGACGGATCAGCGACGACTATGACTTAACGACGGACATAATCCGTCGTTAAAGTAAATATGTAATAAAAAAATAAAAAAAAATAATTTTAACGACGGACAATGTCCGTCGTTAAATTTAACGACGGACTAGCGACGGGTATGACGTCGTTAACAGTTCGCGCGATATATTCCCGTCGCTGATCCGTCGCTGATTCGTCGTTAATAAAATTCATTTTTATTCCTTATTTAATCCGTCGCTGATTCACGACCCGTATTTTGGCCGTCGCTAATTCGTCGCTGTTCGGCTGTATTTTTGTAGTGACACAAACAATGGCGAGAATTGGAATAATCTGTGGCATGCTTTGCAAGACATGCTGCTAAAAAAGCGTTGAAAGAGGTAGACCACATAAATTTAGATTTCTTTGAAAGACTTGATCATAGAGAGAGATAAAATGTGAAACTGAATTTCATATCTTTAAGAACTAGTGTATAACCCGTCCAGTTTTGACGGAAAATCATTTCCGTTATAAATTATAATTTAAAAGTATAAATTTTATAAATATGTCTATACTTTTTTTTTCGAAGTGATAGTATTTCAACAACTAGAAGTTTTTAAAATAAAATAAAATTATAATAAAAAATAGGCTAAGGGGGATCTTCTTCGATTTTTTCCACTTATATGTTTAAAGGGTTAATCTATATGCTCGTATTCACAACAAATCTGATTAAAAAAATTGTTACTCGTTCTCATTTTAAACTCATATAGTTTTATAAGTTGTTATAATTATTGATTATTTTTATTAATAAAAAATTGGATATTAACTAAGCATTAATAATAAATAGTATAAATAATAAAAATTAGAAAATAAAAAAATTCCTCTTGCACATATTGATTAATGACTTGTTTAGAATTTAGATACTCATATATTTCCTAAATTAAATTGAAAATTAATTTTACTATTAAATTTCATCTCAAACTCGTATATCAATACCCACTAATTAGTTTAGCATATAAATATAATTTTATTTAGGTTTTCAATTCATGAAGTCTCATGAAAAAATTATACACAATTCCAAATAAAAACGAATGGGTAGTAATTTTGCACAATTCCAAATATATAAATACAAATGGATTCTTTTTTTTAAATCATTAGTAATTATGAACAATCAATCTATATATATATATATATAGAGAGATTTATAATAACATATTTAATATTAACATAAATCAATCAATCAATATATTAAATGATAAGATGTCAAATAAAGAAACTTGCGAAATTTTAGAAAAATAAGAATGAAAAATCATGGAAATACCACATAGAATTCAAGACGAATTTGGATATATATGTTAGTACTCACAGCAAACCCGATTAAAAAGTAATTTTATTACTCGTTCTCATTTTAAACTCATATAGTTTTATAAGGCGTTACAATAATTGGTTATTTGTCTCAATAAAAAACTTGAATATTAATTAAAATAGTATAAATAACAAAAGTTTAGAAAATAAAAAAATTCCCTTTGACATGTTGATTAATGTTTGACTTGTTTAAAATTTATATACTTATTTGTCCTAAATTGAATTATAAAGTGATTTTACTATCCGTTTTCATCTCAAACTCGTATATTAATGTAATCTAATTAGTAAAACTGTAACACCCCAATTTTTCTAAGAGAAATTAATATTGCTATTTAATTTGAACTTGAATAATAAATGAAACTCTTGTAAACTCAACAGATAAGTATAAAGTTAATGTTGACTTTCTTATAAAAGGAGTGTATCAATCTTGTCTTCTTAAGTGACCATGTTAAACAAAATAATAAACTAAAGACGTGTCTAAAAAATATATATTTTAATTTGAAAATGACTTAACTAAAGAAAACTAAACTTAAGATTTTAATCAATATCGAAAATATCATAACTTGAATTAAAATAAACGACTTCTTATTATACTAGTCATTCTCGACTTCCATGGCTGCTTCGACTCATCATCTGCAAAACTGAAAGTAGATAGGGGTGAGCATATCATAAATATACTCAGTGAGGAACAATGCAATTATCCATATATATAATACATGTTAATCTTTCATATTGCCACATAAATAGAATTTAATATCATGAAAAAAATATATATAACTATGAAACCTTAATATTCTGTGAGGTCTTAAATATAATAATAACATGAGACCTTAATATACTGTGAGACCTTAAATATAATAATAACATGAAACTTTAATATACTGTGAGGTCTTAAATATAATAATAACATGAGACCTTAATATACTGTGAGGTCTTAAATATAATAATATCATGAGACCTTAATATACTGTGAGACCTTAAATATAATAATAACATGAGGCCTTAATATTCTGTGAGGCCTTAAATATAATAATAACATGAAATAATAATAACATGAGACCTTAATATTCCGTGAGGTCTTAAATATATATAATAACATGAGACCTTAATATACTGTGAGGTCTTAAATATAATAATAACATGAGGCCTTAATATTCTGTGATGCCTTAAATATAATAATAACACAAGACCTTAATATTCTATGAGGTCTTAAATATATATAGAAGATATAGTATAACATGAGAATATATATATTAACATAAACATCATGTAGTCTTCAAAAAAAAATATGTAGTCATATAATCAATATGAATATAAAAACATATAAAACAATAGGACAACATAACCACTAGCATAAATTTCCCCACCTTAATTAAACTCGCCTTGACGTAGAAGATCATAGTTTCTCATTAGTCCAAAGAAATGTCCTTCGCCAGACACTTGAGCAAAGTTTTAAATTTTTATTTTGTTTCTCCAAGTATGCGTGTCCCCCTTGGGGTAAGGGGATTGATCCCTATTTATACTATTGATTTATGTGCTTTTGATAATGATCAAAAAGTGTGTGATTTAAATCTTTAATTTAGATAAGTGGACAGATAATGAAAAAAAAATGTGAATCCGTATCCTACTTGAAGAGATAGGCGTAATTATTCAATCTTATATGAGAATAAAATTTTGTAGGTTTTTATAGATGTAGTTTTATTAAGTTTACCGAGAGGAAAAGAACTCTATCACATATGTTTTAATAGAAAAATAAAAGATATGTTTCACATTTGTTGGAAAGAAAAATAGATATACAATTGTATTTAATGTAAATCTCCTACTTAGATAATAGAAAATAAATGAAGATATATTTTGCAAAATATGTCAAATCCTTATCCTACTTAGAAAAGAAGATAAATATCTCATGCATTTAAAGTTAAACTAATGATAAAAGACTTAATTATATATATTTTCGTAGGATATTTTTTGGCATGCATTTAAAGTTAAACTAATGATAAAAGACTTAATTATATATATTTTGGGAGAAAACCGACAAATGAAAAAAATCTATCTAAAGTGGCAATTATTGCCATTACACTATACTAGTGGAGTGAATAGTAAGTATATTTCTCAAATGGGATTGAAATATTTCAATTCTTGCATTAATAAAGCTTAAATCACATGTATTTAATACTTAATTATTAACATCAATTTCACCTTCATAAAGATGAACTTGAGTAACATTTAATGTAAATAAATCGATGTTTGATGAAGCTCGCTTTGGAGTCTTTTATTTTCCCAAAATGATTACGGATATAACAATTTTCTCCGGCTTTGATCGGCATTCCTTCAAAGCTAAAAATATATATGCATCTTTTCTATACATATCTCACGTAATTCATATAATATCGGTTGTTTTCCTCGCCACCTCTTCCTCTATAAGAGGAAGTTCCTCTACCTCGAGAATACATATCTGAAAAATTCATTGGATATATTCTCGAGTTAAAAAATCAGGAAGACTATTTTCTTGTCCTTTTTTATACATAATTTCAAAATCAAATGGAGCTAAATGAGCTTGCCATCTTGCAAACATTTGTTTAGAAACATCATGTTTAAAATCTTTATTAAACATAAATTTAGCAGATCTACAATCTGTTTTAATAATAAATTTTTGATTATATAAATCATCTTGAAATTTTAACACACATTTAACAATAGCAAGAATTTCTTTAGCTACAGTTGCATAATTCTTTTGTGCATTATTCCATTTTCCTGAATGAAATCTAACAAGATATTCTTGTTTATTTTCAGGATTTACCTGTTTAAGAATTCCTCCGTATCCTATATCTGAAGCATCTGTTTCAATTATTTTTTCCCAATTGGGTTGTTTAACATTAAACAAGGAAGAGTTTTAATTTTTCTTTTATTTTCTTATGAGATTTGTATGTTTTTCGTCCATGGACTGTAATTTTTAAGTCTATCATATAAAATAGCTGTATCTATAGCAAGATCTTTATAATATGGAGAAATATAATTTAAACTTCCAAGAAATCTTTGTAATTGAGTTTTATCAATTATTTCATCAGGAAATTTATTTCCAAATTCAATACTTCTATTAATAGGAATTATATTTCCTTTTTCAATATTATGTCCTAAAAATCTTATATTAGTTTGAAATAAAGACATTTTAGATTTAGATATAACTAAACCATTTTTTATAACAATATCTTTAAATATTATTAAATGCTTAAAATGCATTTCTATATCTTTAGAATAAACTAAAATATCATCTATATAAACAATAATAAACTCACTATAAGGAGTAAATATATCATTAATTATTTTCTGAAATTCAGAAGGTGCATTTTTAAGACCAAAAGACATAACATTCCATTCATAATGTCCTATAGGAACATTAAAAGCAGTTTTATATCTATCAGATTTATTTATTTGTATTTGCCAATATCCGATTTCAAATCAAACTTAGAAAATATAATGTAATCATATAATCTATCCAATAAATCTTTTTATTTGGAATAGGATGTCTAATCCATTTTAATACTTTATTAAGTGGTTTATAATTAATTACTAATCTTGGCACTCCTCTTTCCTGCTCACTATGTTTATTAACATAAAAGCGATTGCATGACCAATGAGACTGTGAAGGGCTTATTAATCCCTTTGAATTAATGATTCAATTTCTTTTTACATAATTCTAAATATTGAATTCATTTGACAAGGTCTAGCCTTTGTCGAATTTTCTTTTCATCAAAATCTTCTTCATAAGGAAGAGAAACAATATGTTTCTTTCTATCCCAAAATGCATTAGGATGATTATTCTGATTTCAATAGAAAATTGATTTATTAATATTTTATCTTATCCGTAATTTAGGATTTTGAAGTTTCTCTTCTATTGTAATTATATTCAATTCTTGTTTTAAAAACTTAATTGTTTTTCTTTTGAACTAATATTATCGTATACTTCATGCAAAACTTTTGTAATAGGTTCGAGAATAAATTTTAAAATTATATTATTTCCTTTAAAGTTCCTATAATCCCTTCTTTATCAACTTTTATTAAAGGATAAATTTTTGTTAAAAAGGTGTTCCAAGTATAACACTGGTTAGTAATATCTTTAACAAGTAAAAACTTGTTTGTATACAATTTTATTTATCTGAGACATATGCCTTAGGTAATTTATAATTAATTTGCAATTTATTTCTATGCGTGTGATAAAGTATGAGTAGTTTTATGAAAATACCTAGTAGGTATCAATCCTTCTTGTATAACATTCAAATCACTCCACTATCTACTAAAGTCTGTAAATTCTTTTGAATAATAATTATCAATTAAGAGTGTTATTTTATATACCATTTTGTGATATAATCATTTCTAAAGTAGATAGAAAATTTTCATCTTTAGGAAAATTTTCTTTATCAATTTCATAATTATGTTCTATTTGATTTTTGTTTCTTCATTATTTTCTATTCTTGAAATTCTATAATCAAGACTTAAATTTTCTTGTTTTAAATTATTAATTTCTTCCTTAAGATTTTTAATTTCATTTATTATATCTTTAAAGAAGTAGGATTCTCTTCTATTTTCTTTGTTTTAATAATTTATACACCTCGGACATCATGTAAGGTTCTTTCTTATTATCAACATTATTATTATTTCTATTATTATTATTATTATTATTATTATTATTATTATTATTATTATTATTATTAGAAGTACTAGGAATACTTTCTATTTGATCTATTATTTTACCTTAATTACGGATCTTTTATTAATTGTAGTAATTCTAAAAATTATTATTTGTTAAAACATTTAATTCTAAATCTTGGAATTGTGAAAGAATTTTATAAAATTCTTTTCCTTCATCATCTTCGATATTTTCTTTGGACAAGATTGTCCAAGAATACAAGGTTAGCATTGATTCGATTCGTATATTAAAGAATCATTTTCTATATTATCAATTTCTTGTTCGATTACGTATTACTAGAATAAGAATATTCTTGATTTCGAACTTTCATGAATTTAATAATATTTTGAAAGAGTTTCTTTCATATCTTTATCTATATCAAGATTATTAATCTTTTCTTAGTCCAACAATTATTTGCATAATGACCATATTTTCCACATTTTACAGATATTCTGATTTTCTTTATTCCAATTTTTTCCCATTTTTATTATTTCTTTCATCTTTTCTTATTTTTCTTTGTTCAATTTTTTTCTTAGAAAATCTTTTCTTTTTCTTAGGATATTCTTTATAATTCTTCATTTTATTTTTACTAGATAATGTCCTAGTTGGCATAGGGATTTTATTCATAGCAAATTGATCACAAAACTGTCCTAATTGTTTCTTTTCTACCAAATTTTGACGCTTCATTTGTTGATTTAATTTTATTTCATTGCATAAGGCTAATCCTTCTTGGATACAAATTCTATTAATTTTCCATAAGTATAATTTTGGTAAGGAATTTCATTTAAATCTTTTCTCAAGATTCTTCTTATTCTTTCAAACAAATAAGCTAGGAAGACCATCTATAAATTTTGACTTCCAATGAGAACTATTACACTCGGTGTAATTCTAAGACCCGCTTAAGAAAGTATCTTTGTACCACCTAAAATCGTAAGTGTTTTACACCTAAGATTTTGTAATAGGGTTCTAATATTTTCACTATTATCATATATTTTCCGTAAAATGTTCTACAATGTTCACTATTAGTGTATAAGCGCATTTTCTTTTATTTCATTTCCTTCTGTTTACAAAGATTTAGAATATCATCTTTTCATTTTGTGAGAGATAATGATCCCACCATCCTTTTAATTGTCTGTAAATCTCGCTATTATCATTTTAGCAATTTCTCTATCTCTATTTCCATTATTTTACATATAGTAGAATACATTAATATTCTATGCATTGTATTATGTATTTGTTGATGCACAAATCCATCTATATTCCATTCATAAATATGATGTCCACTATAATTGTTTGATATTATATCATTTGATTCTTCTATAAGAACATCTACGGTGTTGGTCTTGGATAATAATATTTTCTGTAGTGGGTTTATCACCCATTTTGACAATTTATTAATTTGATTATCATAGACTTTTTATAGTCGAATTTCTATTAATTCTTCTCTTATCTTTTATCTAAGGTACTGATTTTTAGCCCTTTAAATTTTCTTCAAGAAATACTTCTAATTCTTTCATTGATTTTAATTTAAAATTTTTATTTCGGTGGAGGTGAATAGTTGGAGTAGCAATTTCTACCTTCTTTTCTTCAATAATTTCACTTTTATTAACTTATTATCATTTATAATTTTTATTATTTGTTCAACTCTATCATATAATGATGTAATTTGTTCTCCCAAAATATTCAGGTATAAATTTGTATAGTTATTTTGTTCTAATATTGTATTTATTTGTTGACATGTTACATGTAAAGTATTATCTTCTAATAATTTTGCAAAAGCTAAAAAATTATGAATTTTTTCATTCTTTTCAATTTGAAATGATTGTTGTGGTGGATAAACCCGATTTAAAATTTTCCATTATTAAGTTTATAATTTCTTTCTAAAATGTAAATATATTGTTCTACATAAGTTGAAATAAACCAAGGGACAAATGGTATTAACTTATTTTTTTTTACGTAATTTATAAAATTCTTCTTGAATATAATATTTTTCTTTAGGATTAAAGTTTTCAAAAACCATTTTTAAACGGTTCCCATTTGGGTGTATTAAATTCTAATTGTATAATTTTCTTGCACGTGAACCGGGACTAAAATCCCATCTTGTTTCTAAAACCATTAAATATTAAATTCCATTTACGATTCGGTTATATCCGCTTCTTTAATATTATTATTATGAACATTGATTCCTTTAACAATATTGTTTTCTTTATATATAATTTATCAATTTTATCTTCTTACGAAATGTCGATTCATATTTATCTCTTATTTGAGATGTAGATGCCTAGATGGCGTAAAGGTTGTTCTACCTTATAATCTAAAGGTGAAATATGAGAATACATATTTAAAGATTTTTCCAATTTGGATGATAACGATGGTCTACTATCTTCAAACCGTAGTATAATGATCCTTGGTGTTTGTATTACTTCTACTAGATTATTTTGTACTACAGATTGAGGTGTAACTGCTTTTTCTATAGTCCAATTTTCTGGAAAAGTTATTTCTTCCCATTTTATTTTTCTTCTCGTAGTAATATTAGACTTGCTAAAATTAGTTTCTATTAGAATTGTTTCATTTAAAGGTTTATCAACCCTTTTACATTGTGGATTTAATGTAAATAATGGTTTATAATAAATTCGATAACATATGGCTATTACTTCAGTTCCTGGTTTATAATGATAACCATGAGTTTTAACATTTAATGTTAAAGAATCTAAGATATTAACATCAGATAATGAAAGTTGTAGATTTGGATAAACATCAAAATAAACTGGACCATGTACTTGTTGGTTTGTATTATTCCCATTAAAGATTGTTTCCAATTTAAATTTCTTTCATCTCTTAAAGTCGCTATAAAGCTTTCTGGTAATCCTTCTAATGTTAAAGGCTTAAAAGCAATTTGAACTAATCCTATATGAATAAATTTATGAGAATGTCTATAAGGCATTAAATCACTATCTTGAAGCAATTTTAAAGTCAATTCTTCACCATGTAAAGCTATGGTTTCTTCCGTAGTCTTAACAATTTGTTTTAATCCAATTTTTTCAAAAGTACCAAGTTTATAAATCATGCTTGGTTCAACTTTAGGAATTGTCCATTTATTCAATAATTCTAAATTTTCTGGTATATCATATTCTTCTTTCATACTGTTTTTAACAGTATTTTTTCTTCTTGCTAGATTCATGTGAATTCAGGTTATGTGATAAATTATTCAAGGTGTTACAAAAACACATAAATGTCTATTTTAAGTTTTCAATTGATAAAGTCTCATGAAAAAATGATGCATGATTCAAAAAAAAAAATTAAAAAATGAATGAGTAGTAATTAAGAAAATTTCATACTCTTTAATTAAGAAAATACTGAGATACATAAAATAAATAAAAATCAGAATATAAGAAATTAGAAAGTACAAAACTAGAATCCAAAATAAATAAGAATAGCGAATATTGGAGATGCCACATAGGCGCACGAATTAAGGTGTTGCTTTTGATATGCAATCGCATTATTTAGAATATATATACTCGTACTCGTCTTAAAAAATGATTTTATTGTTCTTGTCTCAAAACCTTATATTAATTTCGTTAATTAACTGAACTCGTTCAATTTTATGAATATAAGTTATTACAGTAATTGATTACTCGTCTAAGATGTAAATATTTGTACATGTCCCAAATCCAATTAGAAAATGATTTTATTACATATTCCCGTCCCGAACTCATAATACTCATTCATCACTAAAACATGTAAATACCATTTTATTTAGATATTCAATCCATGAAATCTATAAGGGTGTCTAAACGGTTTTTGGTTTTCGGTTAGAATCGGAACCGAACCGAAATCGACAAATTCGGTTATCGGTTCGATTTTGGTTCCAGAGTTAAAAAAAAATTTGGTTATTGGTTAACCGATAACCGAACGGTTCGGAACCAAAAAACCGTTTTTATTTTAATTATTAATTAATTAATTAAAAATTTTGAAAATCAATTTTTAGTTATTAATTTATTAATTATTTTATTTATTTATAATAAGTTTCAGTTTTTAATTATTATTTTATTTATTTTAATTATTATTTTACTTATTTTTATTATTAATTAATTTTAATCCGGTTTTTGGTTAATCGAAAATTGAACCGTCGGAACCGATCGGTTTTCGATTAACCGAAAATTTAAAACGGTTTGGTTTCAGTTCCATTTTTTTGGAGAAATTCGGTTCGGTTAACCGAAACCGAACCGTTTAACAGCCTTAGAAATCTAGTGGGAAAATGATGTTGGAAATTTTTTTAAAAAATGTGAAAATAAATATGAAAACTTGATACTCTTAATTAAAGAAATTTTCATAATATTACAATATATAAAATGAGAACATATGAATTAAAAATGCAATAAATCAGTATTTAAGTTAAATCAAAATAGAGTTTAAATATTAATCTTGCAAATAGAATTCAGACTATCGAAATATGATAGTTGGTTTTTAATAATCTTACAAAGTATAAATATTAATCTTGCAAACTTTATCTTAAAAAATAATTATAAATTTAAAAGTATTTTTGTGGAAGTAGAAAATTAAATAAATAATTTGATAGGACACATTAGATGATAATTAACAATACAACTATTTTAAATCAAATTGAAATTAAAGATTTCTTTATAAGATTATAAATTAAAATTAAATAAAAGTAATAGATATATAAATGCAATTTACAAATAGATTATTTTTTGGAAATCATTAATAATCATGAACAATCAATATATATATATATATATATATATATATATATATAATAATGTATTTAATAATAACATATTTAAATAACATCAATCAATCAAATCAATGTATTAAATGCTAAGTTGTCATATAAGGAAACTTGTGGAATTTTAGAAAAATAAAAATAAAAAATCATGAAAATGCCACATACAATTCTAGATTAATATAATGTCTCCAATATGTAATAGATTTATATATTAATAGATTGAAATTAAAGATTTCCTTATAAGATTATAAATTAAAATTAAATAAAAAGTAATAGATATATAAATGCAAATGTACAAATAGATTATTTTTTGAAATCATTAATAATCATGAACAAAACATATTTAATATTAACATAAATCAATTAATCAATGTATTAAATGTTAAGTGATCAAATAAAGAAACTTGTGGAATTTTAGAAAAATAAGAATGAAAAATCATGGAAATACCGCATATGATTCTAGATGAATATGGTGTCTCCAATATGTAATAAATTTATATATTAATAGATAGATATGAATTATAGAGAAGGAATTACAGATAAAATGTGCAACTAAATTTCATATATCCAAGAATATGAATCACAAAGGTAGCTAACTTGAACAGGAAAAAAAACTAGCTAATTATTGAACTAACTCTTAATAGAAAAAATTAACCCTTAATAGAAAAGATTAAACTATATAAAGTGATATTAAATATATTCCAATAAGATTAATTTACCTCTACACTGTATATTCATAATTATGGGAGAAATTTTGTAATATTCGGCATAGTAAAGTGTTCAACCTAAATTACACCTCTAGGTTCTCCCAATAGTAAGGGGTATACGTAGTGCGAGGTATACGTAGTGCGGTAAGTTAACCCAAGTCGTCTTTTAAGGAAGACTTAGCAGAGCCTATGTTGTGTTATGTGAAAAATAGTAAATTCTATTTTCTAAACTTGGGTGTTTAAAACATACTAGAAAATAAATAATAAAAAATGAGAAAGCAATTAAAAGATCGCAAGTTCAAGATTTCATAATCAAAACAACTGTTGCAGACGATTTATTCAAGGTTTGGGAAGGTCTAAGGTATTAGGTTCTTCTCTTTGGTTAATCAATTAAAGCTTAGTTTTACGAAATTTACTTAATCATGAAATCTACTAATATTCGATTCAAACTCTAGACTTTCATCCCCGAAGATCAAATCTAAATAATCAAATTCCTAGAATCAGTAAATTATTAGACTACTTGTTCTCGATAAAGTCTAACTTGATTGAGCTATAAAGAAGCAACGTGTTAATCTCTCGATCTCACTCATAGCATAAACAATTGAATGATGGTCAATCATACAAAATCAAACAATATAGTCAATTAGAAACACGCAAACTTCACAAATAATTAATTAACCAAATTGAATTACCAAACCCTAGATGAAACGATAAGTTCATAACCATCTCACAAATCAAGCAAGGAAGAAACATAGACATAATTAAATCAAATCCAATGGAATAGAAATGAAAAGTCTTACAATCTTAATGTTGTTGGTGAGTCTTTAATAATCCCAAGTGATTTTAAACAAGAAGAAAGCAATGGAAAGCTGGAAATTTTAATCCTAGAGAGAAAAATCACATGGGGTCTAGAAAAATAAAAACTAAAGTTTTCCGAGTCTGAAGTGGCGCGTTATATAGCGCCTAAAATAATTCTCGACCAGCACCGGTTTCCACCCCAGCGCCCATAGGGAGGGACGCTCTCGACACGTAAAGTTACACGCTCAGCATCGGTTTCACCGTAACCTGTGCTGGGTGATCACACTATTTTCTAACACGAAAACGTGCAAGTAGATAGCTAAGTCAAGTATCGTATCCACATGGATTGTAACGCGAAAATACAGAAGCTAACTCAATAATCCTTCATCATTATCCAAGTGACAGATTTGGTTTTGGAAAGGTTTGGGACTTCAAATATTGAATTCAAAGTCAAGAGCAAATAAAACAAATAAAGATAACAATAAAAACTCAAAGAGATAAAAGGACTAAAAGACAAACCCTATGGATGTATTAATCCTACCCACCGTGTATGTTTATCCTGCTTCCTATTAACTGATTTTAATCTAGCCAAGATGAAAGATCACATATGTAACTAACAATTTCAGTTACGATAATTGTGGTAGTAGATTACTAATTTCCCTATTACTGTTACGTTTCAAGGTAAAAATTAGCAACTCCGAAAAGATCACAAAGAATATGCTTACTACGGATGTTCATATCTCAGTTACGACTCAAGGCTTATCCGTATTGTGCATTCAAGATCGATTGAAAATTAAAACTGTTAAGTATTCAACTGACAACTACATATGCATCAAGATTGATCAGAAATTAACACATAAGATTTAACACCAAGAATCACAAATCAATGCCTGGAAGGTAAATAGCAAATAGCAGGAATCACCACACTTAGGATAAAATCATACAAACCCTAGGATTAGAACATAAATTTAGCTAGACATAGAAATCGAAATAAAATACAAATGAATCATAAAAATAAAAATTGAATAGATTAAACTCGTAATGTAGCGTCTGATGAACAATCTAGGCTTTGAATCCAAACCCGAGAAGTAAACGGAAAAATCTGAATTCATTCGGATGAAATCGTTCCAAAGCGATTACAAAGCGTAAATCAAACGTAGAACAATGATAATCTAAAACCTAGATGAATGAAAATCAAAGCTAAAGCAAGAGTATTTGAAAATAAACAGAATTCTAAGCAAAAACGTGGAGAGAGACGCATGCACATGCCTAGGAATATATATAGGCAATGGGCTGAAAACCTTAGTTCGCACAAGGCCGCTAGCGGCGGGCTAGCGGTCGCTAGCTCGGTCGCTAGCTGTGAGTCAGTAGGTTTCTTCGATGAGCTCGTGACCAGGTTCGCGGTCGCGTGGTTTGCCTAGCGGCTGAGCTAGCGAGTTTTTAGACAACAGCTTTTTCGGAGTCTCTCACAGGCAAGCTTGCGATCGTTGGCTTTGCCTAGCGGCCGGCCTAGCGGTCGCTAGGTCGGTCGCTAGTTTTTCTCCAGAATGTTTTTGCCCGAGCTCGTGCCGGGCTAGAGGCCACTAGGGTGGCCGCTAGCCTCTATTCTTTTTCGTCTTTGGTGCGTGCTTCGCTTCGTGTTTCGATTATCATCTTAAAAGCATACAAAACACCAAAGAGGAACCCAAGAACAGTATCTTCCAAAAATAGCTAAAAGCATTAAATTAACTATATAAACGCCCTTAAACTGATCTAAAATTATCTAAATAAATCATGAATAAATGAGTAAAAAGCGCGTTTATCAAACCCCAAACTTAAAACATTGTTTGTCCTCAAACAAAAACAAAGACACAACGAAAGATCAACGAGTGTCAGCAAAGGTGATAGCTATAACAGGCCTCATAAATCTTTCAAAGTTCGAAATCAATAGCACACATGACGACATTAGTTAACTCGATAATGTACAACAATTGAAAGCAAAATCTTATTCAATTCAACCCTCACAAAGGCATGTGTATAATATAGTATACACTCAAACTCAGAAGAAAATTCAGGACGTGTATACACTCAAAGATCAATATCATGCAAAATCTTACCATAGGCTTGCCATTTCTCTAATATCTCCATCACATCAAATGCGTTCAAATTAGGATAAAAAGGTCCTTTCACAGGTTGTAATGTAGGCACATTGGTTAAGGTAGGGTGGTATATGGCTAAGTGACTCAAATGCAACTCCGAGCACCCCTATTTATAAATTCAACTCATATGGACTTTGTCCATTTCCCTTTTTCTTTCCAACATGCTAGATCAACGTTCATGCAAAGCTAAGATACCTATACTTTGATTAAAAAATCCTTTATGCTCACATTATTCACAACATTTTTCTTTTCTTTTCTTTTCTTTTTAATAGAGCTTATATGGTCCATTCTTTTCCACGAAGGTACCATTCTTTTCCATAGAGGTACCTCTCTATCTTTTAACCCGACGTAATACATCAAATTATTTCAACCCTTTGATTCTCATATCCATCCTCAACTCCTATCATCCGGTTTAAAAAATAATAAAGTCTAATAAAGGCTCAAAGAAGGTGACAAATGGTATATTATAGGGTTAGTGTATGGGTAAAATCGTGGTTCACAAAGATGGCCTCTTATCATTTCCATATTCGAAATACATATTGCAATCTCGACACAGAAAACACGACAAGTTCGAGAAGATAATTACATGCATGACATCACACAATTACAAGAAACTGTAACATGATGTTTATACAGTGAAGCTCAAGTCTCACGGTTTAAGCAAATGGTGAAAAACAACAAGCTAAGCAATCTCATGTTATCCATGCGTCGTTTTCTAACACATCACGTGCATCATCAACATATTTTTCAAAAAAATTCTATAATCATTGGCCACATAGGTTAACACTTTTCACTTAAGCTCGTTGATCAACAGACACAACAACGAAAAACAAAAGACACAAAAAATCCCAAAACATAAAAACTTACAAGACAAAGCAAAAACATAAAAAGGACTCCACAACCACCTACACTCTTCTACTCCCCCCCAAACTTATTGTGAAATGTAGAGCAATAAGGTTGCAGAAAAGAGTGGTTGGGAGAGAGACCTTACCTCATACGCCGCTACTCCAGCGGTGGATAGAATCCTCGCCACTGATTCCATTGTTGCATCATCTCCATCATCTAACGCTGGTGCTCTTGATACGCCTGGTGTTGGGCGAGGAGGGCCTGCTGCTGGGCTATCATGGAGGTCATACTCCAGTCTATGTGGTCTAGACGACCATCTATCCGATCAAGGCGCTCATATATCCCGGGGTCGCCTTAGATGGGTGGTGGGTGCAACGCACCACCTGTCTCAAAAGCGGCCTCGTGTTCCGGTTCCTCTTCCGCTTCCTCTTGCTCTTGCTCTACATCTCATTGCGCATTTAAGCGCTGAGCCCATCTATAGTGCGCATCCGCACTCATGTTCCAATTGGCGTCAGGCTGTCCAATGTCGTTTAATCTGGTAAGATCTATGTTGGGTAGCCGAAAGATGGACTGGCCGTTCTTGCCGTAGAGAAGCCAGAGGTAGCGCCGTGAGTCTCGCTTCAGGAACGTCTAGACATAAAGATAGGACTTATCCAGGAAGATTTCCTGTGAGACTGGATCCTCACGAATCACCACCCCGAAAAAGTCGGCAACAGGGGTGACGAAACCCCCTATGCAAATCCTCGCATTCACAGAAACTTCTGATTGTATCTGGAAATGCTGGGCGAGGAACATGCCGGCGTACATCTTCTGTCTGGTTGCAGCACCAATCATGATGCTCATATCTTGGGAGAGGACTGTGTCGGCATTAGTGCGGGCATGGATCGAGAAAGTGAGGAGGCGGTGGAAGTAGCGAATCGTGGGATTCCGTATCGAGCTTGCCTTTGCCCTCGTGGAATCATAGTACGGGGTCTGCTCCACTGCTGGATTGATGAACAATGGCCACATCTCGTGGGCCGAGTTCTCTAAATCTCCGATGTATTTGCCATCGGGTGCGGCATCGATGATTGCGTTCAACTCGTCTACTGAGAGCCACCGGGGCTCGTTGCCCAATTGGAAGGTGATGTAGTCTGGAGACCCTTGCGTCTTGTGGACATAAACGGTCGACAGAAACTCCAGTGTGAGGATCCGTTACGTCAAATAATTTATCGTGATGACAGAATAAAGTTCGGATCGCTCAGCTAGCCACGTGACATCATTGGCTATCCCCATCTCCTGACAAGTATTTATGCACATAAATCTGGAATGTCGGTGCTTCATCTGCACCAACCGCCTCTATCGATCCCTTGAAGATGGACTCGGCAACCACAACCCATAATTTTGGGATGAAACTCATCTATCGTTTCCTCCTGCGAGGAAGAAGCGGGGTCTTTCCCTTTGCACTTGCTACCGGATGTACGCGGCGGCATATTGTACCTGATTTTTTTTTTTGCAATGTTAGCTCATGTATATCAAATAATTGTCACAACAAACATCAACCCATTCAATATGTAGCTCCCCCAAACTTAGAATTAGCACAATTCCTCCCCCCACAATAGCATATGTTTGTATAAGACATAACAAGGGAGATAAACGCATACATAGGCTCAAAACACGCGTAAACACAACATTGGGGTTGCATCGCGGCCGCCCTAGCAACCGCTTGGGTGATCGCTATGCACTGTCTCGCGACCGTGAGTGAGCTCGCAGCCAGGCTAGCGGTCGCTAGCCTGGTCGCTAGTCGCGAATAACAGCTTGGGTTTCAAGATTTTGACCCCCAAAACAACAATGCAGGTGAATTACTCCAACAATATACTTTAATGAACACAAATACACCTAAAAATGTAAAAAGCATGCTCAAAAATCATGTAAATCTAGCAATATATGCTCTAGTTCATAAACTCTTCAATATTCCACAACAAGAAGAAATAATCGGTAAAACTCTTTTAATTCATGCTTACAAGCTAAAATTAAAGAAGAATTGAACAAATGAAGCATACCTTAAGTGGAATTTACTTGGAAAGCACAAGAGAGTGAAGACTAGGGCTTTTGAGAGCTTGAGAGTGTGGTTGTGAGTTCTTGTGTGTGTGTGAGTGAAAAAAATGAGAGGGATGGGTTAAATTCTATTAAAAATACGCGGGTCAACGTATTAGATGCGGGTCGGGTCGGGCCTCACGGTCGAGCTAGCGATCGCTAGCTCGGTCGCTAGTTCTGTCCACTACGTTCTGGACACTTTCTCGCGGCCACCCTCGCGGTCGTGAGGATGGTCGCTAGTCTTGACGAATATGTTCTGCCCACTTCCTAGCGGTCAGGCTAGCGGTCGCTAGCTCGGTCGCTAGTCGACCCTTTTTTTATGTTTTAATAAAAATCAATTATATTTTGGGATACAAAAATGACCAACAAGACACGACACGAAAAAAACAAAGAAAAACAAAATAGACAAAAAGAAAAACATAAAGCAGGTAAAAATATTGGGGTACCTCCCAACCAGTGCTAGATTTTTCGTCGCTAGCTCAACGTTACCTCTCATCATGGTACATTAAGCTTGGTCACCTTGACTTCGCGATTGAAGTGTGACTTGAAGTAGGATTTGAGTCTTGCCATTCACTTTGAAGATGTTGCCACTTGAGTCTAGCAGTTCATAGCTCCCATTGGCATGTGCTCGGTAGATAGTATATGACCTTGGCCATCTTAATTTCAGCTTTCTTGGGAAGAGACGGAGTCGGGCATTGTAGAGTAAAACTTTATTTCCCGATGAGAATCCTTTGGGGCGAATGGTGAGATCATGGAATTTCCTTGCTTATTCCTTGTAAATACGGGAGTTCTCGAAAGCTTCGTTCCTCCACTCGTCGAGCTCCAACAGTTGTTCACCTCTTCTCAACCCGGCCTCCTTGAAATCCATGTTGATTCTCTTGTGGCCCAATAGGCTTTATGTTCCAACTCAACCGGCAAATGGCAAGATTTTCCAAATACCAGTTGATATGGAGATAAACCTATAGGCGCTTTGTAGGCAGTCCGGTAGGCCCAAAGAGCATCTTCCAATTATTTGGCCTAATCCTTCCTATTGACAACCGATTTCTCGAGTATTCTCTTGATCTCTCGGTTTGGGAGTTCAGCTTGCCCATTCGCATGCGGATGATATGGAGTGGTGACTCTGTGCTTCATGCCATACTTAGCTAGGACATTGCCTAGCCATTTGTTGTTGAAGTGCGACCCTCCATCGCTGATCAACGCCCTAGGTACACCAAATCGAGTTAGAATGTTTTTATGTAGAAATTTGATAACTACCTTGGAATCGCTAGTGGCTGTGGGAATCGCCTCCACCTATTGTGATACGTACTCCACAGCAAGCAGAATGTAGGTGATGTAGGGAAATCTGATTTTAACCCTCTCCCGAGGATCTATCTTGGATGTTTAATTCACCATACATTGATTATATGCCTAGCATGCACCTATATAATTAATTGCAACACGTAGGGGTTTTCTCGTGTTTACCTGCGAATCTGTCGGGGTAGAATGGATCAAGACTCGTGCTTTGATCTTCTTGACTATATCCGATTGCCTAAACTCCAATGCGGAGTGAGGACAATCTATGGAGAATGCTATAGAAAAACGTCTCTACTTTTTCTCTCAATTTTCGAAAATTCTCACTATATAGAAATAATAATTCTCGAAAATATCGCTTGAGGATTAGCCTTGATTTTCTCTCTCACCTTATATTTATAATGCACTTCTAAATCCTATCTAGATAGGATCTATGCATATCTAATAAATATAATAATATCCTTTAGGATAGAGAGGATCAAGTTAGAGTCTCGATGGACCGAGAGAGAGATGGGCGATTTTCACCTTAGCTCCGGGCTAGATGGGCGGCCAGGATCAAATACAAGGAATAAAGATGGGCCTCAAATAAATTAATTATCTTATGTTCAACCCAGAACATAAATTAATTCATAAACATTTATTCATGTCATTAGAGAATAAATCTTGACTTACCCTTTATTACCGAAGTTGAGTCGGGCTTGTACTTAGACTTTATGAATCCCGTATTTAAGATATCGTCGTCCATTAATTATTTCTGATTACATTGCTTAAAATAATTAATATCTTTAATTCCTTAAGTAGTACCACTCGACCTTATTATTGTACTTGAGATAACTCAACTGCGGGGTTTAGTACAATAAACATTTTGAGCTCCTTAAGGGGACGTCATCATCCTAAATGGATACGGTGACTCGACACAGGTAACTAGCATGACATATAAGCACTGCCACCACCCAAGATGCAGAGAATCTTGGGTTATCGCATGTAACCCTCACCCATAGCAAGTTAAAGTGATGGTCGAACTCATACTCACCTAATACCTTATCGAGTTTTAGATCAGCGTAAGTCTCCGAGATCTAGGTTCTTCACGACGGTCAGATAGAAGAACTCATCTCATCGTGATCCATCAATACGTCGAGGCGTACCGGCATAGACAAGCAACCAAGTCAAGTCACTTCTTATCTACACCTCGCCTATACCGACAACTCGTCCTCAAGTTGTCTCGGTGTGATCCTTTTATATCTCATTAAGCTTGACCAATCATACAAACACGTGATCTACAACACACTGTATGATCTAACTTATATATGAGATAAAGGGACATACATATGCAATCAAGTAAACAATTCAGATATGAGATTGTAATAGTGGTAAAAGGAAACATTGTTTACAAGCTCAACCAAACTGCTTTCAGTATACAAATTCAATAGGTGAAACCACAAGACATGGGAAACGGACCCATAAAGTCAATTCCCCACACATCAAATAATTCCACTTTCATGATGCTCTTCTGCGGCATCTCATCCTTCTTGGTGACGTTTCCCATTATTTGACAGCTGTCACATCTCTTCACAAAACCTTGGCAATCCTTGAAGATAGAAGGCCAGTAGAAACCACTCAAGTAGACCTTTGCTGCAGTCTTGGCCGCAGCAAAATGTCCTTCATTCAATGAACTGTGACACTCATGGATTATGTTCTCCCATTCTCCTTGGGGAACACAGCGACGTATCAAGTTATCGACACATCGGCGATAAAGATGGGGATCATCCTAATAATAGAACTTTACATCGTGGAGAAAATTCTTTTTCTGATGATGACTGCACGAAGGAGGCATTACTCCAATCACCAAATAGTTCACAAAATCCGCGTACCATGGCGTATGATCAATTATGCTCAAAATGTGCTCGTCTGGGAAGTTCTCCTTGATCCCAATTCACTTGTCTTCTCCTTCGACTGGCTTCTCCAATCTCGATAAGTGGTCTGCAACCACATTCTCACACCCTTTTCTATCCTTGATCTCCATGTCGAACTCCCAAGAAGGAGAATCCACCTCACCAATCTCGACTTCGAATCTTTCTTGTTGAACAGATAGTGAATGGCTACATGGTCGGTGTGGACAATAGTGTTGGTGCCCACCAAATAAGGTCAAAACTTGTCGAAAGCATAGACCACTGCAAGTAAATCTTTCTCTGTGGTGGTGTAGTTCATCTGAGCCGAGTCGAGCATCTTACTTGCATAATAGATGACTCTGAACAGCTTATCTCTTTTCTGTCCCAACACAGCTCCCACAACCCAATCACTAGCATCGCACATAAGCTCGAATGGTTGGCCAAAACTGGAGTCGAGATCAGAGCTTGCTTCAATTTTTCAAACGCCCCCAAGCACTCACTGGTGAACACGAACTTGGTGTCCTTCTCTAGCAATCCACACAGCGGCTTCGTGATCGTGGAAAAATCCTTGATGAATCTTCTGTAAAAGTCGGCATGTCCGAGAAAACTCCTCACTGATTTGACATTGGTAGGAGGAGACAGCTTCTCAATGGCAACAATCTTGGCTCGGTCCACTTCCAAGCCCTTAGCAGAAACCTTGTGGCCAAGCACCACACCTTCCTTAACCATAAAATGGCATTTCTCCCAGTTGAGCACTAAGTTCGTCTCCCACATCTGTGTAACACTTGGGACAGATTGGGAAGACAATGGTCAAAAGAAGAGCCAAATACGGAAAAGTCGTCCATGAACACTTCCATAATGTTTTCAATCAAGCCATGGAAGATGGACATCATACATCTCTGAAAAGTGGCTGGAGCATTGCACAAACCAAACGACATTCTCCTATAGGCAAATACTCCATACGAACACGTGAACGCCGTCTTGTGCTGGTCCTCTGGGGCGATGACAATCTAATTATACCCCGAATATCCATCCAAGAAGCAATAGAACCCATACCGCGATCATCCAACATCGATCAATGAAGGCGAGGAAAATGGTCCTTCCTCGTGGCTGCATTCAGATCACGGTAGTCAATGCATACTCGCCATTCCGTCACAAGTCTTGTTGCTACAAGCTCGTTCTTTTCATCTCTAATCATGGTGACTCTATCTTTCTTGGACACCACTTGAGTTGGGCTCACCCACTCACTATCTGAGATAACATATATCATGCTTGCGTCTAATAGCTTCAAAACTTCTTTTATCACGACCTCTTGCATTGTCGAATTCAAGCGGCGTTGAGGTTGCACCTTTGGTTTGTACTCATTCTCTAACAAGATCCGATGCATGCAAATTGAAGGGCTGACCCCCTTGATATCAGAAATAGTCCACCCAATCGTATACTTATACTGTTTTAGTACGATCATCAACTTCTTCGACTCTTCCTCTGTCAACTCCGAAGAGATTATAACCGGACAAGTCTCATCTTCACCTAGAAAGGCATACTGGAGGTGGTCAGGTAACTCTTTCAACTCCACTGGCTTGTGCTCTTCTGTCGACACTACAATGTCTTCTCCTCCAATCGGCTTCCTCACATCTAAATAAGGCACTGACTCTTGGAGAACCTTTACTTCTTCAATGGATTCAAGATACTCCAAGATCTCATCACAAGCCTCGTCGAGGTTTGAGGATAAGAAAATCGAGTTCTGTATACAAAACTCCACCGGATCTACTGACTGTAAGTGAGTGGAAGACAACTGTTCTATGACTCGACATTCTTCCATCATCTTCTCTTCAGGTTGCTTCATCGCATCATAAATAGAGATTTTCATCTCCTCATCGTTGACCCTGAAGGTGAGATCTCCATCATGCACGTTGATCAGTGCTATACCTGTAGCTAAGAACGGTCTCCCAAGAATAAGAGGCGTGTTCCCATCCTCTGGCATGTCGAGAACTACGAAGTTCGCTGGAAAAATGAAGTCTCTAACTTTTACGAGCAGTCTTCCACTATCCCTTTCGGATAAGTCACCGATGTATGCGCCATCCGGAAGCAATGGTCGAGGTTTGATCTCCCAATCTCCAGTCTATTGAATATGGACAACGGCATCAGGTTGATGCTTGCCCCTAAATCGCACAATACTTTGGAGAAAGTCTGCCCTCCAATGACACACGCGATTGTGAAGCTGTCTGGATCCTTCTACTTGAGCGGCAACTTCTTTTGCAGCACAGCACTGCACTCTTGAGACAAATTAATAGTCTCGAACTTCCCAATTTTTTATTATCCTTTAGGAATTTCACATATCCCGGCATGTCTCTGAGTGCACCAAGTAATGGAATGTTGATGTGCACCTTCTGAAACATCTCCATAAATCGGGTCAGCTTCTCGTCATACTTTGGCTTGGCTAGCCGACTCGGGAACGGGACCGGAGGAGTATAGGTTGGATATTTCTTCATCGGGTCTGCCTCCACCCTCGCGACCGCTAGGGTGGTCGCTAGGCACTGGAGCCGCGTCTGCCTTCTTCCTTGCGGCCGGGCTAGCGGTCGACTGCGAGGAAGAAGGCAGAACTCTCTAGACTCTTTCTCGCGGCCGGCCTAGCGGTCGATAGGTCGGTCGCTAGCTTCTCGGGAAAACGTTCAGTCTCTTTCCTCACGGCCGGGCTAGCGGTCGCGAGCTCCTCCTTGTTCAGCGTACGTCCTTCTTCTCGTTCCTGATAGTTCTGGTAGGCTTTTCCACTCCTTAGCTGGATGGCATTGCAATGATTTTTCGGGTTCACCTCCGAATTACTAGGAAATTGGCCCGACTTGTGTTACCCATTCTGTTGTGCGGCTATTTGACTAATTTGGTTCTCCATCATCTTCATGTGTTTCCCCATAGCCGTCATAGTGGACTCCAGATGAGTCATCTTCTGCCCGTGTTGCTTATGAACGAGTTCTGCTGCGTCGCCAATTGTTGGTTGCTCACAACAAACTGCTGCATCATATCCTCCAAGCTCTGCTTGTTTGCCTCTTGAATCATTCCATTCTGCACTGAGAAGCCTGGTGGAGGTTGCTGGAAGTTATTGGGGTTGGCATACGAGAAATTTGGATGATTTCTATTGTTCGGATGGTATGCCGGATTTTCCCCAGGACGGTTCCTCTGATTAATATAATTCACGTCTTCCGCCTCTATCATTTCTGACTCTGCAGCGATGATGTGAGACACCCCATTTGCTTCCATCTCCTTTTCGAACTGACTCTTCAGAAGAGTGAACTTCTCCATGAGATCATCGTACTTAAAGTCGGCCTCTATAGTGGCTGCCTTAACCACAGGTGTCCTCTCCATAGGCCATTGATAGCTGTTGGCAGCCATCTCTTCTAAAATCCTGCTGGCATCCTCCACTCGTCGGTTTAATAGGCATCCTCCTGCCGATGCATCCACAATGCTCCTTGTGTGAGGTGTCAGTCCACTATAGAACTGCGTGATCTGCCGCTTCCTTGAGAATCCATGCTGAGGCCATTTTCTCAATAAACCTCTAAATCTCTCCCATGATTCGAACAATGATTCATCTCCCAGTTTGGAGAAGTGGGAGATCTCGGCTATAATCTTCTGCGCTTTAGCCGACGGAAAATATTTCGAAAGAAACTTCTGTAAATTTTTCCCCAACTGTTGATTCCAGTACGGTCCAGGCTCTTGAACCAATCATTCGACTAGTTGCGCAGAGAAAATCCGAACATGCGCATCCGGATTGTATCTTGTGGCAGCCCATTTTGCTTGATGGTGTCACATATATCAAAGTATGTCTCCAGATGAGCATTCGGATCCTCTTTCACTCCTCCCCCCAAATTGCTCTCCTTGTACCATGATTATTAGGGCCGGCTTCATCTCGAAATTATTTGCATTCACTTTAGGGCCTCATCCGTCTCCTTGAAATTGTTCAGTAGGAGGTCGGTACATGTAGTTCAACGGTTGTGTTTCTGGAGCAGGGAGGAGTCTCATGTTCGTCATCTAGCACTGCATCTCAGTAAACTCTGCTAGAAGACGTGTAGCATGCTCGGTAGGTATACCCTCGTTGTTCGGATTCACTGCCATCTCTTGCCTTCTTCTTTCTCGTCTCATTCTCCTTTTGGTATTTTCGATTTCTGGATCTAAAGGTTGCTCAGGAGGTCCCTAGGACCTTGTGATCATAAACTACCTGGAGAAAAAATGGGAGAAATTAGTCTGGCAAATAATAAAAATAAAATAGAAATACAACTTGAATTAATAATTCTAAATCACCAAGTTATTCCTATAAAATCTAAACAATCCCCGGCAATGGCGCCAAAATTTGATCACACTATTTTCTAACACGAAAACGTGCAAGTAGATAGGTAAGTCGAATATCGTATCCACATGAATTGTAACGTAAAAATACATAAGCTAACTCAATAATCCTTCATCATTATCCAAGTGACAGATTTGGTTTTGGAAATGTTTGGGACTTCAAATATTGAATTCAAAGTCAAGAGCAAATAAAACAAATAAAGATAACAATAAAAACTCAAAGAGATAAAAGGACTAAAAGACTAACCCTATGGATGTATTAATCCTACACACAGTGTATGTTTATCCTGCTTCCTATTGACCAATTTTAATCCAGCCAAGATGAAAGATCACATATGTAACTAACAATTTCAGTTACGACAATTGTGGTAGTAGATTACTAATTTTCCTATTACTGTTACGTCTCAAGGTGAAAATTAGCAACTCCAAAAAGATCACAAAGAATATGCTTCCTACGGATTTTCATATCTCAGCTACGACTCAAGGCTTATCCGTATTGTGCATTCAAGATCGATTGTCAATTAAAAATGTTAAGTATTCAACTGGCAACTAGATATGCATCAAGATTGATAAGAAATTAACACATAAGATTTAACAACAAGAATCACAAATCAATGCCTGGAAGGTAAATAGCAAATAGCAGGAATCACCACACTTAGGATAAAATCATACAAACCCTAGGATTAGAACAGAAATTTAGCTAGACATAGAAATTGAAATAAAATACGAATGAATCATAAAAATAAGAATTGACTATATCAAACCCGTAATGTAGCGTCTGAAGAACAATCTAGGGTTTGAATCCAAACTCGAGAAGTAAATGGAAAAATCTGAATTCCTTCGGATGAAATCATTCCAAAGCGATTACAAAGCGTAAATCAAACGTAGAACAATGATAATCTAAAACGTAGATGAATGAAAATCAAAGCTAAAGCAAGAGTATTTGAAAATAAACTGAATTCTAAGCAAAAACGTGGAGAGAGGCGCATGTACAGGCCTAGGGATACATATAGGCAATGGGTGAAAACCCTAATTCGTCTTAGGCCGTCGTGCCTAGCGGCCGGGATGGCGGTCGCTAGCTATGAGTCAGTAGGTTTCTTCGATGAGCTAGCGGCCAGGTTCGTGGTCGCGTGCTTTGCCTAGCGGTCGCTAGCTCGATCGTGAGTTTTTAGATAACAGCTTTTTCGGAGTCTCTCACGGGCAAACTCACGATCGTTGGCTTTGCCTAGCGGTCGCTAGGTCGGTCGCTAGTTTTTCTCCAGAACGTTTTCGCCCGAGCTTGCGGCCGGGCTAGCCGCTAGCCTCTGTTCTTTTTCGTCTTTGGTGCGTGCTTCACTTCATGTTTCGATTATCATCTTAAAAGCCTACAAAACACCAAAGAGGAACCCAAGAGTAGTATCTTCCAAAAATAGCTAAAAGCAATAAATCAACTATATATAAGCACTTAAACTGATCTAAAATTATCTAAAAAAATCATGAATAAATGAGTAAAAAGCGCGTTTATTACTGGGGTGAAGCCCTTGACCACTCTTGATAAAACATGCCAGCGTCGGTTTCACTGTATTCGACGTTGAGGCGTGTCTTCTTTCTGCATCGATGAAAGATGCCCAATATCGGTTTCACTATGTCTGGCGTTGGAATGTGTCTTTTGTTTGCATCGATGAAACAAGCCCAGCCCCGGTTTCACCATGTTTGTTGTTGGGGTGTGCTTTTTGTCCTCACGCGACGTGATGAACCCAACGTCGGTTTCACTGAGGCCGGCGCTGGGGTGCATGTTATGTCCTCTTGAATCTACAAAATACACCCAAAACAACACAATACTCTAAAGTCCTGCGAAAACTAAAGTTAACTTAGCTCATAAATAAAATATAATAGATTAAATTACTAAATGAAATCGTATATTCATTTACATATATACAGAATATTGATTAGTGAATAGTAATGAAACATCAAGTAGAGACTAATCACTCAAAAAAATTATATATACTAAGCAAAAGATAATATGATATTGACCAATAAAATAAATCAAGAATAACATAAAATTAAAATAAATACTCATTTTCACTTATTATTAATTCGTAAGTAAATAGATACTAAACATTTTTTAGATGGACGTCGACCAAAATACTATTATGACCATTCATGGTCTTCTCTTGTGGATTATCAGCATAATCAACCTTACCTATGATATCTACACAATAGTTGAAAAAAGTTGATTAACTATAATCTACATTACTTACTAATGTTGTAATAAAATTGGATTGTAAAAAAGAAGCACATTACCAAACAAAATATTTTCGTCCAACTGTGCAGGATTAATAAGAGTCGAAAATTGATGGAAGACAAACATATGTGATGGAAAAGTATCATCGAACATCTCAACAACACGAGTCTTTGTGGTAGACACGAATTTGAACATGTTTGCGATGGTCTTGAACCGCATATTTTTGTATTGAGCTTTGATATATTGAAAAGCATAATCTTGAACCTCTTATGTTCGTCATGTTTGTGATGGGAAAACTAGGTTTAGCCCTCGCCCCGAGGATCTATCTTGGATGTTTAATTCACCATACATTGATTATATACCTAGCATGCACCTATATAATTAATTGCAACACGTTGGGGTTTTCTCGTGTTTACCTTTGAATGCATCGGCGGAATGGATCGAGACTCGTGCTTTGACCTTACGGGTGTATCCGGTTGCCCGATCTCCAGCGTCGGTGAGGGCGATCTATGGAGAATGCTTGGAAAATCACCCTTAAGCTCTCAAGAATTTTGAAAATCTCTCAAAGGATGAACCCTCAAATTCTCAAAAATAATGATGATGATTATTAATCATTGACATAGATTTAATCTCTTACCTCATATTTATAATGCATTACCATAATCCTTTATGGAAATTACCATAATCCCATATGGAAATTACCATAATCCCATATAAATTACCATAATCCTTTATGGAAATTACCATAATCCCATATGGAAATTACCATAATCTATATGGAAAGGATTATTACCATAATCCTATATGGAAAGGATCTATGCATATCCGTAAATATAATAATATCCTTTTAGGATAAAGAGAATCAAATCATTACCTTGTAGAGAGAGGGGGCGATTTCCATACTTAGCTACGAACTTTGGATGGGCCGGCCAGGGGATCAAATCTGAGGAATAAAGATGGGCCTCAAATAAATTAATTATCTTATGTTCAGCCGAACATAAATTAATTTATAAACATTTATTCATGCCACTAGAGAATAAATCTTGACTTACCCTTTATTACGAAGTTGAGTCGGGCTTGCACTTAGACATTCTGAATCCCGTATTTAAGATATCGAGCGTCCATTAATTATTTATAGCATTCGACTACTTAAAATAATTAATATATTTAATTCCTTAAGTAGTACCACTCAACCTTATTATTGTACTTGAGCTAACTTTCGACTGCGGGGTTTAGTCTGATAAACCTTTTGAGCTCCTTAAGGGGCGTCATCGTCCTTAACGGATCGGTGACTCGTCTGAGATAACTAGCATGACATACAAAACACGCCACCGCCCAAGATGCGGAGAATATTGGGTTAGAACATATAACCCTCACTTGTAACAAGTCAAAGTGATGGTGACCAACTCATACTCATCTAATACCTTATCGAGATTTAGATCATCGTAAGTCACGAGATCTAGGTTCTTCACTACGGTCGAGATAGAAGAACTCATCTCCTTGTAATCCTTCAATACGTCGAGGCGTGCCGGCATAGACAAGCAACCAAGTCAAGTCACTTATCTATCTGCGACTACGCGACAACTCGTCCTCAAGTTGTCTCGGCTATGAAACTTTTATATCTCATTAAGCTTGACCAATCATACGGACTTACGTGATCTTCTACACTTGTATGATCTAACATATATGAGATAAGGGGACGAATATATGCAATCAAGTATTGATTCGGATAGGAGATTGTAATAGTGGTAACGAAACATTGTATACAAGCTCGACCAAAGCGATTTGATTATACAAATCCAAGCAGTTTGATTGATATATGTATGTGATTACCACTCTAATCATAACATACTAACTCGTACAATGAAACGTCATTTGCATTGGCATAAGAAGGCATTGTATATACACTAACAACACAGAGTTTTAGGATTAAATATGCTCTATAGTCGCTGATATCTTGAATATGCTTTATCAAGCTATAAAATGTGGCTATACCTATGTGTATAGATAAACAAACAAAATATATTATATTCGTTCACAAAATAATAAAATGCGAAATACAGTATTGTAATAGGATGTGGGAGAAATGAAATCTGGTGTTATGCTAGACAACTATATATTACAATATTGTTTTTCGATTAACATTATCTTTATATATATGTGTATGATAAATCTAGTGTGCGAGATTTATGAAAACTGTAAAGAACACCGAGGCTTTTACGTGGTTCGATCAAGAATAAGATCTACGTCCACGGAGGAGTGATTCCTCAATACTTTCACTATGTAGGATTACAATGAATGTATTGAAAAGCTCTCTAGTATTCTAATAGTTGCTAACCCTTTTACCGTCGACCTAACCTCTATTTATACATGTTTGTGGATCTCTAAAGATGTACTGGATCCCTTTATTTGTGGGATCCGATCTCCTTCCATATCTTGATCCTTGAATATCGCATTCCATATCTGCTCCTTGAATATCTCCTTTGATTTGGTCTAGGGTTTAGATGTTGGGCTTCAAGCTTAACCGCGTGGGCCGTTCATTAGGTCAGGCCCAGCTCGTTTGGGCCTGCCAGTGGGCCTGAGCGGTTGGGCCACTGGTTCTTCATCCTCTACTTCGTCTTCTCCGATGGAAATATCTCGTTCTGCTTCTGGTTCTGCCCGGTTGTCCTCCACCCCCGATAGTGATGTCGAGATTAGGGATTATATGTGTCACACCCTATTGGGTAGGTCGATGGGGATTAGCGCCAGGGTTCCGGCGATACCATCTGTTTGGGATGGGTATAGGGTGAGGGATGCGAGGTCGACTCTGACGGTGGGTGAACTGTGTAAAATGGCGAAGGAATATCACATTCCACCGGAGGCATGGTGGTGCCTGCCGCAATCGGGGGATAGGGCTATGGCCCCTCCGGAGGGGTTCATCACCGTATACGTAGATGCCCTGAGAGCTGGCCTTAGGTTTCCCTTGGCCCCAATTTTTCTAAGTATTCAAGAGTATTTCAGTTCCATATGTCGGTGATCTCGAATTCCATTAGGTCGGTGGTGGGGTTGGGGCTCGCTCTTATTTTTTTTTGAAAAGGAAATCGTCTTGACTCGTTGTTTATCTAAGTTTGATCCTTATTTGAGTAAGGGTACCTCGATGGTTTGGGTATTTGCATATTAGCTTTTATAAGAGTTAACCATTGCATAAGTAATCCTCGGTTGACCTACATTCTTGTCTGAGTGCCTATCTTCCATTTAGGTTGGAAGTTCCCTTGAACAATTTACATGAGTATGTTAATATGGATAGGATGTAGGCCGTCTTTTGAATCGTTTGTGCCTTTCATCGCCTACACATATCATGATTTCCATAGAGTCCTTTTGAGCTTCTGACCTTTTCTTTTGAGCGACCATATAAAATTCCCTGTACCCTCTCATTTATGTATCCATGATTCCCTTGACCTCAAGAATTACTTAGAGTTCGACTTATCACCGTATCTTACAAAGTAATCAATCTCTCAATTTTTGTTATAATGTTCCAACATTGGGGACAATGTTGAGTTTTAAGTTTGGGGTGGAGAGGTAACCTCTTAAGGATAAGGGACAATATTATAATAGCGTCTCTTGTTCTATGATAAAAAAAGGGGAAAGAGTCTTGAAATTTTGTTTATAGGCGAAAATGAATTAACCAAAAAGGAACAATCTCCATAGGAAAGAAGAAGGAAGTTATAAAGCGTGTTGAAAGAGGAAAGAGTAAGGATGCTAGGGTGTTTGCGAGCTACATTATCCCAAATAATCCTACCGTCACCGAGCCCAGCGTTATAAGCTTTATAAAGACCCTCTTGATTCATTATTGATATCACTCGTATTAGCGAAGGGGATGACTAAATTGAATTTGTGGAGACACAGGTGCACTTGATAATCAAGATATGGTCATATTAAGGAGAAGCAGAAGCATGGGAAGATTCATGTAAATGCTAATGCGCTTTGTACATTAATAATTGTAGTGTGATACTCTTACAAAATGAGGTGAGTAATTAGATTTACAACGAGAAGGAATGAATGAATCTTGTGTTTTAAAAAATTTTGGTGAAATCGAGTATTCTTAGTTGATTAAGCTATCACCTCATTTGTTGTTATGAGCATCTGTTTGTGTTACATTTGTTTTGTATCTTGTGGTAGAGCATCACTCGGGGCGAGTAATGAGCTAAGTTTGGGGTGTGATAACTCTTGTAAAAGAGTTATTATAGATCTTTAATGATAAAAGCCTCGGTTGTTGTATGTTACCTTTCTTTGTTTGTCCTTGTCTTCTTTGTGTTTCTCTTGTTTGCATGTGTTTGTGTGAAGGATTGAGTCGATGAAAATAAAGGGTTTAGTTGTTTTGAGCGTTATTTATATAATTATAGCATGTTGCGGGAAGAGCGGCGGAAGACGAGGCCGAGCTCGTGAGCGAGCTTGACTTCGATGTAAGAGGAAGGGCCGAGCAGTAATCTTTGAAAAATGTGGGGACGGTCGGGCTACTAAGGCGAAATCAGCAGGGAAAAGTGGCCTTGAGCTCAAATGGCGAGCTTGTAAGTGGAACCCGACTCAGGGAGAAAGAGAGTGAGGCCGAGCTCGCGTCCTTCCGAGCTCAAAGATTGAAAAGTTCACAAGTATGAAGGCGACCTCGGGTCGGGCTCGGAAGCTAGGCGAGCTCGGAAGCTAAGGCCTTGACTCGAGGCAAAAAGCTTCGAGCTCGGGCGAAGTGTTGAACTCCTCGATAAGATTGAAAGTGGAAGCGAGCTCGTGGCGGTCGAGCTCATGGCTAAGCCAGCTCGCAGAGTATGGATGAGCTCGTGTTGAAAGTAAGGTCGGACTCATTTGGTAAAGTAAAGCCCGTGGCGAGCCGAGCTCGGTAAGCAAAATCGAAGCCGTGCTTACGGAAGGAGGCAGTAGCATGGAAAGTGGGTTAATTCTCGAAGAAGAAATCGGCGGGACCACGGCCACGTGGCGGCTCTGACGTTGAAAAGAGACACAGCTGCATCTGGCGAGCTAAGCGAAAAGAAAAGGATCGGGGAGCGAAGGCGGCTGGCGGTGCACGATCTGTACCTCTAAAAAGCGCGGGGAGGTTGTTATTAAAGGGAGTTGGCAACAATCGGAAGGAGGATTACGGATATCGACATTTTAGAGATTCTGACGAGGATAGAGAACATACGGAGTAAGGAAGAAGGTGCGAATTCTTGGAGAGGAAGTCATCGGAAGAGGCGGCGATCGAGCTTACATATGATTCCGATAACTAATTCTTTATCTTTTCTTAAACCTTGTTGTCTGTTATGGCTGTTGCTTATTTCAATGTTGTTAAGCATTCGCTATGAGCTAAACCTTTATGATTTGATTTTTGAGGAAACCCATGCTTTCGCGTGACGGCCTTGATTCTCAACTTGTCTTGCCAAATCACTATTGTTTTATTGGGGTTGTTTTATCTCACTTGTGATTGATCACCATTAGTCGGATCGTAGTTCTATAATTCTTTGGGAAGTTGTTATAGAATGGAAAACAATAAAGCGACGTAAGAACATGATTTTAATGTTATATGTGTAAATAGCATAGGAATATGCATTTACCTTGCGTGGCAAATATGAATGGATTAGTAATGATATTCTAAAGCGATTCGATATAGGAATATATGGGTGGATCTATAGAATATAATCTTAGATTTGGGAAAATACTAAGAATCAAAGAAGTTCATGTCATAGTGATAATGCAAGATAATCTTTGTGCAATATTTAGAAAGAGCATGGGTGGAATCGAGAAATCAAGTCTGTTTCTCTACCTTGATAACAGTAATCTCCTAGTTTTCTATGTCCTTGTCCTTCCGCCGTGCGAAGTCATTTTAATTCAGTTATTTGGTGTTATATTCTAGTTCGTATCGGTTCGTCCATCTCCCTTATTTTGCAAAATTACAATCTCATTGATTTAAAAGTGCATTCCACAATGGATTCGATCTCGGAATACTTAGTGTATTACTTGTTGATTACGTGCACTTGCGTATAGTATATTCACATCAAAGAAATATTCGACAACAAGTTTTTGGCGCGTTTAGGGGAGCGCCAATTATAAATTACGAGATTGAAATTTTGTGTTTCTTTGTGTCGTGACTCACTCTGGTCATTACCTTTTGTGTGAGCAGGGGTTACGGGATTTTGGTTTATCGCAAGGCAAAAGCACAAGTGACCCATGATTAGATCCGAGATTGAGCGCACCTTCGTAGAAAGGCGCCGACAACGAGTTCGCGAGCATGAGCCGAGATAGCGCGGCGGAGGAGAGGCACACAATGGCGGAAATGCCATTGTCATCGATGATCGGGAAAGGGTATCGTGACTCGCTAACCTAGATTTAACGAGCTGAAGCAGGAATTACAAGACCGAGGTGCAAGCGAACCGGTTCGACTGAAGCGGTCGTGTTTGAGATGCTCCAAGCGGTGGGGCAATTTAGTGGTCAACCACGGAGAATCCACATCTCCACCTTGATCATTTTGGAGGTCGGACTCATTTAAGCTACGGGTGTTCGGACGAAGGCGAGACTTGATTATTCCCTTTTTCGCTACGAGATCGTGCAAAAGCATGGTGAGCGGTCTTCATCAAATTCCATCACCTCGTGGAGCGAGCTCGTGAAATTTTTGATGAAGTACTTCGCCCGCCCGCGAGCAGATTTGGAATGACATCATGTCGTTTCAGCGAGAATAACGAAGAGTCGGTGTGCGAAGCTTGGGGGCGATATAAAAATGCTACGGAAATGTCCTCATCACGGCATTCCGTCTGCGTTCAATGGAGACCTTCTACAATGGTCTCAATGCGTCGACTGCGTTTGGTGCTTGATGCCTCTGCAAATGGAGCTATTCTTTCGAAGTCGTACTGACGAAGCATACGAGATATTGGAAAGGATCGCGAGATAACAATTGCCAATGGTCAAATTCTCGTGCTTGATAGGAAAGAAATCGATCATTTGGTGTGTTGGAGGTTGATGCCACAGCGGCATTAACAGCCCGGTAGCATCCATGAGTAACATGTTAAAAGGATTGCAAGTACCTAATCGGTGATACAGTGACGAGTAGTCCGATGGTCGCACCAACCATGCAAGTAAGCGGTATCGTGCGTATATTTTGGAGAAGGGCATACGCCGAGGTTGCCGTCAAACCCGACCTCGATCATTATGCGGGAAATCGGAATGGACGGAGGAACAACCCTTATTCACAAGCGTACAATCCGGGTGGCGACAACATCCTAATTTCTCATGGGAGGCCAAGGTGGGATCAAGCAGGTGGAAATTTTGAAAACCACGTATCCACAAAATTACCAACAAGCGACAACAAGCCGCCCATGACCCAGACTATTGAAACCTTGATGAAGGAATACATGGCTAAAGCAGATCTTTATGTCTGAGGGCAATCCACTTGCTGCGAATTTGGAAGTCGGATCGGACAATTGTGATGAGATTAAAACCGACCTCTTGGGAATTTGCAGTGACACGGAGAATCACGAAAGATAAAGAACATGTCAAAGCTGTCACGTTCACGAAGTGGAAGCGGATCACGGGGCCGGAGCTGCTGGACCAGAGAAGAAAAGCTGAGTCCTCGACAAGTAACAACAGTCGCTACCACGGAAAATCCGAGCGATCTCGTAATGTCGAGGTGCTGCGGCGACAAATCCGTTACCAAACCTTACGGACGAAGTGGTGTATCGTCCACCACCTCCTTTTCGAAAGGTTGAAGAAAGCGGCGGGATACCGGTTTGAAGATTCCTTGATGTTACGAAGCAATTACATATCAACATCCCTTTGGTAGGCGTTGGAACAAATGCCGAACTATGTGAAGTTCTTGAAGGACATCGACCAAGAAGAGCGGTTGGGCGAGTTTGAAGCGGTGGCGGCGAAAGTAGTAATGCGATGCTAAAGAGCAAGCTCCTCGAAGTTGAAAGATCCGAGGAGCTTTATAATTCCATGCTTTCGATTGGAGGGCCGGCGTCGGTCGTCGTTATGGGACCTCGGAGCAAGCATAAATTTGATGCGCTCTCAATATTTAAAATGCTCGGGATAGGAAGCGAGGCCCTAGCGGTGACCTTGCAATTGGCGGACCGATCTATGGCTCGTCCGAAGGAAAAATCGAGATGTATTAGTAAAGTGGACACATTCATCTTTCCGTGAGACTTCATTATCTTGGATTATGAAGCGGATCACGAGTGCCAATCATTTTGGGACATCCGTTTACGCAGCGGAATAACTCTAATTGATGTTCGAAGGCGAGCTCACCATGAGGGTAAATGATCGAAGGTTACCTTGATGTTTTCAATCTATAAAGTATCCGGACGAAGTGGAGGAATGCTCGGTTATCAGAGTCATGGGCGGTCGTCGCGGATCTGTCTGAGATCGCACCTCACGGTTCGGAGTTAATGGCAGCGCTATGCGAACTTCGTAGAGTTGGAGAAAAGCGAGGGTTGTGTCGGCATCTCGAAAAATGTCGGTTTCACTTGTTGGGCCGAATTCGGAGTCGTGGGGCTCGCCGATAGGGTAGCTCGAGGCACCCAAACCATCAATCGACAGAACCTCGGTGTTAATCCTAAAGACTTTGCGAACCATCTCAAATATGCATATCGGGGAGGAGAAACCCTCCCGTAATTATCTTCGCTATTCTCAAGCCCGATCGGGAAGAAGCTTGCACTACGGTATTGCGAAAATCTGGCGAGCTATTGGATGGTCGATTCGCGATATCTGAGGATCAGGCCGTCCACATGCATGCATAAAATATTCTTTGGAAGATTGCCACAGCACTTCCATAGAGCATCGTGACGTCTCAATCAGCGATGAAAGAGGTACTAAAGAAAAGTTATCAAATGGTGGATCGGAATCATATATCGATTTCGGATAGCTCGTGGGTGAGCCCGATTCGGTGTGTTCCTAAAAGGGGCGAGTCACGGTGGTTTCAAGCGATCGGCGAGGCGGTCAGCGGGTGATAACGGGATGGCGTGTGCGTGTTGACTTCTGAGCTAAACACAACAACCAGGAAGGATCATTTCCTCTACCATTCATGGATCGGATCTTTGGATAAACTAGCAGGTAAGGGTTCTATAACCTCGATGGTTATTACGGTTATCACCAAATTGCCATTCGTGATGATCGACACAAAACCACCTTCACTTGTCCTTATGGCACTTTCGCATTTAGAAGAATGCCTTTTGGGCTCTGTAATGCTCTGCAACATTCCGCGTTGCATGATGGCCATATTCTCGGATATGGTGGAAAAATCGATAGAAATCTTCATGGATGACTTCTCGTCTTGGAGACACCTATAGGATATGCTAAGTAATTTGGAGAAAGTTACGGGCGTTGAAGCAACCCACAGTTTTAAAGCGGGAAAAGTGCCCTTCATGGTGCGAGGGCATCGTTTTAGGTCACCACATATCGAAGAAGGGATCGAAGTGGACAAAGCAAAGATCGAAGTAATAGACAAACTTCCTCCACTACTATAAAGGTGTGCGAAGCTTCTTGGGACATCTGAGGTTTCTGAGAAGGTTTATAAAGTTTCTCGAAGATAGCTAAGCCTCTATGTGCCTTCTTTGAGCAAAACCATGATTCGACTTCACTCCACAGTGTTTTAAGGCATTCGAAGTCTTGAAGCGAGCTCTTGTAACAGCTCCGAGTAATTGTTGGGCGAATTGGACATCGCCGCCCGGTGATGTGCGATGTGTGATTTTCTTTGTAGGGGCGTCTTTGGGTCAGCGTAGGAGAAGATATTCCACTCGATCTACTATGCAAGTAAGACCACGGTGGAAGCCGGATAAATTATACCACTGACGAGAAAAGGAGGCGCTGCATGTAGTTTTGCACTGTGAAAAGTTCGAGCCTACCTTGTAGGAACAAAAGTGATAATCTACACGGATCATGCATTATCGGTATCTTGTTGCGAAGAAGATCTGAAGCCACGGTTATTCGGTGGATATTGCTCTGCAAAATTTGATACGGAAATAAGAGGCGAGGAAAGGAGAGAAAATCAGTGGCGGATCATTTGTCTCGATTACCGACATCGGAAGGAGAATCAACTCGAGCAGGATTCGGGACATGTTCCCGGATGAGCAACTAATGAGCATGCATCACGGTGATGCGCCATGGTATGCAGATTTTGTCAATTTTACGGTATGTGGAATGCTACGCTGAGTTCTCGTCCATCAAAAGATTCTTTGCGAGGTCAAACATTACTTGGGACGAGCCCTTCTTATATAAGCGTGTCTGATGGATTAATGGTGCTTTGTTCCGCATGAAGAAGTGGAATCAATTACGGAAGGATGCCATACCACTCCGTATGGTGGTCATTTTGCGGGGCAAAGGGCGACTAAGGTGCTTGATCGGGTTATTTTGGCCGACCTTATTTAAGGATGCACATGCTTTTGTGCAAAGATGTGATCGATGCCGGTGAGTTGAAACATATCCTCTCGAAATGAGATGCTGATGAATTTCGTTAAAATTGAACTCTTGATGTATGGGGCTTCGACTTCATGGGTCCTTTTCCACCCTCGTTCGAAACCTTTACATATTGGTGGCGGTTGATTACGTGTCCAAATGGGTGGAAGGCGTAGCAAGTACCACGAATGATCTGAAAGTGGTGATCAAGTTCTTGCAAAGAATATTTTCACACGGTTTGGTACTCACCGTGCGATCATTAGTGGCGAGGGCACACACTTTGTCGACAAGGCGATAAGTTCGGTACTAGCGAAATACAATGTTAGCCATAAGATCGCCTGACATACCATCCATGAGACAGATGGTCAGCGGACTTTCAACAGAGAGATTAAGGGTATACTAGAAAGGTGGTGAATCCGGCGTAAGGTTGGTCCATGTTGGATGATGCGGTATGGGCCTCTGAGCGACTTTCAAAACACCATTAGGGATGTCACCCTATCGCTTGGTATATGGAAAACTGTCACCTCCACTTTGGAGGTGGAGCACCGAGCCTGTTGGGCGATTAAAACTAAACTTTGAGCGTCAAGCTGCTTTGGAGAAGCTCATTATTGCGACTAAGTGAGATGGATGAATTCGGTTGGTTCGCTTATGAAAATGCTAAGTTGTACAAAGAGAACTAAAAGATGGCATGATAACAACATCTTGTGGGAGTTCTTCTTGGGTCGGTGGTGTTCTTGTTCAACTCGAGGTTGAGGTTATTCACAGGAAACTAAAATCGAGATGGTGCGGGCCTTTTACAATTCTTCATGTAGCACCCATGGTGCTATAACACTTCGAAGGAAGTCGGTCGTGAATTCGGTCGATGGGCGTAGCGTCAAGCATTATTGTGGGGGCGAGGTCGGTCGCGAGAGACCTCTACCACTTTGAAAGATGCGACCTCGGGTACCATGGGTCGCCATGGTGATCGAGTGCTGGCGACCCGATTGTACATATTGTTTATTCTGCCTTCCTTGTTTGTTTTGGGTTTAAATAAATTGCTATAACATGATTAAAAGAAACTAGGTTGTTTTGGTAAATTGATATCTTGATGTTTGGATTGCGGTAGTACGAGAAGATATCTTGAGCACCGTGCTTTTATATTATCGAAGAGGATTTGCAATAGGTAGATAGAAGGGAAAATTTTGGCGGGAATAGTGGTCAGAAAGAGCGGAAATTAATTCTTAGCTATTTGGGTTAAAAAGCCGTTCCATATTCTTAGCTTATATCCCACAACTACTCAACTTCCCTTTGCTCTTCCTTTTCTTTGCTACATTGCTCTTACTACCCGTCATCTCCCAAAATCCTCATAGCGATCTCGCCTCTGTCATTTCTCTCTAGAAAATTTTCTTGCAACCATGGTCGATCTCGAGCGAACCGGGAAGTTTGTGAAAGTCCCAAATAATGATCAAACACGCCCTCATCATATCGGACGAATTATCACGTGACCTCCACAGATAAATCACGTTTATTTAGCGTTCCTCGATCTTGGCCCGGACCTCGCTGCCTCGTGAAAAGAAAAGTTAGTCGGAGAGAGAGGAAAAACTAAGGTTCTGAAGCGAACACGAGGATGCTACGCCCAAGAAAGCAAGGGTAGCTACACCTCGAATCTAAGGCGGTCGATCTATTGAACATTCCTAAGTTTAAATGCGAGGCGGTTTTGAGCGATTTGATCTAAAATCGAGAGCATTGTGGATGGAGAAGGGTTTCAAGCGAGAATAAAGGAAACTCCTATGTTAGTCGTGGGTGACTTCTCTAAGCAGATGGGCGAGTTCACGGCGATTCCGCCGCCACAGTTCTGACCACAGTGAAAGAATTTTATGCTAATATCACTCTACGGCGGACGAAGAGGAGTATCGGCCGTGATCGAGTAGGCCGATAATCTATCCCTGAAACAATCGATAGGTTGTATAATGCGGATAGCCGTGGATGATGAGTATTCGGCAATGTTAAGAGAGCCCTCGGTGATGACCTCGATGGCGCATTAAAATTCTTGGCGGTAGAAGGAACAAAATGGGCTATATCTACGAGGGCGTCGATCCATTAAAGGCGTCGACATTAAAATTCGAAGCCCATGTGGCTCCATTTCATTAAGAGCATCGTCGCCCACTACCATGACTCTTGATGTCGAGGCGGATCTGCTCTTCACTCATGCATTTTCACGGGAGATCGGTTAATGTGGGCGCTAATTTGGCGTGAGGTGGGCGTGCGGAAGAAGAAGAATGGAAGGTTATTTTCCCTTCACGATATCCCGGCTATGCATAAGGCTGAGTCCCTATGATGACAATGAAGACCGTAGCGGAGAAAGCTTTCATAGACATCAAGGCCACAGCGTCGTCGTGTTCGGGGCCTGGCGACTCTCGATGCCGGAGCATGCGCGGCTCCTGTGAGCCATACGCTCGGTCACGAGCACCTTTCGTCCAACAATGACAGACATCTTGAAATATCTCTTGGTGCAAGTCAGCATCCTTATCTTTGCGTTCATTTGCTTGCGAAGATGACATCAAGCGATTACGGGTGTCTTGCATAGCGAGGACCATGCATTAAAGGTTTCTTGGGATCGTCATCTTACAGACGAGGCTGCTCGTCTTTCCGGTTTCCCAAAGCAGTTGTTCACTCCATGGCCAAATCCTGCGGACCTTGATGAGGATTTCAGGCGTACGAGAAGCGGTGAGTTGGTGCATACCAGCGCCGCAAAAGGCTGGTCTAGTGGAGCTCGGTCGAATGAGCCCGCGTCTGCTGGCGGCGATGAGGAAGTCCTTCGTCGACAACTTCACTGCTCTGCATCTCCCTCTTGCCTTGGGTCGTCCGATGCATAGGCTAGGCGTATCTCTCAACTCGATCCTTGGTTTTATTTTTGTTCTCGTTGTTCTTTTTGTCTTTTTGTTTGTTTTTGTTGTTTGTGTTGTGCGTCCTTGTTGAAATTTGTTGTGATGTTTATAATAATGGCTAAGGGTGATGCAGTTAGCAAAGGCGCATAATGATGATGTTTTCTTATTTTGTTTTGAAAAAAATCGTCTTGACTCGTTGTTTATCTAAGTTTGATCCTTATTTGAGTAAGGGTACCTCGATGGTTTGGGTATTTGCATATTAGCTTTTATAAGAGTTAACCATTGCATAAGTAATCCTCGGTTGACCTACATTCTTGTCAGTGCTATCTTCCATTTAGGTTGGAAGTTCCTGAACAATTTACATGAGTATGTTAATATGGATAGGATGTGGCCGTCTTTTGAATCGTTTGTGCCTTTCTTAGCCTACATATATCATGATTTCCCTAGAGTCCTTTTGAGCTTCTGACCTTTTCTTTTGAGCGACCATATAAAATTCCCTGTACCCTCTCATTTATGTATCCATGATTCCATGACCTCGGGCGAGAATTACTTAGAGTTCGACTTATCATAGTATCTTACAAGTAATCAATCTCCCAATTTTGTTATAATGTTCAACATTGGGGACAATGTTGTGTTTTAAGTTTGGGGTGGAGGGTAACCTCTTAAGGATAAGGGACAATATTATAATAGCGTCTCTTGTTACATGATAAAAGAAAAAGGGGGGAAGAGTCTTTGAAATTTTGTTTATGAGCGAGAAAATGAATTAACGAAAAAAGAACAATCTCCCATAGGAAGAAGAAGGAAGTTATAAGCGTGTTGAAAAGAGGAAGAGTAAGGATGCTAGGGTGTTTGCGAGCTACATTATCCCAAATAATCCTACCGTCTTTGAGCCCAGCGTTATAAGCTTTATAAAGACCTCTTGATTCATTATTGATATCACTCATGTTAAGCAAGGGGGATGACTAAATTGAATTTGTGGAGACACAGGTGCACTTGATAATCAAGATATGGTCATATTAAGGAGAAGCAGAAGCATGGGAAGATTCATGTAAATGCTAATGCACTTTGTACATTAATAATTGTAGTGTGATACTCTTACAAAATGAGGTGAGTAATTAGATTTACAACGAGAAGGAATGAATGAATCTTGTGTTTTAAAAAATTGGTGGCGGTATTCTTAGTTGATTAAGCTATCACCTCGGCTGTTGTTATGAGCATCTGTTTGTGTTCTGTTTGTTTTTGTATCTTGTGGTAGAGCATCACTCGGGGCGAGTAATGAGCTAAGTTTGGGGTGTGATAACTCTTGTAAAAGAGTTATTATAGGTCTTTAATGATAAAAGCCTCGGTTGTTGTATATTACCTTTCTTTGTTTGTCCTTGTCTTGCTTGTGTTTCTCTTGTTTGCATGTGTTTGTGTGAAGGATTGAGTCGATGAAAATAAAGGGTTTAGTTGTTTTGGCGTTATTTATATAATTATAGCATGTTGCGGGAAGAGCGGCGAAGGCGAGCCGAGCTCGTGGCGAGCTTGACTTGATGTAAGAGGAAGGGCTGAGCAGTAATCTTTGAAAAATGTAGGGACGGTCGGGCTACTAAGGCGAAATCAGCAGGGAAAAGTGGCCTTGAGCTCAAATTGATGAGCTTGTAAGTGGAACCCAACTCAGGGAGAAAGAGAGAGGGCGAGCTCGCATCCTTAGAGCTCAAAGATTGAAAAGTTCACAAGTATGAAGGCGACCTCGAGGTCGGGCTCGGGAAGCTAAGGCCTTGAGCTCGGAAGCTAGGCCTTGAGCTCGGGCGAATGTTCGAACTCGCCGATAAGATTGAAAGTGGAGCGAGCTCGTGGCGGATCGAGTTCATGTGAGCCCGGCTCGCAAGTATGGATGAGCTCGTGTTCGAAGTAAGGTCGGACTCATTTGGTAAAGTAAAGCCCGTGCGAGGCGGGCTCGAGTAGCGAAATCGAAGCCGTGCTTACGGGAAGGCAGTAGCATGGAAAGTGCAGGTTAATTCTCGAAGAAGAAATCGGCGGGACCACGGCCACGTGGCGGCGACTCTGACGGTGAAAGAGACCTGCGCTCTGCATCGGCGAGCTAGCGAAAAAGAAAGGATCGAGGAGCGAAGGCGGTGGCGGTGCAGTCTGTACCTCGAAAAAGCGCGGAGGTTGTTATTAAAGGAGTTGGCAACAATCGGAAGGAGGATTACGGATATTGACATTTTAGGAGTTCTGAGGAGGATAGAGAACATACGGAGTAAGGAAGAAGGTGCGAATTCTTGGAGAGGAAGTCATCGGAAGAGGCGGCGATCGAGAGCTTACCTCTGATTCCGATAACTAATTCTTTATCTTTTCTTAAACCTTGTTGTCTGTTATGGTATTGCTTATTTCAATGTTGTTAAACAGCTCGCTATGAGCTAAACCTTTATGATTTGATTTTTGAAACCCATGCTCGCGTGTGGCGTAGTTCTCGCTTGTCTTGCCAAATCACTATTGTTTTATTGGGGTTGTTTTATCTCACTTGTGATTGATCACCATTAGTCGGATCGTAGTTCTATAATTCTTTGGGAAGTTGTTATAGAATGGAAAACAATAGGCGGCGTAAGAACATGATTTTAATGTTATATGTGTAAATAGCATAGGAATATGCATTTACCTTGCGTGTGAAATATGAATGGATTAGTAATGATATTCTAAGGCGATTCGATATAGGAATATATGGTTTGGATCTATAGAATATAATCTTAGATTGGAAAATACTAAGAATCGAAAAGTTCATGTCATAGTGATAATGCGAGATAATGTTGTGCAATATTTAGAAAAGAGCATGGGTGGAATCGAAATCAAGTCTGTTTCTACCTTGATATGATAATCTCCTAGTTTTCTATGTCCCATCCCTTAGCGTCGTGAAGTCATTTTAATTCAGATTATTTGGTGTTATATTCTAGTTCGTATCGGTTAGTCCATCTCACTTATTTTGCAAAATTACAATCTCGTGATTTAAAGTGCATTCCACAATGGATTCGATCTGGAATACTTAGTGTATTACTTGTTGATTCGTGCACTTGCGTATAGTATATTCACAAAAGAAATATTCGACAACAGCACCCACTTATTCCTTATTGTTTATATATGCGATGTAAATCGTGTTAACAAATTTTTCTTGTTGTGCGGTGAAACTCGATCACGTAAAGCCCAGCGATGGCCTCGTCACCCCGCACATTCAGGGCAGGGAACCTCCGAAAAAGAAGGCGAGGTGGACCGAGCACGCCCGAGCGCCCGTGGTGGTGGGCGACTGAACAAGGCGGTGATGGCAGCTCGGCCAGGGTCGAGTCCGACCTCGAGAGAGAGTGCCGTACGGATCATGTCAGTGCCGACTTTCGGCTCGCCCATATCCTTCCCTAAGGTAAGGGTTTCTTCCATATTCATCATGTCTCCTTTGTGATGTATTCTTGATTGTTTTGTATTTCGGGATGTGAGTTCGGTGAGGGGCTACTGCACATTGTCGGGTACATTGCGAGGGGCGTCTCGGTATGAGGCGTCGGAGAGGAGGCGGGCTGCTGCGGAGGCCACGCTTGCTGCTGCGGCGGATCGATGCAGCGGTGGTGGCTGCGAGGGCTGCTGCGAGGCCGCCACGAAGAAGGCACAGGCGGTGGAGGTTGCTCGGGCCGAGCTTGAGGCCCGAGGCGGGCGAAGAAGAAGCTAGCAGGAGAGGCGCCTGCTGGCGGGTCGAGGCGATCTTGAGGGCCTTCACCAGCAAACTCATCAGTCGGGAGGCTTATCTTCTTTTATTTCCGACACGGCGCCGTGCTCGGGGCGGGTGGTGTCGGACCATCGGAGGATTTGGCGGTGCCATGCACGACCGACAAGGTCGAGCATGGGTGGGTCGGTCGCTCCTCAGACGATGGAGAAGGACTATGTTCGGGTGATCGCCAAGGCGGGCTCCTTCCCCGTCTTTGGAGGCTTTGGCGGCCTCCCTCCCTTCGGCGGGTGAGGCCGTGACCCAATCTGATGAGGGCGAGACCACAGGCTTGGGAACTCCTCGCCGAGTGCGGGCCGAGTTGGAGGCGGGGCGAGCTCGGACCTCATCCGAAGGTCGGCGGCGGGGAGGAGCCGATCGGGGAGGTCGGCCAGCCCGTGAGGCGGTCGTGAGCCCTTGTAAATAGGTTCAATTATCGGGGTCACTAGGATCCGGGCATAAATTCCACTTTTGGGAATAATAAATACACTTTTGAAATGAATGTGTTTTCCTTGTTTTAGCTTTTCTTCTTAGCAATATATTGGGCTCGATCATGAGTTATTGACCAGTGAAAAGAAGTTGAAGTGCCTTAGGTGAGAAGGATGAGGAGGTGTTGTTGGAGGGCGATCGGCCGGTGACCCGGACTTTCTGCTGACTTGGATAGCAGTCGGTGAGGTCGGTGGTTCGGCGTCGTCGGCGGGTGGCAGTTGCAAGGGCCAAACACGGTGGCCGTCTTACGGCGAAGAGCGAGCGCGCATGAGCTAAGAATCATCCATCTGGAAGTCAGGCGGCGGATGTCTCTGCCGGCGTCGTTCAGTCGCTGATGCGGTGTGAGGAGCGGCTCGGTGGCGCGAGAAGTTGATCACGGATCTCGGAGGCATCTTTGAATATGAGCGGTGATCCACGATCTGGTGGCATTACTATATCAGGGCCGATGACGAGCTCGACTTCTGCTTGGGAATGGTGTTGAGTGGCGAGGAGGGGCGATAAAATTATAAAGGCGCTTGATGCCTTGGTCAAATGTCTTGTTTATGCGAGCTCGTTCGGAAAATCGTATGCTGACCCGTAGTCGAGACTCGGCCGACCACCGGCGTGAGAATTGAAGAAGTCGGGACGGGTGGCGGTTATATGGACCACGCCGAGGTGATTCGGTGATGGGGCGGACATATGCGGAATGTCATCTCATGATCGGGCCCGTCGGGGGCTGGACGGGCGAAGGCCGCAGGTCGGCAAGGAAGGACGGTGGGTCGAGGACGGGGTCGTAACCCTGGCCGGGCGGCAAGATCAAGGGGCCGAAGATCGACCTCGGTTAAAGTGCCCCCGGTCGGGGCCCGTTCTGCCTTTGCTCAAAGTCTTGGTGGGGTAGGCCGTGGTGGCGCCGACCTTATCGGTGGGTGGAAGGCATCGAGTTTATCCGGGTGTTCATCATGGGCAGGGATTTTATCTCAAATTGGTGTAACCAGTGAGACTTGGCGGTGGAGCTCGGAAGCTCAGTGATCATATATAGCTTAGGACTTGGTTTATAGTCACGAATGTATTTAGGCTTTGTGCGAAGTGTATATTTTCCCCTAGAGGTACAAATATAGCTTAAGACTTGGTTTTAGCCGTAAATGTATTGAACATTTGCAAAGTGTATATCTTCCCAAATAAAGGGGTATGAATTATGCGAGATCCGATCGGGCGTCGTTTGCATGTAGATGTTCAATTTAATGAGTCATCTGTATGCCTTGCATGTAGGCGTTCAAATTAATGAGTGTCTGTATGACTTGCGTGAGCGTTCAAGTTAATGAGTTATCTGTATGTGCCGTCTTAGCAGGCGTTCCATTTTGAAGGTTAATTATGTTTTATCCGAATGGATGTTCACATAAATATAAGATGAGGCGAAGTGAAATACTCATTAGAAAAACAAATGTTTTATTGATAAGTAAATAACATCTCACTTGGAGCGAAAAGAGGGCTAACATGATGCCGATATGAAATCAAAGCTATGTAAAATACCTCCTCAAATGAGTGATATGCCGGGTTAGGGAATAAGTGCACGGATAGGTGAGCAAGCTTATAGGCCCTTGCGAGGTTCTCGTGAGCGGTATGGGCCTTCCCATGTCGGATCTAACTTGTTAAGGCAGCTCGGCTTTCTTGGCCTCATTGTTTCGTGGGGCGAGGTCGCCTACTTGGAGTGTGAAAGCTTTTACTCTCTTGTTGTGAGTACGCTTGCTACTGGCGTTTATACTTGGCTTCATTGATGAAGGCGAGCTCAGCTTTTCCTCTAGAGCATCGAGGTTGACCCGTGGGTTTTCTCGTTATCGTCTTTGGTCGAAGTGAAAGTGCGTGGGCTCGGTGCGCCCGATTCAGCTGGTATGAAAGCCTCGATACCGTAGACTAGGCTGAAGGCGTTTCTCGTGTGAAGTCAGGGTGTAGTTACGTGGGACCCGGAGGACTTGAGGAGATTCTCGACCCAATCACCTTTGGTTGATCTAACCTCTTTTCAATCCTTGTACAATCGTGCGGTTTGTCACTTGGTGCGACCATTCGCATGTGGGTGTGCAACCGAGGGTGTTGTTGTTTGATATGGAGCTCTTCACCATTCTTTGAAGTTTACGTCGATGAGCTGGGTGCGTTGTCGAGATCAAGATATGTGGTATGCCGAGCGGCAAACTATGTTTTCCACAGATATACGAATCCTTACGCTCGTGAGGCTTGAAAGAGCTCGCTTGACCCGTTTGTGGCGTAGTCTATGGTTCACGACCAAGTATCGGGTGACACGGTGCTTGGTCGAAGGGACCAACGATGTCGATTCCCATTGCATGAAGGCGAGGACTACGAGAGAGCTCTTGAGGTCGATGCATGGTAGCTTCTTGGCGTGGCGTGAAGGCGACACTTGAGCACTTTGCGAGCTCGGCGAATCTTGGATGAGGTTGGCGATGTACCACGACCTCGGCGTCTTCTTTGAGAGAGCTCGTGATCGATGTGGCTTCCACAAGATCCCATGTGAATCTCGTTTAATAGGTAGTCCGCCTCTTACATTGATGCGTCTCGGGAGTGGTTGAAGGTAGGATTTCTGTAGAGAATGCCTTCATGCATGAGGTACTTTTGGGACTTGACCATCGTCTTCTTGGCCTCGAGCGATCTTGGGATAATCGCCTTCTTCCGGATATGCCTTTATGGGAGACATCGATTCGGTTCTATCTCGGTGATGATGCGATGTGGGGCTCATGATGCTTGGAATTAACCTCCTCCTTTGGTGGATTTGTTGATGATGAAGCCAATTTCTTGAGGATGTCGGCTCGGTTGTTCTCCTCGTGGGATACGATGAATGTGGAATACAGAATGAGGTCGACATCCTTAGCCTTCTCAAGGTATTGCTTCATTCGATCCTCTTTGGCCTCGTATTTGCCTAAGACACGGTTTACCACAGACGGGAATCTCCAAGATTTGGATCTTTTCACTCTCAATTCCTTTGCGAGGCGGAGTCCGAGATAAGGGCTTCATACTCCACCTCGTTATTTGTGGTCGGGAAGGTGGCCGGAGGCATAAGTCACTTCTTGTTTTCGGGCCGAGGGGCAAGATGCCGCTCCGCTACTGTTTTGCCTGACTCCGTCACGTATATACACTTGCAGCCCCTCGGGTGGGTTGAGGATAGGTTCCTCCGTTGTGAGTGGGGGTCGGAGTGACATCTGGCGGGGTTAACCTCGGTAAATTTGACCTCTACCGGAAATCGGCTAGAGCTTGCCCTTTTATGGCGGTGCAGGTGAGTATAAGATGTCGTGCTCATGAGCTCCACTTGGCTATATGCCACGATGATTTTGGTTTTGACAAGACTTGTCTCGGGGGTAAGTCGATCGATTACTGGATTGAATGGGCTTGAAAATAAGGTCGGGCGTCGCTTGGCGTTCACGGTGCAGCTAGTTTTGATTTGGTGTACCTAGTCTCGGTCCTTTGAAGCTCGGCGATGAAGTAGATAGGGAGTTGTCGTCGATCTCATCTCTTTTGATGCCTCCTTTGGTTGCCTCGTCCGCGGCGGATATAAAAAGAGCTCGCGGCTTCTTCGGGCGGACGGTGTGGGCGGTCGGTGAGGTACTCTTTCGGTGGGTGAAAGCGACATGGTGTTCTTCGCTTCCAAGCAAAGTCAGGGGCTCTTCTCAAGATCTTGAAGAAAGGAAGTTGCTTCTCGGCGGTCGGGATAGGAATCTGAGGCGGCCAAGCTTATCTGGTGAGTTTGTGGATCTCACGGATTGTCTTGATGCTTGCATGTCAGTGTCGTCTTCATATAGTGGGATTGGCCTTGAGCCTTCTTGGGAAACCCAACACCCAAAATTTTCCGTCTTCACCATGAATGTGCACTTTTGTGGGTTGAGCTTGAGGTTGGCCGACCTAAGGAGTTGGAGGATAGTTTTGAGGTCGTCGGCGCAACTTTCTGTATTTTTTGGCTTTTGACCATGATGTCGTCGACGTAGACCTCGACGATCTTCCCGATATAATCTTTGAATATTACGTCCACCATCCTCTAGCGGGTAGCTCGGCGTTTTCAAGCGAAAGGCATTTTGATCTGCAAAGACACGAAGTCGATGATGAGCGCCGTTTGTGGAGCATCCTCCTACTCGTCAAAATTTGGTGGTACCGCATGCGGATCCGAAACTAAAAATCTCGTGGCCCGCGGTGCCTCCACTTTCTTGTCGATATCGGGGAGGGGTAACAATCCTTGAGCGGTGTTTGTTGAGGTCGGTATAGTCGACACATGTGCCCATCGACTTCGAACCACTAGCTGGATTAGCCGTCCGGTCGGTGCTTGACCTCGAGCGAGTTTTGGCCTCTTGGGTTGGGTCGCCTCGTCTCTTATGACTGGCTGCGCTCATATAAACCCTCTTTTCTTACGCGGCTGGTTTGGTTGCCGTGTCGATGTTGGGCGGTAAGTGATGAGCTCGGGTGACACTCGGTCGTGTCAGTGGGGACCATGCGAACACGTCCTGTATTCCTCGGAAGGCTGCACGACGAGCTCTCGAATATCGGTTGGACCACAGGTGCCGACCTTGGCGACCTTGGAAGGGTCGTCATTAAGCCAACAAAGGACGGGTCGGTGGCCCATTGACAGGCTGTGGTTTTCTTGGGTTGGTGGCGGCGAGAAATGCTATCAGTGAAAATTTGGTATTGACCCATCGGGCCGTGTAGACCTTAGGCAAACCCGCCAATATTTAATTTAATAATATATTATTTTAATTTCAAAAATATGATAATAATAAATAAATTAAATCTACTAACATCAATTTCAAAGTAAATAAGATAAATTCGTCTACTAACATCAATTCAAAATAAATAAATTAAATTAAATCTACTAACAAGTGCAATATCAATTTCAAGCGTAAATAAGATAAATTTAAAGTTACAAATATCATCAAACATCAAACATCGACCTTAAAGAAATGTAATAGAGAGTGATGGATGAAAGGATGAGTTTTAATAGTCATTCATTTATTTTCTATATTTACTATTTAGTATTTACTACTAATATAAAATATTAAAACTTTAAATGTGTGGGCGGGCTTTGGCCGAAAACCGAGCTTTAGCCCCAAAGCCGTTAGGCCCGCGGGCTATGTGGGTGGGCTTTTAGGCCGGTTTTTCGGGCCCTTATTTTCTGAGCGAACCCGACCCCGATTCCGGGTACCGGGCGGCCCGTTAGTAGGGCAATTACCGACTCTAGTCGTCATCGTTAGGGATGGCAGCGGATCGAGACCAGTCGGATCCATGGATCGAATCCATTTTAAGGATACGGATCCTCAAAAATCTGGACCCGACGGATGCGGACGGATGCGGAACATATATCGATATTTTGGATGCGGATGCGGGTTTAGGTTTTAAGACCGGTTCGGTCCGGATCCGGCACGTGGACCGCCAATATATATATATATATATATATATATATATATATATATATATATATATATATATATATATATATATATATTATTTTTATTATAAATAAATACATAACCCCACTTAAAACTCTTGATTTTCTTTTCAAATTATTCCAAAACAAATATGTTCCAAATTTCATTTGAAATACTCCCAATTATGTATCTATCGGCATAAGCGGTGGTGGCGTCACTTACACCACCAAGCGATCGAGGTTGTTTGTTCTTACTACTTTATAGTAAATTTGTAACTAACGTCTTCAATATAGTGATAATTGTAGAAATTCTAAATAATTATTATAGTATTATTATGCATTTAGATTATTATGGTATTCTTGTGAATTATAGTTGATTAGAATTTATTTTAGAAGCGAAAACATATGGATCGGGTACAGACCTGGACCACTGTGGATCTTATGGATGCGGATCGGATCTAATTTTTGGACCCGATGAATGCGGACCGTATCGGACAAAGCAAAAAAATTGGATGCGGATGCGGACTGGCAGTTCGATCGGATCAGACCCATTGCCATCCCTAGTCATCGTATAATTGGAGGTCGTCGGTTAGATCGTCTCGGGGTGGCGACACGAGGTTTACGTAGTTTCTAGGCACGGTAAGGCCACGTCACAGGTTGATACTCGTAGGCATTCCTTAGCTGCCGTTTGGTCACTGGATGTAGCACTCCAGGGGTGGGTATCTTGATGGTGGTGGTAGGCAGAGCGGGCGGCCTTTAATGGCGTGAGGCGATCTCTCCCGGGATGATGTTGTATGGAGAGGGAGCTCGGACTAAGAAAGCTGGATGGCCTTGGTGACCGACTTGGGAGCACGTCCCGTGACCGGAAGGGTGATAGCATACGGTTGGGTATCTCTGAGTGAAGCTCCGGAGTTTGGACGGTTCGGGATGTATTTGGATCCCTCCGACCTCGAGTTTGTCGAGCGGCTTTGGAAGATGATCTTGTGAGGCTCCGATGCCGATGTAGACTACGTGGACGTTCTTGTTGCCCTTGCGGCTTGTATAGTAATAGCGTCTTGGTGGGGCATGATCTTCAAACATTTGGGTCATCATTGGAGAACACGATGTTCTCACCGTCCGAGTCGTTTGTTTTGGCTCCTCGGGGTCGGTCTCAGAGTTCGATTTTCAACGACGACCTCGTCGTACTTATAGGCGATCGGTGATGGCGTAGACTTGCTCCATGGCGTTGGGACCATCGTCCTCGTCATCTTGGTGGGTTGTCGTCGAAATCGGCCGCGATTGTTGCCACCTCCATTCTTTCCTCTGCGCTTCTTATTCCCGGCCGGTCGGCGAGGTACTTCTTGGCGCTTCCTCTTCAGCGAGCTCGTCGATCTGCGAGCTCAGTTTACTGCAATCCTCGGTATTGTGACCATACCCTTGGTGATAATCATAATACTTCTCAAATCGACCTTTTCTTGGATCCTCCTTTCATGGGAGGGCTCGGGAAGAGCTCGACATGGAGCTCAAATATTTCGCCCTAGATTTGAGCGGATGAGTGCGTTGTCACGAGGTTTGGCGAGGTCGGCTGGATTCCATGAGCCTTTCTTGATCTGTCGAAGGCGCTTGGCGATCGGTGCCTCTCCCCGGTCGTCGGCCTCTTCCTCTCGACCTTACGCTCGTCGGGTCTCTCTCTTCTACGATCGACTCGTCCCTTTGGCGTAGTTGTCGACCCGAGTCGAGGCGACTCGCCGTCTTGACTTTTCGGGTGATCTCTTTATTCGGTCGCGGGTCGGATCCCATTCTTGAGCATTGATGATGTAGAGATCGTTACTCTCATCAATTTTGAGAGACTCCTTGATGAACAGAGGCGAAATTTGACATCATCTTGTCCCGTCCTTGGCGGATGGTGAGAAGGTCGGACGAAGGCTGCTGAGGTGGCATCTTCCGGTAGAAGCGCCATTTAAAGCGATCCATGAGATCCTTGAAGCAATGTATCTTTGTTACGGCGGGCGAGGTGAACCAGCGTCGGGCGTTGGAGACCAACACCTCGGGAAGATTTTGCACATATGAAAATCTTTCATTCCTTGATTCGCCATGTTGGTGGTGTAGGCGAAAAAGAAAGTCGGAGGATCCCCAAGACCATCGTGGCGGCGATGTTGGGTGCCTATATCGCTGGGTAAGGCGCGTCGAGGTTTACGGAGAAAGGAGATGATCCTCCCATACCGGTCGAACCGGAAGCTCGTTGCCGTCTTTCTCTGGAGGGTGGGAGACCGGTGGCGGCGTCTACTCGTCTCTTGAGGGAGATCGGCTCCGTCTCTCCTCTCTTCATCGCTTCGGCTCCATGGACGGTGTGCGGGTGGCGACTTCGGTAGTGGTCTTTGAGGTGACCGACTCCAGGCGGCGCGAGGCGAATGGTTGCAGTCGTCCCGTGGGGTGATTGACTTGAGCGGCAGGCGTGTACGTTCTCGGCTATCGCGTCGGTGGCGTTGATTGCCGGAGGCGAGCGACCTCGGGCGCCCGTAACCACCGTCCGGGCGCTCTTGAGGTGCCCGCTCCGTTTGCCCTACGGTTGAGAAAACTACGGAATTGGCCGATGTTGGCGTTAAGGAATTCGGACACGGCTCGACCGAGGACCTCATGAGATCGGTGAACCGCATTCACCGGTGTTGAGTCGGCATCTTCCTCCTCGTTAGGCGGCGATCACGAGGGTGTATAGGAATGTTCTCTAAGTAACCCTCGGTGTGTTATTCTTTGGCGGCCTCGCGATCCCTTCCAGCGCTGCGTGACTACTTGATCATCCTCGGTAGCGGTTGTTGCCGTACCTTCTTTGGTGGTCTTAGCGTTTGCGAGTTCTTGCCATTGAGTTTTAAGCGAAGCTTTTGTTCGAACTTTCCCAGACGGCGCGATGATAAATCTAGTGTGCGAGTTATAAGCGTAAAAGAACAGAGGCTTTCACGTGGTTCGATCGAGAATAAGATCTCGTCCGGAGGTGATTCCTCAATACTTTCACTATGTAGGATTCTGATGAATGTATTGAAAAGCTCTCTAGTATTCTAATAGTTGCAAACCTTTTACGTCGGCCTAACCTCTGTTTATACATGTTTGTGGATCTCTAAAGATGTACTTGATCCTTGATTTGTGGGATCGATCTCCTTCCATATCTTGATCCTTGAATATCGCCTTATATCTGCTCATGAATATCTCCTTTGATTTGGTGCAGGGTTTAGATGTTGGGGCGAGACTAACAGCGTGGGGCCATTTATTAGAGTCGGACATTTCGTTTAGGGCTGTCGGTGGGCTGGCGGTTGGGTCATATCCATCGGTGTATAAAGAAAATGTTAATCGAAAATAATATTGTAATCGTCAAAATTTTGCTTGAAACGACACAATGATTGCTAAAATGCAATATTTAAGGACCGAATTTCATTGCACGAAACAGGTAGCAACCCCAGTGTCCAAAATTGCTAATTTCAGCATCTTGCATGAAATTTGATAATCTATAACTTCGAATTGATCATCCAATTTGGACGAAAACTAATCATTATATTTATTCATCCAAAATTGATCAATTGACGGACAACAAATTGAATGATTAATTGGTGACGTTTTCATTTCAAACAAATATATATATATATATATTAGTACAATATAAATAAACGAATAATAATTAATTGAATTATTGTCCAAAAATGAAAGACGGAAAAACGGAAAATAATAGTTACTATTAACAAAAATTCGATGTTGTTATTATATAATATATAGATATAGATGTAGATATTATGAGCTTAGATTGGATCAAGGCTTGAATTTAGTGTTGACGGGCTAGGCCTTAGCTGGTTCTCTATATTGGGCTATGCTATTAGCCAGTTATATTTAATTTTAAGGGTTATTGGTGCATAAATCATAAAGCTTTTGATCGATTTTATTTTTCCGAATTTTAAAACTTATCACAAAATATACAAATTTAATGACTTTAATGTTTTCCACGATTTCAAATTAATGTCAAATTAGATCGACGACGTCTCAAAATTTCTTGTAGACTAAGCAGTTAGTGATATAAATGATATATTAGTAGAGAGACGTAAAACATCGTCGTTCCATCAAAATAAACAGATTTTTTATTTCTATGATTCATCCGTCAACCCTTATTTTAAAAATCAATTCTTCTCGTTTGTTTCATCGTTTGGTTCTTATTGAGATCAAAACAATCGATATCCTCTTTTTACGATGTTGTTTATATCAGCGATCATTTTATCTATAATAAATTTTTTAGATGTCAAGTCATATTTAATTTACCTTAAGTTTGAAATCATGATAAAATCTCTAAAATCATTAAATTTGTATATTTATGATAATTTTAAAGTTAGTAAAAAACCAAAATTGACCAAGCGTTAATATATTTATCGACAATAACCTAATAATAATAGTTAGGTGATGAAAAACTTATGTAAAATAATTTCATGCTCGTATCGCCGTGCTTGTAAATTTTTTTCTGTTTTCTCTTTTGGAAGAAGAGAGAAAATAAAAGCAAGAGATCATAAATGGCTCAAAATAGTATTAATAATAATTCTTGAAATGGGTTGCACAGCAATTCGAAAAAAATTCAAAACTTTGCATCAGCGGCTAAAACTAAAGATTTTGGTCCTATTCATGTTGTGGTGGAGGAGAATTTCATATACAGTAGATAACATATGACTGTAACCAAACATCATCTTCAAATTTTACTCAGTCGTCATCTTCTTCTTCCACCTACACAAATTGCAAAACAAAAACAGGTTTTTAGTTAACCAAGTTGGCCAAAATTCTTCAAAAAGATAAATGAATAAATTGAGCTTCACTTATGCTAACCTCCCCTTCCTTCCTCATCTTCCTCGTCATTAACCTCCGACTTGGACTTGTCCGACTCCTCATCTTCCTCGCTTGACCTATTACCATTGACAAAAGCCAAGCACGCAAAAATAATAGTGATCACTTATCAGTTATCACGCAACAATTGAGCAACTTATGCTAGTATGATTACCAGTTTCTTGTTGTATGCCTTCATTTGTCGTTCATATTCCTCTTTGCGCTGCTCTGCAATTGCAACAAAGGGGCCTTGTCCTATTTTGCACCCGAGAAAAAGGAATTAGATATACAACTCTTAAAGGAACACAATAAACAAAAGCTCATTCATCAATCAAGTGTAAAGAATTACCTCTTTACTCATTGACTTCACTCATCACCACCAGCTTTGCCAACCTATTTTCATCCCAATTCATTTCTATGAGAGGTATTTACAGGAATCTCGAATATCAACGATCGAGGAAAAGAGACTTACAGCAGCAACAGATTTGTTGTTGGGGTGTTTTCCTTGTACTGCTTCCTAAAGTCCTCCTGCAATCACAATCACAACCACAAACACAGAATTACCAGAAATGTCGTTTCAATTCAGTTACAAATAGCAATAATCGAATCACTTGTGAAAATCAAATAACATTTGAGTACGAAATCAGCATACATGAAAACAAAGAAGGCACTTGCAGCCCTCTTGGCTTGTTAGGGTCCTTCGCAGCTTGCTTCTCCTTCTTCGTCTGCTTTTTCACAGCAAACCTAACATCATCATCAAAATCATAAATCACATAACTTCAAACGGGTCCCCAGAAATCGAAAAGAACATGAAATTTCAGACAATACAATAACTAAAATCATATTTTAAGTGAAGCATATTAATGAAAGCAAACAAGACAAACAAACCTTAAAACTTTTATTTATTTTTAGAAGAACCTCAAACTAAATTTAATCACATATATTTTGAGTTCTTCATTTTATAATTCTGCTAATTATTTCTCGGAAAGTTGGTATATCAACGATGATAAAACAATTAAAATTCTGTCACAGCAAAACTCAATTATTAGTTATACCTGATAAGACGAACTTATTTCGAATAAAAACGTATGAGTCTTAAAATCACTAACATAATTGTAAACTATGTTCAACCAAATCAAAATACAATATCCGGCGACAATGAAATTATAATATTTCATTATTTCAATATCAGTAGCCATTGCGAAAAAAAATATAAATTACAAAATATAAAACAAACAGAAAATCGCTAACCTGCTGTCCGCCTTTCTAGAGTCAGCCTTGGATTTACCTCCCTTCATCTGAAATCTGAGAAAAGAAACAGCGGAAATCGTAAAAAAAATGGAAAATAAACAGAAAATAATAACAAATCGGCTAAAAACCACGTTAGGCAGAAAATTAGGGTTTGGCGAGGGAGAATGAGATGCAGACGGTGTTTTTAGAGATTAAGTGTGAGGTAATTTAATGTGTGATTATTTATTACAAATGGTAAATTTGAAAAAAGAAGAAAATGAATTAAATACAATGAATGTATTATGCGCGGGTGCTTTAGGCGGGATCTGAAAGTATCTCACTGGCCACGTCAGCAGCTCCGCTCGTGCGGATATTTTGTACTTTTTGGCCAACGCGTTTTGGTTACCTTTTACTCGCTCCATCCTCTATATCTATTTCTAAAATCTTCATACAAATTTAAAAATTCAATAATAATATAATATTAAATAAGTTAATAATAGATCATAAAGTAAAAAATATAAATAAATAAATTATTGAGATTAAAAAGAGAAATAATAGTAGGCCATGAATGATAAAATTATAAATAAATGATATTATTGAGGGTAAAATTGTGAAGATAATTATCATAAATAGATAGGAAGAAAATTGGAGAAAGTTCTTAAAAGAAAAACTAGGAAGAAAATTGAGGAACGGAGGGAGGGAGTAACTTTTAAGATCCAAAAACAAGCAATTTGAAATCCAATTCGTTATTATTTATTAAAACTTTAAAATCGTGAGAGTTCATTTCGATAAAAATACTAAATAAGAACTTAAATTTACCTTTATCGGGAGTTGAAATATCAATTTCGCCCAATAGAACCACGTAAAATTCGGAGGAGGAGTTTTGATTGTTTCATGATCGCCCTCTTGAACCAACTTGAAGTAACAGCTGTCTACAAAGGGAAAGTCATATGAGAAGTTATGGGAAAGACATCGCTTGGATTGGAGATTCATAAGATTATTTTCATGCGCAATCTATTATAATCTAATCTTTTACATAATAATTATTTTTCTCTTCTAACTGTACAATCAAATTAAATTTTATCATTTTCATATTCCATCAATGATATCAATCAATCTAAAATATTTTATCTTTTACTTTAGTTTAAAATTTTATCATCTAAAAAATTTATCATCTTTAAAAATATCTAAATAAATATATAAAATTATTTTACTTGACATTCATAATAATACAAAATATATCATACACTTAATATAAAATCTGAACTCGATAAGAAAATAAAAATTACATATCAATAAAAATGATAAATATAGGTTTTTGTCTCAACGTTTAAGTGATTTTTACTTAATTTCCTAACGTAAAAATATTGTTATTTTGGTCCCTAACGTTTCATAAAATTTCTATTAGTATCATCATGGATCGATTTTGGACGTACAAGCAACACGTCTATAGAAATTCATGTTGGACTCTACGTCGATATAGAAATTAAATAAAAACTTGGAAGAGCTCCTCTAAAAGCGATATCGTTCAATTTCTTTTTCGCATCATCGTGAAAAATCGGAAAATATTGGGACATAAACTAACATTTACTCAAATAAAAGTAAGACTATGACAATATTAACCTCTATTCATAATAGGGAAAAAAAGAATGATGAATTTTGATATTTTATTTATTTATTTTCTTTATTACTTATTTTTATCTTTTACTAGGGTGTGTCATGAATGAAAGTAATTTAAGGGTTGGGGAAGAAGATCATGTCATCGCTTTATTTGAAACTTAGGCCCGTTTGGTAGCCTTGTTTCGTCGAGGATAACAAAGTTATCGTCATTTGGTAGCTACTGTTTCGTATCCTGCGTACGTTGGTAGCTCTATTTCGTATCCTATCGGCCCGTGTTTAATAGCGGGCTTGGTGGTTTAATACATTTGGTAGCTCTGTTTTGCACTATTTCTTTAGGATTTGTAATCTACCTAAGTGGTGGGTTCTGAAACCTAATTGAGCGATACATTTTAACTAGGCGAAACCTAACTAACCTACAAAAGTGGCCTTAGGAATGTCGTGGGACCATGGCGGTGGCGGTAGTTAAGTGGATAAAAATTTCTTGGATCATTCGAGTTGACATATTTTTGGATAATTTTTTCAATTCTAATCTTAAACTATCGGGTTTTAGGCTAACCCGTCGGGTTAATTGTGTCGAGAAAATTTAAGATATAACCTAAATATAAATTTTCTTGATAATCATAGATTTAAAATAAATCTTTTGTATTAAATTTTAGTGTAAAAAGACAACGAAATGAAATGATAATTTGCAAATATTAACAAAACACATTCCATAAATATTTGAAAAAATCTTGTTATACTAACTTTTAAAACAAGTAATAGCGTTTTTGGAAACCATATAACTAAAAATTTTCAATTTATCGGGTTAACCAACTCGAATTTTGCGCTAGTCCATCGGGCTTTAGCTATTTTCGGACTAACCCATATAAGATTGTCGAACTATTCAATTCACAGATCATTCGGTGAAATTTTTTGGACTAAGTTTTAAATCTATTAAGACGACCAATGAATATCGAATTAAATTGACACACACATATATATATAACTCAAATTTACAACGGTTCAAATTAATATATAGAGTGTTACATTTCATAATGTAGCATCGAACTTCATAATCCTTAAATTTTACTCTATCATCCCATTCGAAGGCGGCTCGTTTCTTTTCGGCACGGTTATTTAGCATAAATGTATAAAGTGATAAAAATAGGTAGATCCACAACTTTTGAAGAATAATTATTTCCTAAAAATAAAGCAATTCATCTTGGGTGGAATAACCAAAATAAATACATGTAATCTTGGGTGGGACGGAGGGGCACTAAATTAGGTAGACTATTTGGAGCAATCCACCTAAGAAAATACTTTTTTACTAAGAGACCGATTAATGTAGCCACTTTGATGATTCTTCTTCTTCTTCTTTTCTTCTTCTTCTTCTTCTTAACTTCTTCTCTAAGAGTATATTATGGATTTTGTTAGTGATATGTATTTCTTGATTGCATTGGATAAACCACACTTGGTAGATTAAGTATATATTTTGTGAATTTGTCTCATGCTTTAATTTGTTGCCTAATGAGTCAAAAGATATTCTCAACCAACGACTCTTCTTCATCGGTTTCGATCTTAAATGCGAGTTCACGTCGATCCGTATTGACTCTCTCGTATTTCTTCTTGAAAGAGTTACATTTAGCGCACCAATTAGATTGATCGTTTTACACTTTTATTTAAATTATAAATTCAATCTTATTGGAATTTATATTAATAAAGGAATTTATTTATCTATATATTATATTTGTTATTTAATAACTTATTTACTTTAGATAAAGTCTTTAAATCGTGATAAGTTATAATATATGGTCACACATTTGATGGCAATTATGAAATGTCTTTGAAGCTTTGGCCTTAAAATTAATTTCGAGTTAAATGACTATTCAAGATAGAATATTGAATTGTTTGATATAACTCGAAAGTATAATACATGCTCATAAGATGAGAATGTTGTGTTTCATCAATATTAACGTAATTGGCGTAAATGTATATATGTGGGTGCTTGTTAGAGAGCAGTAGTACATTATGGTTTGAAATGACTGCTAGAAATTATTATATGAAATTTATTTTATCGAAATAATTTTTTTAAATTTATGATAGTATATGATTAGTCATTTGACTTGAGATACCATAGTAATCTCATATGAATTCTATTTCATTTGATATATTCTCCGATCGCTAGTCGATCGTTAAAGAGTTTATGTTGGATGCAGAATCTCCTATAATTTTCGTTGTTCATAACTCGAAGACCTTGACCAAAGCGCGATGAATAATGATCCATTAAAGAGTTATTGAATTTGAAAAAAAAAATATAACTATTGGATTAGTTTGAGTTTTCGATTTAGTTCCATACTCGATATCTAATTGGGGATTAGATAATAAAAGGATAAATGCGTGTATGGCGATTCGTATTCAAAATAGGTTTACTCACTATTTCATCTTGTGCTAGATGGTCATGCTACTTGCTAGATGTTCTCATGGTTTATAGGTTCTTGAAATTAAAGAGTTAAATTCAAGCGAATTAATTTATTGGATAAATTAATTAATTTTATTTTATTTATTTAAAGTTGTAATTTGTTACAAGCTTGTTACTAGTGCTAGTCGTGGACCTATCAATTGAATTGATTCAATAGTTGAATCTGATTAGATTAGCAAGTTTGATTCTATATTAAATTTAGATTAATTTAATTAGATATAAAATTAATTTGATTAATTTTAAATCTAATAAAATTATATATATATATATATATATATATATAATGGTTTATGTGAGAATGGAAATAAGTGTATGAAATATGAATAGATATGTAAGTCTAGCATATCTTTCATATTTGTATATCTAATCAAAATTACTATGTTGCACGTATTAGTTTAACACATATTTCATCTCTTGCGTAGCACATATGCTAAATATATTAGTTTAGCACATCTTTCATTGTAGCGTAACCTGATAAGAGTTTTAGTCTTTGCCTGATAATCCCGTAGCACACAAAACACAAAGCGTAGCCTGATCGAAATTAAATCTCAACAATTGATCCAGAATCAAATGCTAGATTCATTCTCATTTCTACCAAATTATATTTTCCTACGATCCGTCTCATATATATATATATATATATATTAGCGTATCTAAATAAAGTAATTGGATACTAGATAAAAAGAAGAATAAAAAGATTTACTATATATTATATAGCTGCAAAAAAATTGATTCATAATTATAATTGATATAAATCAATGATTATTAATATTATCGGAAGCGTTTTCTTATATTTAAAAGGAATTTTTCTATTCCTCAACATAGTTGTGAGCGTTCTTATTCTCTTTGGTTTTCTCTCTAATTTTTAACACACAAAAGGATGTTTGATTTTACTAGCGAAAAACTATACTTGACTCGTTCTATAAAGTGTGTATTTGATAGAGGAAAGCGTTTGGATCTCTGCGAGTTTGAAGGACCAGCAATTGATTGTTTCTAATATCTACATCAAACAAAGCGCAAAAAGTTATGTAGCGATTGATTGTTCCCACCTTACATCATGTTAAAGTGAAGTCATTAATATCGTTGGAATGAAATAAATATTATTTCATTTATTTACTCGAAATTTTTAATTTTCTCTGCATTTTTTACCGATCCCATGAAATCTCGACTTCGAGCACTATTGCAAAGATTTGAAGTCAATCGCTGAATTCTCATCCTCGGATCTTATGATCCACAATAAAGTCGTGGTGACTTCAAATCTTTGCAATAGTGCTCACGAGTCACGAGGTTCTTCGACTTTTGATGCTCGTTTGGCTCAAACTTGCCAATGCCACAATGGTCATTAGATCTCTGACGATTGAGTTTTATGAATCCCTTAATTATACTCGGTCCTTCTAACTATGTTCGGACTTTAAATCTTTCATATTGTATTCTTGATGCTTTTAACTTAATTGAACTTTAAGTTTCTTATTTATTGCTCGATTTCGTCGACTTGTTTTGACTACTTGAACAGCCGGATCATCGATGAAGCGGTTGGTCTATATGAGTTGATTCTTTACAAAGCGTCTTCGTTTGATTCTCTCGAATTGAGACATGATTAAGCTAACTACAAAGATCCATCACGATGGTCATCATTGAGAATGTAACACTTAACATATATGATCCCCAATTCCAAACCTTTATCTATTTTAAAATAGCCAATCGTAGCAAAACAACATATACACGTCGAGAAAAGGACCTACATGGGGTGTGGCCCTGACCCCAAATTTTAATAATTGTAGTATATAAATAATTAGCTATAAAATTTGTTGTAGTCTATTTAGTGAGAACCAAGTTCATAACTTTGTTGGTGGAATCTTTTATAGTTACCTCTCCTTCTATACTTTGTCCTTTTCTTTCCTTTTTTTTTTAATTTGTTTTATGATGATAAAATAAATATTGATGCAAATAATAAAACTTTATATGTAAATTAGTATGATCGAGTTCAATTTTTATGATAAACTTATTCTACTTGACAACCAACTTAAGACATCCACTTTATTTGAATTCTTATTTTTAAATCCTAAAATCTTGCGATGATAGAACAATTAAAATATAGATACTTAGATAGATTGAATATATGAGGATTATTTAGAATATAAGTATTGATCACATCTTTATTAACATAAGTTCTTTTTCGAAAGTCTAAAAGTAACATTTATCATGTTTTATCTAACTTTATGTCGAATATGTATCATTTAGACTAACTCTAATAATGCACTAAAAAACCAAATCTTTGCGTAATTTTCACTTCATTTACTCCTTATATATATTTTACGTAAGGCTATTCACTTGCACCAAATTTCATACGAGTGCGAAAATGCATCATTTCAGTCAAAATCCACATAAAATGGAATTATACATTTGATTCGCTCTTATGACCCACATTATGAGATGATCACGTTTTTTATTTTTTTAACATTGTCATATAATTTAAATAATATTAAATTATTATTAAAATTACTATAATTACTTTATAATTTTATTTTTATAATTATAATTTGTCAAAATTATGATTTTTGGGCCTTTAGAAAAATATTTCTAACTCTATCACTGTACCATAATTGAGTGCTTATTACATAAATATGCATATCACTGAGCAAATCATGCATGTACAATGACATGAGTACTTATTTATTGCATAAATATACTATAGCATATTACATATAATCAATCACGAACAACTATATTATTTGACAACTTTTGAGAGGATTCTCTCATGTGAAATAAAGCGATAAGCCGTCATTTATAGCCGTTCAATAGCATTGATCGATCTTAATTTCGTTAGGGAAATAAATGCGCAAGAACACCAAGGATTTCGTGGTTCGATCTATGAATAAGATCTCGTCCGCGGGAGAGAGGGAGTATTCGTATATTGATAATATGAGGCGATTACGAGAGTTTTGATGCCCTTTCGTCTAATTCTAGCCTCTGTTTATACACGATTATAATGACCTAGATCTCGAATCCAAGATCTATTCTAAGATAGGATCTCAATCCTATCTCTTATCGAGTAGGATTCTCTTAGATATGGCGAATCTTACTGCGTTCCTACTTGGCTTTAGGAGTCCTCTTGGGCCGAACTCGTTTGGGCCGAGCTGTCGAGCTTATTTATATTGGGCACGATGCTTGAGCTTGGGAGTTGGGCGTATCCTATCACATCCACAAAAGCCTTGAGCGAGGTCGTGATGGGTTTGGGGTTGTAATTCACAAGAGATTTGTACATAATGAAGTGGAGTGCGATCGATCTGTTGCCGTCCTTTATCTTGACTTCGTATGTATTTGGTTTCACTGTAGGCGTTCGCCGAGGTCATTTGTTGCTTGGCTTCACGTGCGAGGTGTTACCGAAGTCGTGTTACTTGGTTCAGCTTCTTGGGTGTTATGTCGAACTCATCGTGTTCGATATCACTGACGAGGCGTTATGCGAAGTCTTTGGCAACCGCCTAAAGCGTTATGCGAAGTCTTAAAACCGGCTTCACACGACAGGCGTTATGCAGAGGTCTTGATCGACTTCCGGACGAGGCGTTATGCGAGGTCTTCGGACCGCTTCACTGGCAGTGCGAAAGTTTTCTGGCCTTACTTTGCACGGGCGTTATGCAGAAGTTTGAGAATGGATACATGACATCGTAGTTGAATCGTAGCGTCGGGCGAGGTCGAACACGGGATGTCTTGCCGATGTCGAACCTTGGAGTGCAGTCATCGCATTTAATGCGTCAGCGGTTGGGTTCACGATAAAGTGCATATTGGCGATAACTTTCATCGCCTTTTCTCTTGTCACTTTATCCATTACCAACTTTCAAACTTCAAAAAGTGTTTGCTTTACGAAAGCCTTGAGTTCATAGCCATTGTTGTTCGTAAATGCGAGTTCATCGCATCCACCTCGATCTTAATACCAAAAACGATGAAGTTATATTTAATGGCTTCGTCTCCTGCTTATTCGAGGATTCCCACGGTCATGAAGGCCGTGTGGTCTCGGTGTCATCATCGTGGATTTAGAAGTTTATACCTTTAAATTGCTTCCCATACGTGCGTGAGTAAATTCCCGCCCTTCGAGGATTTTGGTAAGTGTCTTCCATTCCTTGATGTTAGATGCGTGGTCGAGCACGGACTCTGTTAGGCGACGTATTCTTTCAGGCACTCCGTCGGCCTTGGCTGGTCTCCCATCCCTCGTCTCTCCTTCCTTTATCGGAGGGTTCCATCTTTTCGCCAGCTGCCTTCTATCGGCCTCGTCCGCTTTGGCAAACCGATTGACTGTCTTGTGGCGGACTACATCGCGTCACGGGTTCGTGCTTGGCGATTTCTTTGTATAGGGCCCCGACAAGATCTTTGTTTGGAGAAGGTGAGATGATGAGGAGATCATTCACGTCTGCGACCTTGAGGCTCTCCTTATTGAACACGGTCATAGAGTCATTTGATGGACTCGTTCGGTCTTGCCTCGAGGTGAGGAGATGTGCCGGCGTCGTTTTGGATTCGGCCTACGGAAGAACCCGATGGAAGGCCTTCATCAGATCGTGGTAGGAACGATGCTCCGGGAGGTAGGCAACCGTCGAACCACCGGCGGGCGTTGTCGACTAATAACTCGGGAAGAAGGCACATATGAATTGTGCCGGCGTTGGTTGATCATGTTATCTTGGGCTGCGAGAGGAAGTTCTCGGAGTCCATTAGTCGTCGTAGGGGGCGATGCTTGTGACGACCCGACTTTCCAATGAAATGCGGATCATATGGATGCGTCCACGGTATGATAAAGCGCGGAAATAAACATAGCTAATCAAAGCGATCAACCAATCAACTACTTAATAACGCATAGGTTAAAAGGATAAACAATCGATACCAACTCGAGTCTAGAAGGACTTGTCGAAAAGGTTCGAGGTTGACATAACCCAATCGGGCGAAATTTAAAGTGCAGTACGACCTCCATTCTGAGGAAATAAGCGGTTTATAATCAACATTAATAATAATATCGAGTTAATGATTAAGCGTGTGGACATGCGTATGATGATGCATGCCCGAGGTTCTAGAAACCTTTCTAATTAAGCATCAAAAATAGGCGCTACTCTGCACCACCTCGCACCGTCATCGATCCTTGCTCTCAACTGCCGTCAACGAAATGCGGGGCTAAATGCACAAGTACTCGGTGGACGTTTGCCCGAAACATTTTCTTTGTCAAAGTTATTAGCGCCAGCGATAGCGTAGGGATTTTGGTTAAAGACTCATGCCTATCAATATTTTATCGTTTTCCAAGCGTCGAGCTGACTATTTCATTCACGTTGTTTCCATATCGATCATTCATTCATTCATTCCATTCGCGCACTATGGAGGTGGCCACCTACATAGTCGCGTGACGATCGAGGGTAGCTAACACTTAACACACAGTCACACGTGTACACAATCCGAGTTAGTCCTTAACTAAGTCGGATCCGATCGTTACCACTTTTTTAACGTTGGTGGACCAACTCATTCACATACCACATTGATATACCAATCTCGGATAGGATAACAACAAAACATAAACATTTGGCGATCGATAACATTTCATGTGATAATATTTCATAATGCTTTGTAAAACATGCTTTGAGATATGCATAACATTTTCGTTTGAAAGCCCACTGCTAATCAAAGCTTAGTGGTTCTAAATGAGCAGGGTGAGTATCCTTCCTCAGCACCTTCCCCGATCGAACCGCTTCATAAGAAAATAGCCGTTCTTAGGTTCTTTCTATCGATCGATGGTCGTTTATAAATTACGACTTTAAAGTTCCCAATTAGGGGTTTCTTTATGATTTTATGTGATTGTTTTAAGATAATTTCTATTATCTTACATTCCCATTCAGCTATATTACCTCATCGTCCATAGGTGAACTTCAATTATGAATTACATAATCCAGTCATCATCGTGACTCTTAACCTTAGTTTTGTTTTAACGTTATTATGTTATAGGTTATCGGTAATCAAATTATGATTGGTAAATTAGGATATTCTCAAGCACTAACTAGACTTAACAATTATAGTTCACGTCCTAGTAGGTTATGCTTGACGACTTGTCATATGCACGATAATTAAAGAGGAATATTGACTTACAAATCAGTGGACATATGCCATCATGTAAGTAATTAGTACTTAAGAATAAATGGAGTACTTGAGAATATTAACTCGGCTTTTGAGACATAAGGATCGACATCATGTGTTCGAATCGTTGCTTACATTACGACATTGTCTATTTAACTTAACTCTGGGAGGTTACATATGTAAATATAATCGTTATTCATTATCGAGTTGTGTTTACGCCCACTAATGTCGTATTGAGTTATCGTTATTGAATATTAACGTTGTAGCTCGACTCTTGGTTTTTCTAACGTAGGAACTCACGTTTGGGTATCCTTTCATTAATAAAATCTAATTCGTATCTAACTTGATTCTTGTTTATTCCATCTTAAGTTATCGAAATTGGTCGATTTCTTTTGGATTCTCGTTCATATAGTATTATGTTGTTTACGTTAGGGGTTTTGGTTTGTCGGTTCAACATAAACATAAACATTCGACATCGACAAAACCATACACAACATAAACTATGCTAAGCATTAGAAAACCCTAATTTCTAATCACGATACACAATCATTGTGTAAGTGTGCATAAGTGTTTCATTCATCCACTCTAATCACAACCATTCATTCTAAGTTTATAATTAACCATCATAGCATCATTTAACATTAGAAAGGAACTCGTACTTAGCCATTTCGTTCACGTTTTCGATAATTAGCAACAATTAGCATACGTATCCGATAAATTCCAATAAAATCATATTGTACTCCTATCATACTATAGAAATTTAATTATCAACTCAATATCATCATATAAAATTTTAAACCATAGGTTAAAATCTTTGTAATTTTCGGCAATTTCAATCAACAAGCTTTGGTGTTCAATAAATTCCACAAAAATTATTTTATGCTTATACTATATACTAAACATGAAATATCACTTACGTATCATGCATTAAAAATTTAAACCCATGCTTTTCATCATCATTAATTTCGGTATTCACATATATATATATATACATATTCAAAATTTACAATCCTTCACAATATGGTTGTATATGTAATAGCATGTAATATTAACACCAACATTTACCAATATTCATAATATTACATCCTATTATTTTCAACAATAAAAATCAAATAAAAGACTACATATATATATATAAGCCACGGTTCTTATAAAAAAATAGGAGGTGTTTGAATAAATTCGAGGTTAATGTATGATGTTCATATCATACCCTAAACACCATATCTCAACTATTTTCAACAAACAAAAACCAAACAATACTACAAAGTATATAAATATAATCGGTCAAAATAAAATAAAATAGGAGATGTGTTTCAAAAATTCCAAGATTTTTATATGATGTTCACATCATATTTTCAACACCATATCTCAACTATTTTTCCAAAATAAAAATCAAACCATGGCCTAAATAAGCCTCAACACTCACGTTTTTTTTTAAAAGTATTCTGGAAAATTATGATATTTATACTAAATGCTTATAATACATTAGCAAGCAACAATATCAAATAATATTCACAAAATCATGCTTTAACATATTTAAAAATAAATAAAGCATAAATCAAAAAAATATAAACATGCTCCAAAATTATGAAATTTTTACAGTAGCCTTAGAACATCATTCTAAGCATTTTTCATTCACGACTCAAGAGCATTTGGAGGCTCTAAAGTCACGAAAATAAATGGGGAGCAAACTAGGGTTTTTAAACCCAAAAATTCAAAATAAAAATTCCACTCCATTAGGATGGAAGAGGATGATGAATAATACCTTCCTATGGTCTTAGAAGGATTATTTGAGTGTGGGAGAGGTTGGAAAGGAGGATTTAGAGTTGGGGGTTTGAAAAGTGTAGAGAGAAATTTGAAAATGAGAGCAAAATGTGAAAGGGTGAAATGGGCTGCTCTTGGACGGTTTTCCTTGTTATGGAAGATCTAATGGCTTGTCATTTCCCATTTGGGGTGGTCTTGGTGGTAGTTGGGAGGTGGATTGGTCAAATTACCCGTTTTGGTATGTTAAGGCCAGAGCTCTTTAAGTTTTACTTGCACTTTCGATCGATTTCTCGGAACCTTAAGGTTCTATCTTATTAAATAGCCTTTAAAGACTTATTTTAGTGTTCATAAAAATTTCACGACGTTCGGACGTCGTTTGATAAATCAATTCGAGTTATATCGGAAAAGCGGCGTCGTGATTAAAAATATGTCCATTCAAAATTCTCTTGAATTTTTGAGCTTTCCTAAATAATTTGAGTCTTATAAAGCATATTTTATTGATTTAGACCCTCGGTTCGAGTTTGGTCGTTCGGATCAAATTAGGGTTTTCGGTATATTTTACCGGCGTTCGGTTAAGTTCTTGAAATTCCCTTGAAATTGATTCTTATAATTTCTAAATTCATAATAAATCATTCCTTCATGATTTTGGTTGTTATCACTATTTATTATGATTAGCACGGATTTGGGTTGTTAAAACTCGTAAATAGTGTTTTTAAGGCGGCCAGGGCAAGTATGCGAAAATTCTCATCCTTTGCATTCTCACATGTTTTCGTTGTGAGGATTCTAAAAATGAAATCCGTTCGTGGAGATTCATTCTCGATCTTTCATTCTATGTTCAGGCTACTCGAAAAAACCTGTCCGGTGGGACTAGTTATCGATTTTGATTTCTTTAGTATTCGATCTCCAGAATCGATTCTAATTCGTTTCATTGGTTTCCTTAAACATAATTAAGGTCTAAGAACCACAACTAAGTGATTCAAACATCACTAATAAAAGTTTTAAATTTTTCGGGTTATTACATTACCATCATTAAAAGAAATTTAGTCCCGAAATTTGCTAGCATGGAAAGATACGGATATTTCTCCTTCATGGCGATTCAGTTCCCGGGTTGCTTCTTCTTGACCATGGTGTCCATAGAACTTTCACTAGCGGTATTTCTTTGTTCAGCGCCTTTGGATACGTTGGTCCGAGATTTGGTAGGTAGTTCTCGTAACTCATATTGTCATCGAGGACAATATCGATCGATGGTATCACATGGCTGGGGTCATGTCATGTACTTCCGTGGTTGTGAAACATGGAACACATTGTGCACGTTCCCAAAACTTGGCGGCGTCTGAGTCTGTAAGCCATTTGGTCTATTCTCTCCGAATTTCATAGGGTCTATGAAGCGTGGTGCATACTTCCGCTGATTCGAATCTCACGATCGCTTTAGATGGAGAGATTTTCAAGAGAGACTTATCTCCCTCTTCAAAATGTAGCTCACGTGCGACGCTTGTCGGCGTCACGACTGTCGGTCTGGGCCTCCTTGATCCGTTGGCGGATCATCAGCCGCCGATCTCGATCATTTCTCCACACAGTCGGTCCTAACACTCTTCTTCTCCTTCATCCCGATAAAGTGGTGACCGACATTTCCTTCCATAAAGCGCTTAAATGCGGGGCCATCCCGATAGTCGCTTGGTAGCTGTTATTGTAGCGAATTCCACAGAGGTAACACTTTCTAAAATAAATGTCATATTTTACTATTAAAAGTATTTTTGTCTCAAAACCATTTTGGGTATTTTGCTCTCGATCCGGTTATTCAAAAAACAGATATTAAAAAGATAACACTGAAATTCTATGACTCGGATCAAGACTTCTATGAACACATATCTTATCATATCAAGACTCTTGAAATCTTGATCTTCTCATACTATAAAGACATTAAGAATCTTATCTCGATTCTATCTGCTCGACTCAAAGCTTAATGTAAAAGCTTTTAACTTAAACAACTCTTTCTTAAGGATGCAATGCCCTTCTTATAAAGCTCTTAATCAAGAGCTAATCTTTGCTACAGAATGCGGGTATTACAACTTTGTACTAAATTCATAATATATGCTTATAAACATATTTAATTAACAACTTAAACATTTAACAAAATTTCTCATATTTCACATAAATATTAAAAGCATATAACTTAACATATCATGTATGAATTTCTAATATTTTTGCATATATAAGAAGATGTACGATTTCTAACCTTTAATCGGGATTGATCGCATCGATAATGTTTTTCACTAGGATTGAAGAGGATTTTGGGAATACTCTATTTTCTCTAGAATTTTCTATCATAATGAACTGTAGGAGGGTGATCTTTATTTATAGAGGTTTATAAGATATTTTAATCATACTTTATGAAAATATCCTAATATAAAGTCAACAATTTACACCTCTATTTTATCTCTAAATTTTCGCCATATCATGTTGCCATATGAGACAAATTTTTTCTTATCTTATACTTTATTAATTAATATATCATTATCAAAGATCAACACATCATTTTCAAAGAGTTTAAAATTCTTTTTCGCCTAATTTTGTCAACAATTTGCTACCTTTAATCAATTAACACATCCAATTGTTTAATTAATGATTCACCTTATCTTAACTTTAATAATAGCTCTACATCATAATCATATACTTCAATGTCACAAAGATATGGAAAATATTCTTCTTTTCACACATATGAACAATTTTCGGTACTTATGTATAAATATAAGCTACATATTTTATTTTCCTTCAATTAATAACTATGTGACATAATATATGTCTTAGATGATAGAATAAATCATAAGAAAAATAATTAACAACAATTCTATGTACTAAAGTGAAGTTATCGATTATTAATTAGAAAATAAGATTAAATCATCAAATCTTTATTCTTTAATAACTAATATTATTTTAATTAAGGATTATATAAAATAATGCTCTTTTATCATAAAATAAATTCCTTGAACAATTCTAGTATAATTCCCATTTTTTCAAAAATTAAGCTTAGAACTTAAATAATAATTTTCTCCAACTTTTGCATTAATCATTAAATTTCAAATTCTCTTAATATATAGGAGATAAGATTGACCTTGATTCCATGATATTTATCAAGTATTAAAGCTTGTGCAATTAAATAAATTATTTGATAAAATCACACATTTATTTATCATTTTCAAAATTTATAAAGATAAGTAAAAAAATTATCTACTTGATGTAATCACTTTATTAAAGCATAAATATCATATCTTTGGTCAACATAATTAATTACCCTATCTTATCTTAAATAAAATATCTTTAAAAAATCTTATCTTAAAGAAATGTCATTTTCAAACCCTATCTTATCTTTAAAATGTCATTATCTTACCTTATCTCATAAATTAAATACCTTCCATATGCAAACAAAATAATATCTCATCACATTAATAAAGTGATCCTACACTTGATCACAATTTCATCATAATTTATCCATGTATATACTATAATTTTGAAAATTATAGGACATAAAAGAAAATGTAATTTTCTTTATTAGAGTAATATTTATCTAGTTAATATTCCATATATTTAAAACATAATTATTTGTTATTATGATCCATTATAAGTTAAAAATTAATAGAATTTTCTATTCACTCAAAATCGAAATTATCGAGCTCATTTTCATTTTGGATTCATCGTAAATAAATTCCTCTAATAATTCAAAATTGGTTTTAAATATCCGGTATTACATTTTACCCCTTAAAGAAATTTCATCCTTACCATTTAGTTTATCCTTGTAGCGTTCTCGATTCTTTCTTCACATCGCATTTTCGTTTTCCAACGTTGTTGCTCGTATCCCTTTGATCGTCGATAACCTTAACTATCTACCTTGATTTATTTCTTAATTTCTAATCCTTAAGTCTAATATTTTGTGTTCTAAACTTCGTAGCATCCTCGACTCTAGGTTTTTAACTAATCGTATATCAAATCTATCGATTCTTATAGATGGTGAGTCCTATGTCCAAATCTAAGTTTAATCAAACACATGTTAACGTCGAATTTCTTTTATGGGTGAAGAAAACTGTATCCCTCACATCTCATTTTATGCTAAGTCCCAAAATATTCACGTATGACCTTGTACTAAAGTAGCTAAGTTCTATATCGACTCATAAACGGGATGATATCATTCCTTTTATATCTAATTGCCTCGCTTATTTATCTCATCAAGAACTTCTCGCATCATAACTTGATGTATCTTTTAATCAAGAAACATATCACTCATCGATCGAAAACTTAGGTGACAAGATAAGTCAACCTATTTCATACTTTAGTTTCAGGATTTGAGAAACTTATCATGACAACTTACAAGAAGACGGGTTCACAATTCAAGATGAAGGCTTTTAAAGTTTGAACCAATATGTTCTTTGAACGGAATAATTGGAATATAGGGTCCGAAAACCGTGAATGACGACTACGAGATCTCTTTGGTCATATGTGCACTCCGCCACAAATACTTCTACCATGAGGGCTTGGATTTAAAAGACACTTTACAAAATTTTCGGTTGTATACTTTTAGAAAAAGTGAGAAAATCAAGTGATATCTCAATGAAACTAGGTCTAAAGTTAAATTCTATGATGAACTGTTAGTGAATAAAATTTGAAACCTCGATAACTCGTAATGGATCACCATTTACTATAAGGGTTATCAACATACATATATCTCAAACTCTACTCATACTCTGAAAAACTCAACTCTTCAATTAGCATTCAAACTTTCTACCATACCGTGTGGTCTCTTATTCAGATAACCCACAATACTAAAACTCAACTAATTTTTGATCACATCCTATTTCGCTTTCTAACAAAAGGTAAAGTTAATTGGAGTTTCCCGTGTGAACATCTAAAGGAAAGATATACCATGTCACTATCGTAGTGACATTCACCATCTCAAAATCATCATTCCATTCTTGCCATCTTCATTTCCATCTTTATTTTGTTCTCGTCTTTCAACTCGTATTATTCTTATTTCCATCATCGCTTGTTCTAATTTCTATCCTCCCTTTGTTCTTATGATGGAATAAAATTTCATAGTTCATATTTCTATGTTCTTCGTAAAAGGATCATGCTCTTTAAACAAATTCCACGTTATTTTGGGATAACTTACTCATGACATAAACAATTTGAAATTGTTAAAATTTTAAATGTAATAACATAACTCGCTCATAACCATAAACTCTATTGAATTCCACAATTTAAACATTTCACTTTTAACTTTTTCTCATATCCTTTTCTTTTCACAACTTAAAACGTCATTTTAACTATTTTTCACAACTTTCATTCTCAACTATTTTCCATAACTTCGTTCTTTTGAAATATCATTTCATTGCATTTGTCTCTTCAATCCGTATCATTCTTAAAGAACTAAACACCTTAACACACAAACCCGTAAACATCTAAAAGACAAACTCATAGAGACTTATCTTATTCCTCACTTAACATTCTATACCCCAATTAGATATCATTCTAGATTAATGTAAGCAATAGTCGATTCAAAATTCCATCGTGATCGAATTTCAAATGAAGAAACTATGCCCATGTCATGAGTGACATTCGCTTATCGAAGCTTCCATTCATCCACGTGGCATTCAAGTTCACATCCGCGTTGGATTTAAAAGCGTTCTAAGTTCTCAAGTTCTCGGTCCATCAAACACTACTAGATAGTAGAGAAAATCTTATGATCTCGTCTACCTAAGTTCTTTGTAAAAGTGATTGTGAAACTTAAAGTATGTCTATGTTCTTTTAGAAAACAAATCTCATTTTTCCAATACGCTTCATAAACAAAATTGTATCCATACTACTCGACATATAAACCATATATGCCCATCATCAATACTCACATACAATCCTATGTATGTGCTTTAATCCATTCAAGTCCATTCACAAATAAACCACTTATTGGTTTCATCAATCATTGAATTATAAAATTCAAAATGTTTCACTCTCTTTCAACGGCATGTACATTTTTTCAAAACATTTATCACCTAATTCCCTCAAACCGAAATAAGTATAAAACCTTCAAACTTTTAAAACCATACTTTCACTTTTGAAAACATTAGAAACAACTTTTCCTTACCGTGAGCGTGATGAACCGGAGCGTTGAGCGTGTTGACTAATTTGTAAAAGTCTAATGATTCGAGCTAGACTTGGATAGAGATCCAATTGTAATCTCATGTCGACCCGCCAACCCGAATGGATATATACAAAACATAAAACATTTGCGCATAATATCGTATTTCAACATTTGCGATAAAAAAGAGAAGTAATAAGAATACTTTCAGAAATCTCATTTTCAAAAAGCTCTTTTGTTTAAATAAGAAAGCTCACCTCAAGAACTTATAGTTCTTATGTCACTAGTGATTACTTGTCGCTTTTCACCTTCGAATGGACCTTATCAACGTGAGAAACGAGATTTAGTACATCACTCGCCCGAAAATCATCGATCCGAAACAACGGTTTACTAATATCAATCCTATTTACATCAAATGATCTTTTTATCATACTTAACAACTATTATTACGCTGATTATATTCGCTCATCTCAAGAGGTAGTACTTCATCCTTACATTCTTTCCTTCAATTCACATCATTTTGCGTAACGACTAACCTTAATTTCATAACTAACTTCATCGCACTAACTTCACTTCCCATCTTACATATATGCTCTAATTCTAACGTATTAAAATCATATTCTTCAAGTCTCAACTTTCACATTAACAATCAATCATGCTCAACATACACACATGTAAAACTAATTTAAGCATTTCACTTTATATTTTGAAATCTTATGTCACTTAACAAAACGTTTCAACATAAAAATATTATACTTCATCTTAAAATTCACATAAATTCATAGCATATCTTAAACATATTTTGGATCTAAATATGTGATCACATGTAATAAAATAAATTGAAACTTTATTTTCCTTTTCTTTATTTTCTACTTTTAAATTTATTTTCAAAACTTATCCAATAATTTTATAAATTCACATAGTATATGATATTAACATAGGATCCATAATATCAAATAACATTAGACATAGAAAAATTTTACATCATCACTCTTCATGGCATAGTTTCAAAATTTGTATACTTTGTTAAACATTTTTCAAAAATTTAATTAATTTACACAACACATTATTACATCATATATCATTATTATGCCATAATATTCATCATACACAACTTATACATCAATATCTCATTCCTTATAGTTTTCAAATTATCATGACATAATCTTCAATATTTTCCAAAATTATGATTTAAATCATACATACTTAAACAATATTAACTATCATCAATCCATGATCAAAACAAAATTAAAATTCATTTTCATCAACATATATTTCTTACATGTTTTCGGTTTTATAAGAAATGTATAACATGCTCAACTTTGTACTAAATTCATAATATATGCTTATAAACATCATATAAATGTATTTAATTAACAACTTAAACATTTAACAAAATTTCTCATACTTCACATAAATATTAAAAGCATATAACTTAACATATCATGTATGAATTTCTAATATTTTTTATATATAAGAAGCATGTACGGTTTCTAACCTTTAATCGGATTGATCTGACGACAACGTTTTCTACCTAGGATTGAAGAGGATTTTGGGAATACTTCTATTTTCTCTTGAATTTTCGGTCATAATGAACTTTAGAAGGGTGATATTTATTTATAGAGGTTTATAAGATATTTTAATCATACTTTATGAAAATATCTTAACATAAAGTCAACAATTTACACCTCTATTTTATCTCTAAATTTTCGCCATATCAGTGGCCATATGGAAAATTTTTATCTTATCTTATACTTTATTAATTAATACATATCATTATCAAAGATCAACACATCATTTTCAAAGAGTTTCAAAATTCTTCTTTCCTAATTTTGTCAACAATTTTGGCTACCTTTAATCAATTAACACATCCACTTATTTAATTAATGATTCACCTTATCTTAACTTTAATAATATCTATACATCATAATCATATACTTCAATGTCACAAAGATATGGAAAATATTCTTCTTTTCACACATATGAACAATTTTCGTACTTATGTATAAATATAAGTTACATATTTTATTTTCCTTCAATTAATAGCTATGTGATATAATATAAGTCTTAGATGATAGAATAAATCATAAAAAATAATTAAGAACAATTCTATGTACTAAAGTGAAGTTATCGATTATTAATTAGAAAATAAGATTAAATCATCAAATCTTTATTCTTTTAATAACTAATAATATTTTAATAAATGATTATATAAAATAATGCTCTTGTATCATAAAATAAATTCCTGAACAATTCTAGTATAATTTCATTGTTTTCAAATTATAAGCTTAGAACTTAAAAATAATTTTCTCCAACTTTTGCATTAATCATTAAATTTCAAAATTCTCTTAATATCTAGGGATAATATTGAACTTGATTCCATTATATTTATCAAGTATTAAAGCTTGTGCAATTAAATAAATTATTTGATAAAAATCTACGCTTATTTATCATTTTCAAAATTTATAAAGATAAGGACAAAATTTTATCTACTTGATGTAATCACTTTATTAAAGCATAAATATCATATATTTGGTCAACATAATTAATTAACCTATCTTATCTTAAATAAAATATCTTTAGCAAAATCTTATCTTAAAGAAATGTCATTTTCAAACCTTATATTATCTCTAAAATGTCATTATCTTACCTTATCTCATAAATTAAATATCTTCCATATACAAATAAAATAATATCTCATCAAATTGATAAAGTGATCCTACACTTGATCACAATTTCATCACAAGTTATCCATGTATATACTATAATTTTCGAAAATTATAGGTCATACAAAAAAATGTAATTTTTCTTTATCGAGTAATACTTATCTAGTTAATATTCCATATATATTTAAAAACATAATTATTTGTTATTATGATCCATTATGTTAAAAATTTAATAGAATTTTCTATTCACTCAAAATCGGAAATTATCGACGCTCATTTTCATTTTGGATTCATCGAAATAAATTCTCTAATAATTCAAAATTTGTTTTAAATACCCGGTATTAAAAGTTTTGACCTAAACAAATGTAGTTAGATATACATGCATCTTTGGTGTTGTTTAAGTTATATTTTGGTTATAGGATGGCAAGAACGAAAACTACAAGGAAGAGCATACCGATTAGACAATGCTAAAAAGGGGATCGATTTTATTCCTTTAGAAGGGTGAGCATCATAACATGATCCGCCTCAATCAATATATGCAATTATGGGATTAGTAAAAGCACGTGGATCGAGCTAGACGGGTTACTTGATTAGTGCAAGCATTACCTCCTAAATGTCGTGGATGGCTTCGGCTGCTTGGATTTTGTACATCCCGATATGGAAGCGAGTCACCGTAATCTTGTTGGTTTTATCGACCTTATTAAAGAACAGCTTAGTGTGTCCGAGAATCCTCCTCCTCAAGCACCTTCTTTAGATTGTTTTATTCATGCATCCATCAAATTCTTGATGACATCCAGCCCCGATACAATAGGTATGAATCAGACCGATAAATCCAATGAGCATAGTCCTAATCGATTCAATCATTGTATCGAACTATCTTTTTCAAGATGAACACCATATAGAATCGAATCGACTTCCATCGACCGGATCCGTATGATCAACCTTGCTTTAAGAACCCATCCTCCACCCCTTTATCCCTCCTCTAGAAAGTTGTTCACCATCTCCTTCGCTAATACAAATATCGAACCGAAAGTCGGCTCTGGTCCTCGAGTCTCGCGGCCTTGCCCATCGCTGAGATGCCTCCATTATGATCCATCCCTACTCACCCTAGTGAACCCGCCGCTCATCCATCGGTTGCGCCCGCATCGAAGAATCTCACCAGACACCGAGGATTATAGGACATTAGATAGGGATGACGATGCGAGTTAAGATTCTAGTTATTAAGACTAGTTAAAAGTTAGCTGAAAAGTATAATGGTATAATAAGTGCATCTAGTAATTAGTGTAAGAGAAAGGTGAAGCATGGTGTATGTAAAATCATGTGTGCTATAACGCATCAGAAAACAATGTTATCACCAAGTATCATTAAAGCCCACTTTGTTTTTGTAAAGTCCTCGGGAGGCAATTTTCTTTGATATGAAATGTGAATTATTCAGATTATTGTTTGTTATTGTTGAGAATGAATGACTTATATGCTAAACTTCCCTACACATGAATTTAATTATAAATGAACTTTTATTCTTTTACATTGATGTTCACCAATTATTGCAAATATTGTATTCTTCTTTTGAATTTAGTATGCCGCATCAAGAAGAACCCCAATCTCAAGGTTAAGGAGTAAACAACTCCTCAAAATATCCCGATGCTACATCTCTTCAACTTTTAATCCATATTTTAAGTGAGGAATTAATAGAAAATCACTCCAGGAAGCTAATTACCTTGTTTAATCCAAGTTTTTGTAGTTTAAATTAATGAACATGATGTTTTATCTACTCAGTGGTTTTCAACAATTATGTGATATGATTTAAGGTTGATCTCGTTGAATTTTGTTATGTTTATCGATTTAATTATGCTTATGATGTATAAATAACATAATCTATGGTTTTAATTCTTTCATTTCATAAAGTTGGTGATTTAAAGTATTAGGTATGAACCCTAATTTTTGTATGTGAATTATGTGTTGTGATTTAGTTAAATTGAGTTTAAATATATGTTTAGAATGGAAATAAACACCATATGATCAAAGAAATGAAAAATTAAAGCATGTTTGTTCAATCCCCAAATTTTGAAAAATATGGGTGGAAAGAACTTTAGGTTTTTAATTTTATTTGATCTATTTGGTGTGATATTTAAGCTTTAGGATATACATAAGCATGAGTGAATTTATAAGAATTTAATTCATGCATAAACCTAATTCTCAAATTTAAAATTAGGGTTGGGATGAACTTTGATTTCTTGATTTTATTTGATGTATTTGATATGATTTTTAGATCTATGATAAAAATAATGCTTAAGTTTAATTTATGGGATTTTATGAACTTCTATATTAGAGGATGAAAATTAAAGTTTAGAATAAGTTGGTAGATTTATATGATGAACTTAATTAAGATTGAATTGATCATGGATTGATGATTATTGATAATGTAATGTCTTAATCATAAGTATGGATTAGTAGGGACTATTACTTTAAATAAGAATTTATAAATGGAAAGACCATCGACATTTAACGTAATACATATATTAAGAATACTTTTGAACTTTAATACATAACTTAAGTTCTTGCAATGAAAACATGTGAAATGTACATATGATGATGTCAATCAAGGTATTAACTTCGTGACAAAGATTCTTATTGCTCAACATCGCTCCATCGCATCAACTCAACTCACATTTAAAACAAACATGCGGTGAGTAAAAGAAACACTCGTGGACTTATGCAACATTTTCATCTTTAAATTACACGCCCCATCATGGTAAGACACAGGGTTTTATTTGAAAAGGCCGTGCTTACTAAATATTTTCATCATTTATCAAATCATCGCGGCGGCATTTTCCTTTGTATGTATGATCCTATGTAGACCATCTAATCTAAGGCGGATTAACGAGGACTAATACTTGGAGCGATCAAGGAACGTAAACGAAGTGTCAGGCGGTGAGACATACATCAAGTAAACTAAGTTTTAACCATTATATCGAGACACACATAATTTATATGTGAAAGAGACCTCTGATTCTTAACAAAGATTCCATGATCGAAGGTTCAATTGTCAACATCAAAGATAAGTTTAGTGTTCTATCGCGGTAAAAGCACGTGAAACATATGACGATGTGTAGTTAAGGTTTCTAACATATCATTATCAAAAGAGGTCCGATGCTCAACACTTCATTCATCATTTGCACAACTGCACATTTAAAACAAACATGCATGGTGAGTAAAAGAATGCACTCATGAACTTATGCGAAACATTTTATCAATTTAAATTACTGTCCCGTCATAGTAAGATCTGAGGGTTTTATTTGAAAGGCCTTGCTATTAAACATTTCATCATTTCATAAATAATTTGCGGCGGACATATTTTTCATGTATGTATGATCCATATCCCTTCACATATAACATTTCCTCAACTCGTCTCATAAGTTCATCTCGCACTGTGAAGAGGCCTCCTCTCCACGGACGTCGTGACCGACGAGAACCCTTTCAAAGACCAAAAGCAAAGATCTTTCACATCATTACGACCCAATCCGGACCAACCCGAACCTGAGGGCGACTAATACTGGAGTAGTATTTTGGGATTACACGGGTAAAATAAAAATGCATAAGAATAAACTAACATGCTTGAGCGAATATAAGGTGATGTTATAATGTTTTAAAAGGTTTAGCCATCGGACCCCAAAACTGCCCGATCCGATGGGCCTGATAGATCATAACATAAAACATAAATAAAGGAGTTCGAGTATAGCAAGAAAGTGTGTGAATACATATACTGACGATATGCATTCAGGTATAACCCAAACATTCAAGTAAATCGCCAGGACACTAGACTCCTCAACACATCCCCATCATCACCATCGAGCTCAACTCGCACATTTAAAACAAACATGCGGGCTGGCACAAGAAATTGCACTCGGTGGACTTATAAAACATTTGATGATATTGATTACGCGCCAATATCGAGTAAGTCAGGGTTTTAGTTAAAATGCCTTGCTTACCAAATCATTTCGTCAGAAACATAGCCGCGCATTTTCTGTGTATGGTCCGTATCTCATATACACATAATAATAAATAATTAAATAACGCCGAGAGGGAGGCCTCCCATCTACGCGTGACGCAGTAATCCGTCATGACAAGACACAACTGCAAGCATATGTTAACACAACAGTAGTTCCAACCTTCACGCCAATCCTAGCTCGCATTTATCATCCGACAGGACCCGACATTAAAAGGTTGGGTGCTACCACAACAATTGATATAATAGTTCCAACATCTCCACTTACCCGGCATACGAGATAGGATCCATACACAAACGAAATATTTTCGGTGTAATGCAAGAAACATTTGATCAACAGAATGTATCGAATAAACTCATTTTGAATAACAGAAAGTCACATTTAGTGGGTAAGAAAAGGCCCACATTTTGAAGATAAAGCCCACGGACTACGGTTCGTAAAGTACTAGGTTCGATCGTTCGTCAAAATCCCGTCGTTCGGCCCACACCTTTACGAAAAAGCGAGGCTTTAGTACGTCGCTCAAGTCTATCGAGACTCTCGAAAACTTAAGATAACTTTGATATTTCATATCGATGTGAGACTCGAATTCCTTAGTGAATTCATACGCTCTCAATACGTATCTGACTTTTCTCGCTCGAGATACGCTCAACGATAAGCGCCGATATATGGATTTCATTTATGAAATCCTTTCTTACTAATGAGTATCATACCAATTAGTATATCTTACGCGATCGACGTATTTATAACGATAATCGTGACGCTTGACTTTCGAAAGTCAACAAGTCAACATCCGTCACAAAGTCAATGATTTTGACTTTTAAATAGTAATTTCTTACTATTTTGCTTTATAAATCGAATTTAATCGATTTGAAACGTAAAGTCCTATTCCTCGATTTATCTTGTAAATTAAGGACTTATAATTATTTTCGCATTTTTAAAAATTCTTTTATAATTAAAAGGATCTTGGTTTTAAACGTTACAAAGTGAACGTCGTCTCACACATAGCAATCTATGTTTATAAAATTTTGTAACATTTGAAAACTGTCCAGAATATTATTTTACCAAAATTTATAATTAAAAGCTTTTAAAAGGATTTAATATCCTTATTAATTATCGAAATTTTCGATAATTGTCCTAAAAATAGCAAACGACCCTTGAAAATTTTTTTAAATTAATATAGTGTATTATTATACACTATGGTCCAGAATATGAATTTATTAAATTCATATAGTACTGTTTGCTATTTATTATATATATACATATATAAATATTTACGGTAATTCCAATAAATAGGAATAATCATCCAAAATTCCCAAAATTGATATATACCTATTATAACATCCCAACATCAGTATATAATATTTTCATAACCCATAGTTCATCACAACTATTTATTTCAATATATACTAATATTGCACTGCAGTAATTATAAGGTAATTACCAAATAAATAGTAAACAATTTCTAAAAATTCTAAATAAATTCCAACATCAATAAACATTATATTATAACATTGTAACATCATAACATCAACCAAACTAATTTAAATCGTCACCATATGAGCTTATGTTGCTCTCGGCTTTTTCGATTTATTTAGCATTTGGTTTTCAAAAATTCCAACAATTATATACTATGTTTATACACTATAGTATAGTAATGTAACATCATAATATTTATCAAAACTAATTAAATCATCACCTTCAAGAGCATATCACTCACGGTTTATTTGATTTAATTTAGTATTTGATTTCCAAAAATTCTAATAATTTCACACAATGTATAAACAATATACTAAAGCATTAATACACCATTGCATGTTCAAAAATAAAATCATACACCAACCTATATATTTATAAAGCTCACGGTAATTTTGAAAAATCAAGTATATGATTTTCAAAAATTTTAATTTAATCATAGAACATATAATCAAGGTTCTAAAGCACTAATATGTCATTGCATGCTTGAAATAAAAATTATACATCAAAGTACATACTTTTAAAACTCACGGCATTTATAAAAAAAATACCTAGGGTTTTCTAAAATTTCTAAATCAATACTATAGTCTTAAATCATAACATAGATCAATAATACATGCTTAGAATATATCAAGAAGTATTCGGTCATCATTTAACATTTTATAGCATTTTCAAAAATTTATATCAATATACTCTATGGTTCGAAAATGTCATAAACATGCTAGGCCATTCCAAAATCTTAATATACAACTCCTATGCTCATTTAACATATATTCACAAGCATTTTCAAAATAAAATCCTCAAGAACATATAAGTAAACAATGGCTCATGCTCAAGAATATCTAACACATACATAGATACATATATAATATTTTCGAAACACACATACATACACATGAACAAGTTCGAAAATTTCAGTTTAGAAGAGGTGAATAATCAAGCTATGACTCATATTTACCTTGATATGATATAGGTTCACAAGAACAAAGATATGGTATCCAACTTGAAATAGAGATGGAGAAGAAGAAGAAAAATTTGTAAATGAGAGAGAAGCTTTCGGTTTTCGGAGCAAAACGGGAGAGAGTTAGGTGTTTTGGTGTTCAAAATGATTTGAAATGAGGGAAGAGATACATCAACAAAGGGGTGAAGAAGAGTCTCTCCCTATCATATCCCTCTCTCTCTCTCGATTTTTAGCCCAAAAATGGGATAAAATCTGCAGCACATTGGGGAGTGAGAGATGATTATTAGGCTAGAGCAAAAGCTAAGCCATGCATTGGTCCAAATTAAAAAGGCTCCCATGCTTGTTGGGGTAATAATGGCGTCGCATAGGAGAGGTTTAGGGGGCTGATTTTATTTCAATTTTGTACATAATACATGTATTAATCATAGTATAGATCATAGATATATAATACATGCTATAAAAATAATTAAAACATCACTTGTGCATAAATTTGGAATTACCGATCCAAGATTAGGAAAAATAGGATTAAAATATAAAATACACCTATTATTGATACTCATGTAATTTTCGTCCCAAATATACACATATATATCATAATATATGCTTTAGATATTAAATAATAGCATAGGATATAATTATTACACATTTAGAGAAATAAAAACCCTAATTTCGCAAGTTTGGGTTTAAATTTTATAAAAACTGAATCCTTCGATTTCTATGGCTGAAAATCTGATTTAATGCTTAATATTATTCATATATATCATATTATAAAGTTTAGATACCATAGGATAATTTAATGGTATCATTTCATGTGATAAAACCCTTATTTAAAAGATTAGGGTTTTCGAAATTACAATTTGAAATTATCGAGTTTAATAACTCAATTATCGATTTTAATAATCATTAATACAGTAATTATATAAAATAATAATAGGAAATTAATTATTATAATTTCTAGCATTAAACTCATTTTTCAAAACGCCTCAGACGTTAACGCTCAAAACGCCTCAAACGCTCAAATCGACTCATCTCAAAATGGTCGCAGAAGTTCGCACTTACTAAATAACTATATTCCATTTAATAAAGGAATTAAGATGGAAATTAATTCCAAGCTTCACCGCCGGAAAATTTCATGAAAAGTCGACGCTCGACACGCGTTCGACGCTTAAAATATCGACGAATCATTTCGTAATATTTCAATCCTTTAATTCACAATCCTAGTGAATTATGAAAAGGAATTCGTTATAACGATATCGTATTGAAATCACAAGATTCGATGTCGAAAAAGTTAATACACAAGAAACCCTAATTACGGGTTCGTAAAACCGTAATCGATATTCGCTTTTGAATATTACATTCCACCCCTTACGAAAAATTTCGTCCCGAAATTTGTATACCTCTTAGAAAATAAATCGGGTATTTTTCCTCATTGCTTCTTCAAGCTCCCACGTGGCTTCTTCGTCTGTGGTGTCTCCACAAAGACTTTAACTAACGGAATCGACTTGCTCCGTAGTTGCCGAACCTTGTGGTCAAGTATGGCTGCGGGTTCTTCCTTATAGCTCATGTCCGCCCGAGGATCACGCCGCCTTGGTGAATCACGTGCTTTGGGTCGTGAACGATTTTGTAATCGTGAGACGTGAAAACATTATGGACATTTCCTGTGTCCGCGAAGAGCCAACCTATAAGCCATGGACCTATCCTTTCTAGATCTCATAAGGTCCTATGTAACGGGTCTAAGCTTTCCTTCGTGCCAAACTCGACAATCCCTTTGATGGAGAGACCTTAAGAAATACTTTGTCTCCATCCTCAAACTCAGAGCTTCGATCTACGCCACGTCAACAGAAGATTTCGTCCGTCCCGAGCCTCTTTATCCTTATCCTAATTTGTCGAACGATTTCGATCATTTCACTCACCGCATCAGCCCTATGACTTTTCTCTCACCGACTTCATCCCAATAAAGTGGTGATCTACACTTTTGCCATACAAGGCTTCAGACAAGCCATGCCGATCGTCGCTGATAACTGTTGTTGTAAGCAAATTCAATCGGTAAAATATCTTCCCATTTTGTACCGCGATCCAAAATTACGCCTAAGCATATCTTCTAGCGTTTGATCGTTTCTCTCCGATTGTCCATCGGTTTGTGGGTGGAATGATGATCAAGTTTAATTGTACCAGCTTCTTTGCAAGCTAATCCAAAACTGGATGTGAACTTGGAGTCTCGATCGAGGTAATCGATTTTGGCACTCCATGTAGTCGCATAATTTCCTTAACATACAGGTGGGCCAACTTATCGATCCATAAGTGCTTTGAATAGGTAAAAGTGAGCACTTTGGTAAGCCTATCCACAATTACCCATACGGTGTGTTTCCTCTTCGATTTGGGTAAGCTTGTAATGAAATCCATCGTTATATCGTCCCACTTCCATTCGGGATTTCCAACGTTGTAACTTCCCATAGGGTCGTTGGTGTAAAGCCTTCACTTGTTGACAAACAAGACAGCGTTTCTGAAGGAAGCTATGTCTCGCTTCACGCCTTCCCACCAAAAATTTTCCTTCGTGTCCCGTACATCTTAGTACTACCCGGTGGGCGGTGTAGGCGATCGTGAGCCTCACTCATGATTTCGCTCGAGCTCGTCGTCAGAACGCATATCCTACCTTCAAACAATAAGGCGTTATCCGTGCCTCTTGAAAACTCTTGAATCCTTCAGACCTTAGTCTTCCTCGGATCTTTCCAACTTTTCTCAATCCTTTGTCTCGACAATTCTTTTCTCGAGATCGATGTCAGTGAGTGTAGCGATACAACTCACGATTGTTCTCGGTGGTTCAACTAGTTCAATCTTCATCCCGCCAAACTCTTCAACCAGTTTTCCTCTTGTACAAAGAGACATCCTAACTTGGTATGGCTTTCACGACTCAAGGCGTCACTACTACATTTGCCTTGCCGGGTGATAGTTAATACCACGTCGTAATCTTTTACCGCCTGCCATCTTCTTTGTCTCATATTCAGATCTCTTTGTTCAAGAAATACTTCAAACTTTTATGATCCGTGAAGATCTCACATCTCACACCATAGAGATGGTGTCTCCAAATTTTAGGGCATGAACTACAAAATGCTAATTCCAAATCGTGGGGTGGGTAGTTCAGCTCGTGGGGTCCGAGTTGTCGAGATGCGTGAAGCTATCACTTTTCCTTCTTGCATCAAACACAACCCACCCGCCTTAGATGCGTGCGGTATAGACCACATACCCTTGTCTCGCTCGACCGCTAGAATCGGTGCATCGTCAATTTCTTTCGAGTATTTGGAAACTCATCTCGCACTGTCGTCTCAATGAATTTGATTCCTTCCCGAGTAGTCGGGTTATTGGCCTTGCAATCTGGAGAATCCTTCGATGAATCTCCCATAGTAGCCACTAATCCTAGGAAGCTTCTAATTTCGTGCTGTGTTTTAGGTGATTTCCATTCTTGCACGGCCTCTACTTTGGCTGGATCTACTTTTATACCTTCAGCAGACACAATGTGTCCAAGGAACATAACTTCCTTCACTAAAACTCGCATTTGCTAAACTTAGCAAAGAGTCTTTCATTTCTCAAGGTTTGCAAACCGTTCAGATGTTCCTTATGATCCTCTTCATTCTTTGAATAAATAAGGATGTCATCTATGAAGACCAAAACAAACTTATCCAAAATGGATGAAATACTGCTCATGAGGTCCATGAACACGGCTGGTGCATTGTTAACCCGAATGGCATAACTATGAATTCATAGTGGCCATATCTCGGTTCGAATGCGCCTTGGTACATCTTCAGCCGTATTTTAGCTGGTGGTATCCTCGACTTAAGATCAATCTTCGAGAATACACCCGCCTCGCAATTGATCAAACAGTCATCAATTCGGTAAAGGGTATTTGTTCTTTAGTGTCATCTTATTTAGTTCTCTATAATCGATGCACATCCTCAAAGAACCATCCTTCTTCTTAACAAACAAAACAGTGCTCCCAAGTGAAACACTGCCTAATGAATCCTGCATCCGTAAGCTCTCGATTTGGATTTTCACTCTTCTAGCTCCTTTGGGGCCATCCTATAGGGCGCCTTCGACACCGGGCTGATCCCGGCTCCAAGTCGATGGTAAACCCAGTTGTCTATTAGGAGGTAGTCCCGGCAGATTTTGGAAACACGTCCGGAAATTCCTGACAACTTCAATGTCTTCTACCCGCTCGGGTTTATCTTCATCGCTTAAATAAACAAGGAATGCATGGCATCCTTCTCGGTTCGTCATCCTCCTAGCTTGTAGTGCGGATACTATCGGGATTCTCCTTCCCATGCCGATCCCGTGAAAATGCGTAGCTTCGTCCGTGAAAGTGAAACGAAATTTTCCTTTCCTTACGAGAATCGTGGAATGATTCCTAGCTAACCAGTCCATTCCTAGGATTATGTCTACATCGTCCATGGGTATTATGTTTAGATCGTTAGCCAGAACCTTAAGTGATCCTAATGTCAATTCTAGGTTCGAGCAAAAGTGGGTAACGGTCATAATCCCTCCTATAGGCGATGAGATTCTCATATCCTGGCTTGATTTTTCAGACCTAAGGCTCAGCATTTCTACGCATGATTTTGCAATAAAAGAATGCGAAGCACCCGTATCGAACAGTACTATAACAGGTAGGTTGAGAAGAACTCCCATACCTGCCAAGTTTCCTTGGTTTCGCTCGCTCGCCTCCCCGCGTGGCGAAGCTCGCCCGAGCCGGGCCGAGGCCGACGGGCGCTGGTCCTTGTTGATTTGGCGGCCGCCGCCGCTGTCGCCGCTGCCGGCGCTGGGCGCGTGGTTGTCGCCCGCTGTTGTTGTGGCGGCTACGCCGCCACCGCTGCGATTTGTTGTTGTGGCGGCCGCCACCGCGGCCGCCGGAGTTGTTGTTGTTGAGGCGGTGTGTTGCCACCGAGTTGCCGGGTTGCCAATGAATCGCCGCTGGTTGGGGCTGTCGATAGCCTCAATGGTCGAGCATCATTGCTGGTTCGCCTTCCATCCGAACGTGACATCGGGCAATTGTCATGTAATGCCTGCTCACCCCGCATTTGTAACAGCCTACCACGCTTGCCGCACACACTCGTGGTGCTCTATGGCATCTAGGCATTGAGGTGCCCTCGATCGTCCCTGTGGTCCCTTGCCGGTGGAGCATGAGCCTTCTTCCAGCTTTGTCCCGCCGCGCGGGTTTCTTGCCACGGGCGCCAGGACTTGCTTTCTCCGTAGTTTCATGGTTGTTATTTCCGCGGTTGGGCTCCTTCCCTTTTCCCTTATCCGACTTCCGTGCTCGAGACGACATCGCCTTATTCTCGCCATAGTCAGCTCAATATCCAAAGCTCGTGCTAGAGCTTCGTGTAAGATAGGTCTCCATGGTCGGCAAGAGACATGCGATCTCCATTCTTAGCCCCGCTCGAACTTTTCCGACATCTTCAAGTCGGTGTCTACTAGATCCCGCGATATCTTGACGTCTCGCAGAAAGTGCGATCGTAGTCGGTTACGGATAATTTTTCTTGTTTTAGCAGGAAAAATTCCTGCCTCTTTTTCCCCCTATAACTTTTGGGGATATACTTTTCGTACAGCTCTCTCTTGAAATCCTCCCACGAGAACTCTTCTAGTTGTTCAGCTGTAAAGGTCTTCTTCCTGGCCTCCCACCAGAAGTCAGCTGGTCCGATGAGCTGGAAAGTAACACACGACATCCTTTCCGTGTGCAGCACCTTAGAAAGTGAAAACTGCTCAATGGCTCTAACCCATTGTTCGGCTTCTTCCGGCTCCCTTCCGTTAAAAACAGTGAGGGTTTTGCCTCAAGAATAGTTCTTCGATCCCGCGATCGGGCCGAGGTGGAGGCGGTGGTTGGGGATTATCTTCGGTTCTTGTTCGGGATTCTACCCTTCCTCTAGTCTTCCTCGACCTCCGGGTTCTCTTTTCGGTTTCTTCTGAGGCATTCTCGCTATATAAAACATACCATCGTTAATTATTAAACGCTACAACTTAACAAAATAGGTTTTCATAGCTTCTTTTAAAGCGATATAAAAGTAAAACAATTCATCCATAAGATAGACAATCACACCAAAAGGCCCCACTGGGTCAAAAATATATGGATAGATAACCGGTTTGTCAAAACAAGGTGTCTAACATAGAGAATCATAGAAAATTGAAATAATAAGGTTTCGGGCCCACATGGCCAAAAGAAAAATTCGAGTCCTAGAACCATGGTATTGAATAAAGGAAAAGCTAGCACACATGCTAGTCATAACAAAACAGATTCTAATTAAAACATCGCCAGGTCTCCACGAGTTTCCTTCCTACTCCGCCTTCCTCGTGGTCTTCCTCCTCTTGAGTCGCCTTCCTCATCCGAATCGCCCTCACGAGGTCGCACTGATGGTCCGCGCACTGGTTTCCATCATCGGTATGTCGCGCAGGGTCCAAAGTTATCCGCTACCGATAAGTCGTAGTTGTGGCGGATCGACCGTAGCATACTCGGGTCGGGTCATATCCAGGAAGGTATCTATACTCATCCGCCGTCCCGCGGAAGGGCTCTTCGCTTGGTGGTGGTGGATCGGATGCGTGGTAGGGAAGTGGTAGTGGCGACGATCTGGTGTCCAAAAATGCGGTGGCAACACGGGCCTCCCATGCTCTGTAGGCGGCCGCCCATCCACCTCAGACATCCTACCTCGCCCACTCATGCATGGGTATCACCGATCAACCTGTCTCGAACCTCAAGGTACAGCCCACTCGCGACTGTCACGCCAAGTGTACTCCCGCTGAGTGAGATAGGTCCCATCGGTGCGGCTCCATAGATATCGTACACGTAAGTCAAAGTGACTCACGAACCTAGGCGTATCCTCAATCAAATCATAACCTCGGGAATGCGATAGATGTAGTCTCCCGATACCTCTCGGCATAACCATCCTGTACAAGGGAGTATAGCTAGAAGTCTCTTGATGCCATCGTAGTCGGTTGCGCCATAGGCTCGGGCGCTCCTCCACAACCGAAGGTAGTATGCCAGAAACTCACCTAGGTCTTCCCCGGCGCACATCCAACATTCCCTATAGGTGCGCATCAGCTCCTCGGGTGGGGCATGAGGTCCTACCCTCCTCCTAGCAATATAGCGCATCTCCTCCATCTGCCACGGTAAAAGAAAAAGAAAACTAACGTAAGCCAACTATCGTCATCTTAAAACAGAAAGGATAGCATAACGAGAAGCAACTAGGCTAGAACTAACAATTCTATAAGGTAGGCATCGTCATAATGTACAATATATACCACAACTTACTTTCTTAGTCTTATCCAAACATATACATATAGCTAATGATATCTTAACATACACTACGAGACCCTTGTCTTATATCACACACTTAAGCTAGAGTTCAACAGACTCTATCGTATTCTGGAGACAGAATTAGGGATTCTGTTCTTCATAACAAATGAAGATCAGTGCGTTAGGAGTACGTAGGTGCAAACCATGCGTAAATCGGAGTCCCAACGAGGAGATCTAGCTAAAACAAATCTATCGCGCAGTGCAGGAAATTTGCGCGATTGTGTAAAAATATCAATCAGGTGTATGTCGACGAATACGCCTATCATCTTCGGGTTCTTAAGACGAGGCTGCACATCCTGAAGCCGTAAGTGACGCCCATATCGTGATTCGTGTTGCTGGTCACTTGTGTCAAGTGATGATGGAGTGCCGACGTCATTCGCCTTAAAGGTTGGGGTCGTCCTCGTCGTCCTTCTCGCCGCCTTCCATCGTCCGTGCTCAAGGGTATCATTTCTTTCATTCTTCCTATCGCTCTTTTGTTCGCATAAGGAAAAGAAGTTCAGATTTCACGCTCTTTCACGATATGTGGGCATGCTCCTTAGAGTCTAAGTTCGCCTCTATGATAACATATCATTCATCATAAATAAGATTTGAAAGTCTGAAAGTAAAGTTTTATTTGCAAATTGGGAAGCATGATTTCAAAAGACAGTCATGACCAACTCATATACATATTAAAATGAATTGCTCGTTTCATGTTGATCGCTCGACTTGATACTACCATACACTTCCATCTCAATACTTGAGCAATTGCATTGGCTAAAAAAGTTTTGGAAAGAGTTTTCTTCTCAACTTCAAAAATTTTCATAATAATAATATTTCTCAAAAGTTCCTCTAACTTGCTCATCATGCGTAAGTTTTCCATTTCATGAGTTTGAGAAAGAAATGCGCTACCTTTTTTCCGGCTGAGCTCGATGTGATGGAGTGTTGAGAGAGTGTCAGAGAGGTTTCTAGAAGTCCAAAGGACTCGATCTGACTTAGAATAAAAGGTCTGGGTTTTCAAAGAGCAAAAGCGCCTCGATACCACTGTCACGACCCCAATCCGGACCAACCCGAACCTGGAGGGGCGACTAATACTAGGAGTAGTATTTTAGGGATTACACGGTAAAATAAAATGCATAAGAATAAACTAACATGCTTGAAAGGTAATATAAGGTGATGTTATAATGTTTTTGAAGGTTTAGCCATCGACCCCAAAACTTGGCCCGATCCGATGGGCCTCGATAGATCATAACATAAAACATAAATAAAGGAGTTCGTAGTATAGCAATGAAAGTGTGTGAATACATATATGACGATATGCATTCAAGGTATAACCCAAACATTCAAGTAAATCGCCAGGACACTAGACTCCTCAACACATCCCCATCATCACCATCGAGCTCAACCGCACATTTAAAACAAACATGCAGGCTAAGTACAAGAAATTGCACTCAGTGGACTTATGCCGAAAACATTTGATGATATTTCGATTACGCCGCCAATATCGAGTAAGTCACAAGTGGTTTTAGTTAAAATGCCTTGTGCTTACCAAATCATTTTCAGTCAGAAACATAGCCGCCGTGCATTTTCTTGGTGTGTATGGTCCGATCTCATAGTCACAATACATAATAATAAATAATTAAATAAACGCCGAGAGTGAGGCCTCCCATCTACGACGCCGTGACCGCCGTAATCCGTGACAAGACACAACTCACTGCAAGCATATGTTAACACAACAGATAGTTCCAACCTTCACGCCAATCCTAGCTGCATTTATCATCCAAGACAGACCCGACATTAAAAGGTGGGTGCTACCACAACAATTGATATAATAGTTCCAACTATCTCCACAATTTCTACCCGGCATAACAGATAGATCCATACACAAACGAAATATTTTTGGCGGTGTAATGCAAGAAACATTTGATAACGCTTGTAGAATTCAGACGTAAATAAACTCATTTTGAATAACAAGAAAGTCACATTTTAGTGGGTAAGAAAAGGCCCACATTTTGAAGATAAGAAGCCCACCGACTACGGTTCGTTGTAAAAGTACCAGTTCGATCGTCGTCCAAAATCCGTCGTCATGCTTCAAGGCCCACACCTTTACTAAAAAGCGAGGCTTTAGTACGTCGCTCAAGTCATCGAGACTCTCGAAAACTTAAGATAACTTTGATATTTCATATCGATGTGAGACTCAATTCCTTAGTGAATTCAATACGCCTCTAACACGATACGATCGACTTTTCTCGCTCGAGATACGCTCAACGATAAGCACGTTTTTCGATATATGGATTTCATTTATGAAATCCTTTCTTACTAATGAGGTATCATACCAATTAGTATATCTTACGCGCATCGACGATTTATAAACGATAATCGCATCGCTTGACTTTCAAGAGTCAACTAAGTCAACACCGTCAACAAAGTCAATGATTTTGACTTTTAAATAGTAATTTCACTATTTTGCTTTATAAATCGAATTTAATCGATTTGAAAACGAAAGTCCTATTCCCGATTTATCTTGTAAATTAAGGACTTATAATTATTTTCGCATTTTTTAAAAATTCTTTTTATAATTAAAAGCGATCTTGGTTTTAAACGTTACAAAGTGAACGTCGTTCTCACACATAGCAATCTATGTTTATAAAATTTTGTAACATTTGAAAACTGTCCAGAATATTATTTTACCAAAATTTATAATTAAACAGCTTTAAAAGGATTTAATATCCTTATTAATTATCGAAATTTTCGATAATTGTCCTAAAAATAGCAAACGACCCTTGAAAGATTTTCTAAATTAATATAGTGTATTATTATACACTATGGTCCAGAATATGAATTTATTAAATTCATATAGTATCGTTTGCTATTTATTTATATATATACATATATAAATATTTACGGTAATTCCAATAAATAGGGAATAATCATCCAAAAATTCCCAAAATTGATATATACCTATTATAACATCCCAACATCAGTATATAATATTTTCATAACCCATAGTTCATCACAACTATTTATTTCAATATATACCAATATTGCAGTAATTATAAGGTAATTACCAAATAAATAGTAAACAATTTCTAAAATTCTAAATAAATTCCAACATCAATAAACATTATATTATAACATTGTAACATCATAACATCAACCAAACTAATTTAAATCGTCACCATATGAGCTTATGTTGCTCTCGGCTTTTTCGATTTATTTAGCATTTGGTTTTCAAAAATTCCAACAATTATATACTATGTTTATACACTATAGTATAGTAATGTAACATCATAATATTTATCAAAACTAATTAAATCATCACCTTCAAGAGCATATCACTCACGGTTTATTTGATTTAATTTAGTATTTGATTTCCAAAAATTCTAATAATTTCACACAATGTATAAACAATATACTAAAGCATTAATACACCATCAGCATGTTCAAAAATAAAATCATACACCAACCTATATATTTATAAAGCTCACGGTAATTTTGAAAAATCAAGTATATGATTTTCAAAATTTTAATTTAATCATAGAACATATAATCAAGGTTCTAAAGCACTAATATGTCATCAGATGCTTGAAATAAAATTATACATCAAAGTACATACTTTTAAAACTCACGGCATTTATAAAAAAATACCTAGGGTTTTCTAAAATTTCTAAATCAATACTATAGTCTTAAATCATAACATAGATCAATAATACATGCTTAGAATATATCAAGAAGTATTCGTCATCATTTAACATTTTATAGCATTTTCAAAATTTATATCAATATACTCTATGGTTCGAAAATGTCATAAACATGCTAGGCCATTCCAAAATCTTAATATACAACTCCTATGCTCATTTAACATATATTCACAAGCATTTTCAAAATAAAATCCTCAAGAACATATAAGTAAACAATGGCTCATGCTCAAGAATATCTAACACATACATAGATACATATATAATATTTTCGAAACACACATACATACACATGAACAAGTTCGAAAATTTCAGTTTAGAAGAGGTGAATAATCGAAGCTATGACTCATATTTACCTTTGATATGATATAGGTTCACAAGAACAAAGATATGGTATCCAACTTGTGAAATAGAGATGGAGAAGAAGAAGAAAATTTGTAAATGAGAGAGAAGCTCTCGTTTTCTCGAGCAGAAAACGGGAGAGAGTTAGGTGTTTTGGTGTTCAAAATGATTTGAAATGGGAAGAGATACATCAACAAAGGGTGAAGAGAAGAGTCTCCTCCCTATCATATCCCTTCTCTCTCTCGATTTTAGCCCAAAAATGGGATAAAATCTGCAGCACATTGGGGAGTGAGAGATGATTATTAGGCTAGAGCAAAAGCTAAGCCATGCATTGGTCCAAATTAAAAAGGCTCCCATGCTTGTTGGGGTAATAATGGCGCCGATAGGAGAGGTTTAGGGCTGATTTTATTTCAATTTTGTACATAATACATGTATTAATCATAGTATAGATCATAGATATATAATACATGCTATAAAAATAATTAAAACATCACTTGTGCATAAATTTGGAATTACCGATCCAAGATTAGGAAAATAGGATTAAAATATAAAATACACCTATTATTGATACTCATGTAATTTTCGTCCCAAATATACATATATATCATAATATATGCTTTAGATATTAAATAATAGCATAGGATATAATTATTACACATTTAGAGAAATAAAAACCCTAATTTCGCAAGTTTGGGTTTAAATTTTATAAAAACTGAATCCTTCGATTTCTATGGCTGAAAATCTGATTTAATGCTTAATATTATTCATATATATCATATTATAAAGTTTAGATACCATAGGATAATTTAATGGTATCATTTCATGTGATAAAACCCTTATTTAAAAGATTAGGGTTTTCGAAATTACAATTTGAAATTATCGAGTTTAATAACTCAATTATCGATTTTAATAATCATTAATACAGTAATTATATAAAATAATAATAGGAAATTAATTATTATAATTTCTAGCATTAAACTCATTTTTCAAAACGCTCTCAGACGTTAACGCTCAAAACGCCTCAAAACGCTCAAATCGACTCATCTCAAAATGGTCGCAGAAGTTCGCACTTACTAAATAACTATATTCCATTTAATAAAGGAATTAAGATGGAAATTAATTCCAAGCTTCACCGCTCGAAAATTTCATGAAAAGTCGACGCTCGATACGCGCTGACGCTTAAAATATCGATTTAATCATTTCGTAATATTTCAATCCTTTAATTCACAATCCTTAGTGAATTATGAAAAGGAATTCGTTATAACGATATCGTATTGAAATCACAAGATTCGATGTCGTAAAAAGTTAATACACAGCAAAACCCTAATTACGGGTTCAAAACCGTAATCGTATATTCGCTTCTTTCGAATATTACACACCCCAAGACGTGATACTAATTCTCAATCATCCTCATGGTACTAACAAGGATACAAATTCAATAATTTCATAAATTGGGAGCTACCCAACAACATTCACAATTCGATCATGGATATGATACATACATAAAACATAAATATTTTGGGCAGGTAATTAAATAAATCATTTCAACATCATTTCTTGCAAATAAGCATCGTAAATAAATCATTTGGTAAACATTTTATCATTTTGAGTATAGTAAAGCCCACCTGGATCGTCGATTTCTCAAAAATGATTTCTTTCTACGTTGCTTGATCACGTCCGCGTCCAACCTTTACGTAAAAACTATTTTAATACGTTGGTCACGTTTTTCGAGATTTTCAAAGTTTAATAAACTTTGATAACTTTATAAAATAATAATTCGAATCCCTTAACTAAATTAATACGTCGTTTCATCGCGTATCTTAACTAAATATTTCTCGTACTTCGATAGAGACGTAATATGATCTACGGTCTCATTTTAACCCTTTAGGTTAAACGTTAAACTTATACTAACGTTGATAAAATGATTTCAATTATGAAATCATTTCCACAAATGAGATATTCTTATAAAATTAATACGCTTTTACACGATAGTGTATTTATTCAACGATTTCACACGCTTAATCTTAAGTCAACGTTTTGACTTTTCTTAACACATTTTCGAATTATTTACATATTTGATAACTAATTTCCCTATAAATCGATTTTCAATCGATTTCTTTTCATAAAACCCTAATTCTCGATTTTTCACGTAAATCAATAAACTTGATTACTATTTTACTTTAATAACACCTCACTTATTCATTACATATTATTTTTCACATCTAACGTTGTTTAACATAACGTTTCGCCGTAAACATAGTATACTATGTTTCAAAAATTCCATAAATTCTTAATAAGTCTAAAATATATTCTAAGTACATAATGTATTATTTTTTTTGATATAAAGAATTTAAAACTCCTAATCTCACAAGAAATAGCTCACATCCCTTTTTACATAAATTCTCAAACTTCTTCCAAAAATTCTTCTAAAATCATATAGTACACTATATTATCATAGGATCATTAATATGTATTAACATTGGCTATAGAAAAATTGGACATCACCTATTTCCATCACCAATTTCTACATTATAGCTCACGGTTTCTTTACAAAATTTACCAAACAATTTTCTAAAATTCTAATTAAATTCTACAACACTTAATCATCATTCTATATCATAAATATAACATAATATCCAACATATACCACTCCTACATCAATGTACCAATCCTTATAGCTCTCGATTTTTTTCCAAAATTAACCAAACATTTTTGTAAAATTTCTACAAATTCACACAATGCCTAAACATTATCATTAACAATAATACATCACAATATCTAACAATTTCACATACATATCAATATATCCAAACATTAGGCCTCTCGATTTTTTTCCAAAATGAACATTCATATTCTAAAAATTCTAATAAATTCACATGGTACTAAATCAATGCTCTAGATCAATGATATGCTATAATATCACTTAAACAATAATTATACATTAACATATGAATTTCATTTAATTTTCGATAATCATAAAGAAATTGCATACAATTTCCAAAAATTTCCAATAAATCACAATGAGTCTTATTATCAACATAGATCATTAATCCATCACTACATTAAACCCTAAAATTTTCGGTAGTCACAATAAAATTCACAACATACTTAACTTGCACTTAAATCATAATATATGAAGCATATACATTATACTAAACATTATTTACAAACAACAAACATGATAGCATACATTATCCTATTTTTCTCATTAAGAACCTAAGCATATATATTAAAATCTAACCGTTAGAAATCAAAAATCTTAACGTATAATTAAAGCTCGCTCGATTCCTAACCTTTTTACCGGTGTCGATTTTTGGTGTCAAGGTTTTGGTGAATGAAAAATTGAAGAACACACTCTTTTCTCTCAAAGAAGCTCACGACAGTTTTTTTTTTTTTTTTTGTTTGGAAAGAGGATGATGTTTGAATGCAATAACCTATCATTTATGTATCAAAATAAAAGGAATAAAGACTACACACTTAACCTATTTTCCTACAACTCTCGGTTCCAACACACAAATTCCAAGCAAGATTTTTATTCTACTTTATGACTCACACTTTAATACATCACCACTTACACATATTAAATGCACTTACACAACATTGAACAAAACAAAAACAAATCCTACACTTTGATCACCATGTGGACGTCGGCCATCACATTTCAACAAGGGAGGAGCTTTATTTATTTTGTCTCATACAAGATACATAATATCAACACATTGCCAAATGTAATTAGATCATCAAAAGTGTTTTAGAAAATTCTCCAACCTCAAATTGGTCAATTATATACGGCTACGACACAACACAAAAAGCCTCCACTTGATTCATCAATCAATGTCTTGATTAGTGTGTAATTATATCCCACTTGGTACTCTAATTACTAAGCATGACCAAAGATAGCAAAAATTCCTTCATGAAGACTTATTGTTATAATGTTCACGGCACTTTCATAGTTCAAGTGTCCAACATTTTATTTTTCTTGCAATTTATAGATATATAACATAATATATGTCTTAGATGATAAATTAAATCATAGGAAAAATAACTAACATGATTCATGTGTGAAAACCCTAATTTTCGAAATTAGGGTTTTCGAAAATTGTACATTTTATTCCATAATTATTCCTTAATTCTCTAGCATTATTTTAATGATAAATAATGCTCTTATTACATAAAATAATCATAGGAATTAAATATTATAATTCCTTGATCAGTAGACTTATTTTTCTAATCGTCTCTAAATGTTGACGTTCAAAACATCTCAAAACGTTCATAATCGACCTATCTCAAAATGTTCGTAATAAAGTCGTAATCACTTTATTAATTCATTTCATTAATAAGGGAATTTAATTCTAAGCTTCATCACTTAGAAAAATTTACGTAATATTATGTCACAACCACACTCCGAATAACCCAGAGTTTGGACGGACTAATACTAGGAATAGTATTTAGGAAACATGGGTAATTTGCATAATTAGACGAACATACTTGATCATACATACTTTTATATAGGTCAAACTAAATGGTTTAAGCTATCAGATCCAAAAATCAACAATGATCTGATAGACTCCAACAGTTCATAACATTTCATTGTCATACATAACATAAAAATAAGTTCAGAGTTTGCAGCGGAAAGTGTGTGAATACATATATGACGATATGTATTCAAGGGTGATAAGTTTAAACACGACGTCAAGGACATCGACCTTCTCAACATTCCTCCATCATCAACATCCGAGCTCAACCTCGCACATTTAAAATCAAACATGTGGCTAAGTACAAAATTTGTACCCAAAGGGCTTATGCCAAAATATTTTATCTTCTTGAATTACATCGCCAATGTTATGGTAAGACACAAGGGTTTTAGTTGAAAATGCCTCAGGCTTACTAAAATATTTTCATCGCTCATAAAATTTGCTCACAAGCATTTTTCGCGTGTATGATCCATATCCTTTATTATCATTCCATCATATTATCATAGTCGAAAGTCGTGAGTGAGGCCTCCTCTACGATCCCGCGACCGGTCGTGAATTGTCCTTACAAAGACACAAATACTTTAGGTGTACACGCTAATCCTAGCTGTATTGTCATTCCCAAGATAGATCCGATATCGATTTCCATTCATAAGTTGGGAACAACCCATCAACATCACATCATTCATGGATAGGATACAATACACAAAACGAAACATTTTGGGTGTAATCATTTAAACAATTTTATCAATAGTTGAAAAGTATCAGAAACAAAGACAAGTTGAAAAGAAAAGAAAGTTGTTCTGCTTTTAGTAATAAAGCCCACCGAAAATTATTGTTCGCCTTTAACGCTTGCTTACTCGTCAACATCCATTTGGTGCAGTCATTCACACCTTTATATAAAAAGGATGTTTTAGTACGCCGCTTACGTATTTCGAGACTTACCAAATCTATAATAAGATTCGATATTTTATATCGATATGTATCAATTTTAATGAATTTAATTCGCTTCTCAAACGTATCATCTTAACATTTCTCGCTCTTCTAGAGACGAGATATGTGTTGAAAATTACCAATTTACCCTCTCGTAAATGGTCCAACGCTTTCTCATGTTTTTTCGATTTCACGACTTCAAATATGAAATCCTTTCATATCAACGTGATGTCATTAGCAATTGATGCGCCTTACGATATTAGCTTATTTATCGAACGTTATTTCGTTTCGTTGATTTCAAAAGTCAACAATTTTGACTTTTTAGTAATTTAATTACTAAGTCATACGTTAATATTAAATTTTACTAAAATCAATTTTTAATTGATTTCTTTTATAAACTGTTTTAATATGTTTAAAAATAATTTTAAACATATAATTCATTATAAATAATGAATTTAAGGATTTAAAATCCTTATTCAAATTTTAAAATAACTCAATGCTATTTTATATTTTATATACTAAATATTTTCAAAATTCCTCCTAATTTCCAAATATGTCTAAAATAATATTAGACATATAATTTATTAATAAACTTGATTAAAAAGGATTTAAAATCCTTAAAATCCTTAAATATTCTCTGTAATTATAAGAAATTACCAAATAATGTCCATATAGTATATTATTATACACTATGGTCATTAATACATTATAATATCAACTAATCAACTTTCAAACATCACCTTATTTATTCCATAAGGTCTCGCAATTTGAAAAATATGCCCAACAATTTTCTAAAATTATACTAAATTAATACAAGGTCCAAACATTAGTCCATGACATATCATGTCATATAATTCATGATATAACAATGTTACACCATATAAATGGTACCATAGCTCTCGGTTATTTCATCATATACATCAAACAATTTTATAAAATTTCCAACAATTATAACATGCTTATAAACTATATTGTAGTAACACTACATCATAATAAATATCAACACTAATTTATTCATCACCATAGTGAGCTTAGCTCTCGGTTTATTTGAATAAAATAGGGAATTGATTTTCAAAATTTCCAATAACAACATAAAATGCATAAAACATATTCTAAGCTAATAATTTAGCATTGCATGTATTAAATAAAATCACACATCAACTTATATATATATATAAGCTTCGCATTTTTCAAAAAAAAGATAAGATTTCCTTAAAATTCTAATAATTCACAAGGATTTATATATCATCTTACATCAACAATATGTATTGCATGTTCTAAATAAAATTTATACACCCACACATGAATGTATATACCTCTCGTCATTTTTAAAAAAAATAGGTAGGATTTTTCTAAATTTCTAATTAAATCATATGGTATATAAATCATAACAGTAATAAAACATCATTGCATGTTACAAATGAAATCATACACACACACATATATATATATATATATATATATATATATATATATATATATATATATATATATCTCATTGTTATTTGGGAAAGAAATAGGTCGGAATTTTTCTAAAATTTTCAAACAAATGGCTATAGACTCATATATTATCATAGATCAATTATATGTAATTGCATGCTTTAAAATAAATCAAACATCATACAATTATGTATATATATCTCGGTCATCATATAAAATAGCAAAGAGTGTTCTAAAATTTTCAAATAATTTATATACACTCTCAATACATCATAGATCAATAATATCACATTGCATGTACCAAATAAAAATTATACATCCACCTATACACTTGTACATGCCTCGGTTCCAAGAGTAAAATAGCATGGATTTTTCTAAAATTTTCAAATAAATACTATGTACACATATAACATCATAGATCACAATTTCAAATCCATATAACCTCTCATAGGTCTCGCCATTTCAAAAAATTCATACATGTTTGAATAAATTTTAAAACATGATCTAAGCTTCAAAACATATGCTACACATCCTTAGTACACAATATAACTATGGATTCGAAATGTTTTGAACAAAAATCTTACATGCAATACATTTTGAAAACAAGAACACATACCTAATCCTTTATCATTTATACACATGCAATAGCAAAATATCATCAACAAAGTTCTTCAAGAACACATGCATGAACTTAAGCTATTTTTCGAAAACTTTTCAAAGATTCAAGAATAACCAAGCCTTTGTTTCGATTCCTACCTTGGATATATGGATTAATGGAATAATGTCCAAGGTTTTACACTTGCTATGGAAGAAGAGAAGAAGATTTAAGCTTGGCTATGAGAGAAGCTCTCCTCATTGCGAAAAAGATGGAGATGAAGAAGAGTTTTGGGAGAGAAATGGAGAGTTGGGAGAGAATAATGAGAGGGTATTAGTTGTGTAAGTGTTTGAGTGTTGAAAAAATCTGAATAAACCCCTCCTATACTCATGTGTCTCTCTCTCTCTCTCTCTCACAAGGGTGACCCTTCAAGTCATAATACTATTTTATTAACATAATGGAGGTTAATCATAGTGTCTTACACAAGATCTTCTTGAAACTAGCTAAAATATATCATTAGTGGGAGATTTGATGATATAAAATCTGAATATATACATATATATACATGTAAGAGTGATATAATTAAAACACATTTTGTATATACATTTATATGTACTACACGGCTTTTATGCCCAATACCCATTAAATAATTTAATTCCATGCTAAACATATATATATACATCATATAATATAATTTAGATGATAATTAATATCATAGGATAATTAAAAGATGTTATTGTATGGGAAACCCTAATTTTCAAAATATAGGTTTTCAAAATTAAAAAGTGATGTTTATTAATTCTAATGTTCAAGCATTAATTAAATGCTTAATAATAATGTATTATCATAAAATATCATAGGAAATAAATTCTATAATTTATTGATCATTAAAACCATCTTCGCTTTATTTCAAAACGTTAACGCTTCAAACGCCTCAAAACTTTACGTATCGCCTCATCTTTGAAATGGTCGATATAATCGAAATCCCATTATTAAAATATTCCATTAATAATGGAATATAATTCTAAGCTTGATTGCTTAGAAAATATTGTGAAATTTCAACAATGATACGCATTCGACGTTAAAAATATATTGTCGATAAAAGTTAAAACTTTCGATTCTTACATTCACGAATTTGAGTGAATGTGTAACAGAAATCATTCCTTAGTGAATAATTGAAATCATATTCGATTTCAATTTGATTTGATTTCACGGTGAAATTTATTTTACGGGTTTTAAAAAAAAAAAAACCGTAAGTTAGCTTTTAAACTCATGGGTTATTACATCCTACCCCTTATTAAAAGAAATTTCGTCCCAAATTTGTATACCTTAAAAGAATAACTGGGTATCGCTTTTCACCGCATCTTCTAGTTCCCACGTAGCTTCTTCTCGTCCGTGATGTTTCCATAGCACTTTGACCAAATAAATTGATTTGTTTCTCAATTGTTGAACTTTATGGTCTATTATTGTCGTAGGTTCCTCTTCATAGCTCATGTCCGAGTTGAGAACCACGCCGCCTTGGATGGATCACGTGTTTTGGATCGTACATATTTTCTTAATCGAGATACGTGAAAACATTATGCACATTTCCCAAGTTTGGTGGAAGAGCCAACTTATAAGCCATCGGGCCTATTCTTTCTAGGATCTCATATGGTCCTATGAAACGGGTCTTAGTTTTCCTTTCACACCAAATCTTATGATCCCTTTCGATGGAGAGACTTTGAGAAACACTTTGTCTCCAATTTCAAACCGCAGCTCCGATCCGCAGACATCGGCTAGGATTTGCCTCATCTTGAGCTTTTTTATTCTTCGCTTAATTTGTCTGGACGATTTCAATCATTTCATTCACCGCATCAGCCCTACTACTTTTCTTTCACCCACTTCATCCCAAAGAAAGTGGTGATCTACATTTCGCCATACAAGGCTTCAGATGGGGCCATATCAATCGTCGCTGATAACTATTATTGTAGTAAACTCAATAAGAGGTAAAATGTCTTCCCATTTTGCACCTCGATCTAAAACTACGGTTCTCAAAGATATCTTCTAGAGTTGGATTGTCCTTTCCGATCGCCCATCGCTTGTGGGTGAAATGTCAGGTCAAGTTCAACTTTGTGCCCAATTCCTCAGAAGCTAACCCAAAATCTTGATGTGAATTTAGAGTCTCTATCTCGATGTAATATATTTTGGTACTCCATGTAGTCGATAACCTCTTTTACATATATTTGGGCTAGTTTGTCGATCCATAAGTATTCGAATCGCGTAAAATGAGAGCATTTGAAGAGTCTATCCACTATTACCCATACGGCAGTTGTTCCATTTTCCGGACTTGGGTAACTGAACGAAATCCATCTTTATTTCATCCCACTTCCACTCGTGTATACCTAACGGCTGTAACTTCCCGTAGGGACGTTGATGTAAAGCTTTTACTTGTCGGCAAACAAGGCAACGTTCTACAAAAGAAGCTATGTCTCGCTTCACGCCTTCCCACCGTAACTTTTCTTTAGATCTTGATACATCTTCGCATCGCCGGTGGGCGTGTAAGGTGTATCATGAGCCTCACTCATTATTTCGCTTTCGAATCTCAAGATCATCAGAATACATATTCTCCTTTAAACATTAAAGCATTATCTCGATGCTTCATGGAAATCCTTCAATTTGCCGCTCACCCTTCCTCTTATCTTTTCTAACTTTTCCTCCATCCTTTGTCTCTTAATGATCCTTTTCTTAAATCGTGTGTCATGGTGAGTGTAGCGACACACCGTGATCGCCTCTCGGTCGCTCAACCTATTCAATCCTCAATTTTCTAAACTCCTTAATGAGTTTATCTTTTTGTAAGGAGACATCCCAATTTAGTTTGATTTTACGACTCAAGGCGCCGCCTACTACATTCGCTTTACTCGGTGATAGTTAATACCACAAATGTAATCTTTACTAGTTCGAGCCATCTTCTCTCGCCTCATGTTTAGATCTCTTTGCTCAAAGAAGTATTTCAAACCTTATGATCTCAGATAGATTTCACATCTCACCCGTAGAGATGGTGTTCCATACTTTCAAAGGCATGAACCACCGCTAATTCTAAGTCATGTGTTGGGTAGTTCACTCATGTGGTCTAAGTTGCCGGATGCGATGCTATTACTTTTCCTCTCGCATCAAAACGCAACCTAGTCCGCTCTTCAAGCGCCTCAGATAAACCACATATTCTTTGTCTCGCTTCGCATCGCTAGCATCGGTGCACTTGTTAACTTCTCCTCGAGTTTTTGAAAACTCGCCTCACATTCTGGCCTAAGTGTACTTAACTCCCTTTCGAGTAGTGGGTCATTGGTCTTGCTATTTTGGAGAATCCTCAATGAATCTCCTCAGTAATAACCAGCCAATCCTAGAAAACTCCGGATCTCATTCTCGAGTTCGCGGCGATTTCCGGCCTTGCATTGCCTCCACTTTGGTCGGATCTACTTTGATTCCATCGGCAGACACGATATGTCCGAGGAACATTACTTCCTTCACCAAAATTCGCATTTGTCGAACTTAGCAAATAATTTTTCATTTCTCAAAGTTTGTAACACCATTCTTAGATGTTCCCTATGGTCTTCCTCATTTTCTAATAGATGAGAATATCATCTATGAAAACCAAGACAAACTTGTCTAAGTACGGATGAAACACTCGATTCATGAGGTCCATAACACAACTGGTGCATTTGTTAACCCAAATGGCATAACTACAAATTCATAATGGCCATATCTTGTTCGGAATGCGCTTTAGCTATGTCTTCGTGTCGACTTTGAGTTGATGGTATCCCGACTTTAGATCAATCTTGAGAATATGCCCGCTCCTCTCAATTGATCAAACAAATCGCCGATTCTGGCAAAGGGTATTTGTTCTTAAGCCATCTTGTTTAGCTCTCGATAGTCTATACACATCCTTAAAGATCCATCCTTTTCTCGACAAACAATACCGAGCTCCCCAAGGCGAAACACTAGGTCTAATGAAACCTAGGTCCAACAGCTTCGATTCGATTTTCAGCTCTTCCAATTCCTTTGGGGCTATTCTATAGGGTGCCTTCGACACTATAGCCGATCCCGGTTCCAAGTCGATGGTAAATTCCAATTGTCATCGTGAGGTAATCCGGTAGATCCTTAGAAATACATCCGAAATTCCTTAACAATTTCTATGTCTTCTACTTTCATTTCCGGCTTTTCTTCACCGCTCGTAAACAAGAAAAGCATGGTATCCCTTCTTATTCATCATCTTCCTTGCCTTCAATGCGGATACAATTGGAACTCTCTTCCCATGCTAATTCCATGGAAGTGTTGCTTCTTGTCCGTGAAAATGAAATGATATTTTCCTTTCCTCGCAAAGAATCGTGGAGTGGTTTACGCTAACCACCACCATTCCTAGATTATATCTACGCCACCCATGGGTATTATGTTCAAATTATTTGCCGTAACCCTAAGTGATCCTAAGTTCAACTCTAGGTTCGAGCGTAAATGTGTAATACCATAATCCCTCCTATAGGTGAAGAGATTCTCATATCCCGATTTGCTTTTATAAAGACTAAGTCCCAACAGATCACGCATGATTTTGCTATGAAGGAGCGAAGCACCCGTGTCGAACAATACTATTACTGTGTATGTTGAGAAGGATTCCATACCGCCAGTTCCTCGGTTCCGCTCGCTTTGTCGCCGCGCAGCATATGCCCTAGCTTGGGGTGGTCGCGACCGACGTTGTGCTTGTCTTTGCCGAGGTCACATCGTTGTCTGGGGCCGCTGTCACCGACGCTGCCGTGGTGGTTGGTGTCTTCGTTGTCGAGGTGGTTGCCACCGCCGTTGTTGCATTTGTTGTTGTGGTTGCGCTAGGCGAGGTTGTTGCCATTGTTGTGGCTATATTTGTCGTTGAAGTTAATGAAATTGATAGCCCTTAGTGGTTGGACATTGCCGTTGGTTCGCTCACGATCGCTTTCCGAACGCATCACCGACAAAAGTTTGCATAATGTCCTTTCATTCCACACCTAAAACAGCCTCACGCCCGCCATGCACATTCCCTGTGCATTTTTCGCACTTTGGGCATGGAAGAGCCTTCTTTGCTCTTGTGGACCTCTTGTTGAGGAACAAATGCCGACTTCCTCCATTCTTGCCTCGATTTGTCAGACTTCGCCATCGTTGTTTATTATTCCTGCTCTCAAAATTTCGTTGTCGTTACTAAACTTGTATCCCATTTCCTCTTCCCTATCCATCAGATTCTCGATCCGGCCGATGTCGGCTTATCATCCGCATTGTCGCCTCAATGTCCTAGAGCTCGTAAGAGCTCAGATAAGTCATGTCTCCAAGACCAATGAGAGACATTCTTATTTCTCGGTCTTTACCCGACCTAAATTTTTCTCGCCATTTTAGGTCCGTGTCCACCGATCCATCACAGATCAGACATCTCACAAAATGTGCGATCGTAATCGCCATCGACATCTTTTTCTCGCTTAACAAGAAAAATTCGTGTTCCTTCTTCTTCTTGTAACTTTTCTGCACGCATTTATCATACATTTCTCTTTAAAGTCTTCCCATGTTAACTCTTCCATCTCCTCTCACAGAAGGTTTTCTTTCCGCCTTCCACCGTAAATCGCAGTCCATTCAACCGAAGGTTATACATGATAGTCTTTCAGTTGTGCACCTTAAAAGGTGAAAATCCTTTCAATAGTTCTCATCCACTGCTCAGATCTTCCCGACTACCCTTCCCATTGAAAGTAGGAGGGTTTTGTCTTAAGAATAATTCCTCTATCCCGCGATCAGTTGAGGTGGAGGTGGTCGAGGTATATTCTGCTCTTCTTGCTCGTGAGTTCTACCTCTTCTCCTAGGTCCGCCTCCCGCCTTACTCCTCGTTCAGGGTATTGTCTAGAGGCATTCTGTTTTATAAAATACATCATTAGCATCATGCATCATTTTTTTATAACTTGAATATGTACAATATCATCATTGCCTTATTGAAAATAATTTAGATAAAAACATTCCATCCTTGTCATACACAATTTTGTTGCAAAAGCCCTCTCGGGTCATATATATATAATGGCAAAAGTACCATATGCAAAGTACTTGTGATCAACAGTCATTACACTAAGGATTACTTACATGCTAATTTTCAAAACACTTCAAAATGAGCCATACACATATCGGCTTACAAGGCTTTACAAAAATAAAATCATGATCAATGGCTTTATAGCCTCACAAAAATCTAGTTTCCTTGTCATCCAAGTTCTTCAAAAACATAAATAAAACATACATAAGATAAATAACATAATCCTTCAAACTTTTACATCAACATCAACCCTCGAGTCTTCCTCATCCTCCTGGATCCTCTTCCTCTTCATCCGAAGTCGTCGCCCGGCCATATACTCTAGAAGGTCCAACACCATTACTCTCTACCATGGGAATATCCCGCAACGGATCATAATCTACACGAATCGGATCAGTAGCTGCCATGGATTGGGTTATAACCATCAAGGGTACCGCCACACTTATCCGTGTTGTCGACGAAAGCTCTCGATCGGCGGTAGGGTGCCGCCATCGTGGTAGAGGGGAGTGGTGAACGCATTGTGGTGTCCAAACATCAAAGGAGGGAAAACAGAGCTCCCAAAGTCTAGTCCTGGCCGCCCGTCCGCTGACGAGTCCGCCTCATCAACCGATATCGGGCACCACCGGTCGACTATCCGTGGAACTCGTGTACACCACTCGTGTGACTCATCACGCCATGTGTACTCCCGTGAGGAAGATAAGGTCCTCTTGTGCGCGCCATAAATGCTATACACATATGTCGTGGTCGATAAACCGGCAATCGCCTATCAGTCATATCCTCCAACCGCAGACGGTAGATATAGTCTCCTTAAACTTCCCGAGCATAGTCTTCCCAATTACATGGGAGTATGGTAAGAAGCGCTTGATGCCATCAGAGTCCGCCACGCCATATGCTCGCGCTGCCTCCACGCCTAAGGTAGTACATCAAGAACTCTCCTAGATCTTCACCGCACACATCCAGCTTTCCCGATAGATACGGATAGTCTCCTCGGAGTCGGGTCGGGTCCTATCCTCCTCCTCGCAATGTAGCGCATTTCCATCATCGTCACGATCAAAACTAATGTCACTACTACTAATATCCGATAGCAGATAGGTAGCTTAGTACATCGGTTAATCAACTAGGAAGAACTATTCAATCTATAAGGCAATAAATACTAACGATTAAAACACATATCATGACATTCTTAGTCTACCTAGGAACAAAACTCCTATTGCTATTCTAAGATATACGAGATACCATAGGTTTTTCTCGCCTAACTAAACTCGAGCTAAACTTTAACCAGACTCTACTGTATTCTGGAGATGGAAAGAAATTCTGTCCTTCATAACAAATGAAGTTCAGAGTGTTAGGGTACGCAGGCGAAAACCACGCAGAAACGGAATCCCATCAAGGAGTATGATCAAAACAAATTTATGCGCAGTGCAGAAAATTTTCGCGATTGCAGCAACATTTCGAGAAAATGCCGACGGCGGTTGTGCACGCTATGGCTACTGCCGACGTAGTATAACTATTACATCCACGTATACAGGTTGATGCTTATCATTCTGAAATCCAGGTCAACGGTCACGCATGTTGAAATTGTGATTATGGTCGCTTACATTAAAGCTGTGATACGATATCCACCTTCTTCATTCTTCATGGTCAACGTCGTTCTCGATCATCTTTACGTTCCACTCTCGACGTTCAAAAACCAAAAACTAAAATCACATTCATGCTTCCTATCATTCTTTTGTTTTCTTTCATTAGGTGAGCAGGCTTCTTATATCGTCTACGTTCTTCTCAAGAAAATAGCATATCTAGTTATCAACATGAATTTCATGATTCATAAATATAACTTCAAAACAACATCATAGCTCATTCATACATATTTGTACATATCATCTTGCTTCCATACATTCGTCTTTAATCGTCATGATTCGTTTCAAAACATACATTTCAACTTAACCACTTCATATCATTACTATTCAATTTCAAAATTTAAATTTTTTTTGAAAATCTTTACTCATAACTTTTCATTTCCATCATCATCACACTACAACTTTCCTTTTTCCTCAAAAATCCTTTCAAACTTGATCATCATATAGAATTCTTCACTTCATAAGTTTAGAAGAAACTAGTTACCTTTTCCCGGTTGAGCTCGATGTGATGGAGTGTTGAGGATAGCCAGTAGATTTTCTAGAAGTCCAGTGACTCAATCTAGACTTAGTTTTGGAAAGAATTTGAGTTTCAAAGAGCAACCGCTCTGATACCACTCTGTCACAACCACACTCCGAATAACCCAGAGTTTGGACGGACTAATACTAGGAATAGTATTTAGGAAACATGGGTAATTATAAATAAGGGTAATTTGCATAATTAGACGAACATACTTGATCATACATACTTTTATATAGGTCAAACTAAATGGTTTAAGCTATCAGATCCAAAAATCAACAATGATTTGATAGACTCCAACAGTTCATAACATTTCATTCACATACATAACATAAAAATAAGTTCGAGTTTGCAGGAAAGTGTGTGAATACATATATGATGATATGTATTCAAGGGTGATAAGTTTAAACACGACGTCAAGGACATCGACCTCCTCAACATTCCTCCATCATCAACATCCGAGCTCAACTCGCACATTTAAAACAAACATGCAGGCTAAGTACAAAATTTGTACCCAAAGTGGGCTTATGCCGAAAATATTTTATCTTCTTGAATTACATCGCCAATGTTATGGTAAGACACAAGGGTTTTAGTTGAAAATGCCTCAGGCTTACTAAAATATTTTCATCGCTCATAAAATTTGCTTGGCCAAGCATTTTCTCGGCGTGTATGATATATATCCCTTATTATCATTCCATCATATTATCATAGTCGAAAGTCGTGAGTGAGGCCTCCATCTACGACCCCATGACCGGCGTGGAATTGTCCTTACAAAGACACAATCACCTTAGGTGTACACGTTAATCCTAGCTGTATTGTTCTTCCGCATAGGATCCGATATCGATTTTCATTCATAAGTTGGGAACAACCCATCAACATCACATCATTCATGGATAGATACAATACACAAAACGTAAACATTTCGCACGTAATCATTTAAACAATTTTATCAATAGTTGAAAAGTATCGTAAACAAAGACGCTTAAAAAGAAAGCAAAGTTGTTCGCTTTAGTAATAAAGCCCACCGAAAAATTATTGTTCATCTTTAACGCTCGCTACTCGCCAACGCCCAACCGTGCGCGTCATTCACACCTTTATATAAAAAGGATGTTTTCGTGCGTCGCTTACGTATTTCGAGACTTACCAAATCTATAATAAGATTCGATATTTTATATCGATATGTATGAATTCTTTAATGAATTTAATTCGCTTTCAAACGCCAGATCATCTTAACATTTCTCGCTCTTCAGAGACGAGATATGTGTTGAAAATTACCAATTTACCCTCTGGTAAATGGTCCAACGCTTTCTCATCGCTTTTCGATTTCACGACTTCAAATATGAAATCCTTTCATATCAACGTGATGTCATTAGCAATTGATGCGTCTTACGCCAGATTAGCGATTTATCGAACGATTTCAGACGCTGATTTCAAAAGTCAACAATTTTGACTTTTCTTAGTAATTTAATTACTAAGTCATACGTTAATATAATTTTTAAACATATAATTCATTATAAATAATGAATTTAAGGATTTAAAATCCTTATTCAAATTTTAAAAATAGCTCACGGCTATTTTATATTTTATATACTAAATATTTTCGAAAATTGCTCCTAATTTCCAAATATGTCTAAAATAAACTTGGTAATTATTATAAGAAATTAAAAAGGATTTAAAAATCCTTAAAAATCCTTAAATATTCTCGGTAATTATAAGAAATTACCAAATAATGTCCAAATTTTTTTCTAATTTTATATAGTGTATTATTATACACTATGGTCATTAATACATTATAATATCAACTAATCAACTTTCAAACATCACCTTATTTATTCCATAAGGTCTCGGCAATTTGAAAATATGCCCAACAATTTTTCTAAAATTATACTAAATTAATACAAGGTCCAAACATTAGTCCATGACATATCATGTCATATAATTCATGATATAACAATGTTACACCATATAAATGGTACCATAGCTCTCGGTTATTTCATCATATACATCAAACAATTTTATAAAATTTCCAACAATTATAACATGCTTATAAACTATATTGTAGTAACACTACATCATAATAAATATCAACACTAATTTATTCATCACCATAATGAGCTTAGCTCTCGGTTTATTTGAATAAAAATAGGGAATTGATTTTCAAAATTTCTAATAACAACATAAAATGCATAAAACATATTCTAAGCTAATAATTTAGCATTGCATGTATTAAATAAAAATCACACATCAACTTATATATATATAAGCTTCGGCATTTTTTTAAAAAAAAAGATAAGATTTCCTTAAAATTCCCAATAATTCACAAGGGATTTATATATCATCTTACATCAACAATATGTACTTGCATGTTCTAAATAAAATTTATACACCCACACATGAATGTATATATGTCTCGATCATTTTTTTTTTAAAAATAGGTAGGATTTTTCCTAAATTTCTAATTAAATAATAGGGTATATAAATAATACTCTAGAGTAATAAAACATCATTGCATGTTACAAAATGAAATCATACACACACACATATATATATATATATATATATATATATATATGGCTCACGGTTATTTGGGAAAGAATAGGTAGGAATTTTTCTAAAATTTTCAAACAAATGGCTATAGACTCATTTATTATCATAGATCAATTATATGTAATTGCATGCTTTAAAAATAAATCAAACATCATACAATTATGTATATATATCTCGGTCATCATATAAAATAGCAAGAGTGTTCTAAAAATTCTCAAATAATTTATATACACTCTCAATACATCATAGATCAATAATATCACATTGCATGTACCAAATAAAAATTATACACCCACCTATACACTTGTACATGCCTCGGTTCCAAGAGTAAAAATAGCACGGATTTTTCTAAAATTTTCAAATAAATACTATAGACACATATAACATCATAGATCACAATTTCAAATCCATATAACCTCTCATAGGTCTCGGCCATTTCAAAAAAAATTCATACATGTTTGAATAAATTTTAAAACATGATCTAAGCTTCACAACATATTGCTACACATCCTTAGTACACAATATAGCCATTGATTCGAAAATTTTTTGAACAAAAATCTTACATGCAATACATTTTGGAAAACAAGAACACATACCTAATCCTTTATCATTTATACACATGCAATAGCAAAATATTCTGTCACATCCCTCAATCCTATGTAGGATTTGGAGGATTGTAACTCTAAACATGTATAATTAAACAGGGAATTCTCCTTAACAAAAGTCGTAATTCATACGACAAGCATGTTCTCGACTTTAGTACATAACTTAAGTTCTCGCATGGAAAACATGTGATATATACATATGACGATGTACTATCAAGGTATAAACTTTTCAATGACAATATTCCTATTGCTCAACACCGCCCATCCATCATCTCGCTCAACTGTACATTTAAAAACAACATGCAGTGGTCGAGTACAAGAATGCACTCGGTGGACTCATGCCAAAAACATTTTTATCATTGAATTACATCGCCAATATCATGGTAAAACACAAGTGGTTTTAGTTGAAATGCCTTGTGCTTACTAAAGCATTTTCGTTCAGTAAAAGTTGCTTCGCCAAGCATTTTTCATGGTGTGTATGATCCGTATCCCATAGTCACAATTCATAACAATATCAAAGATCAAACGTCCGAGGAGGCCTCCCTTCTACGACGCCGTGACGGCCGTAATCTCGCACAAGACACAAATACCTCACAAGCATATGTTAACATAGCAATAGTTCCAACCTTCACGCCAATCCTAGCTGTGCATTTATCATCCAAGATAGACCCGACATTAAAAGGTCAAGGCGCGACCAAATGACATAACACGTCATAATAAAGTTCCAACTATCGCCACAATTTCTACCCGGCATAACAGATAGGATCCATACACAAAATGTAATATTTTTGGCGTGTAATGTAGTAAAACATTTGTCATCGGTTGTAGAATAAGTATGCGAATAAATTCATTTTGGAATAACAAGAAAGTCACATCTTGTTTGAAAAGTAAGCCCACATTAGTGAGGTAAGAAAAGGGCCCACCTGGACTATGGTTCGTCGTAACTTGAGTTTTTAAGTTTGATTTGTCGTCAACTCCCGATCGTCGCGTCCGCGTCCACACCTTTACGTAAAAACGATGTTTTAGTACGTCGTTCTCGTTTCTCGAGACTCTCAAAGTCTAGAATAAACTTCGATATTCTATATTGATATAAACTGAATTCCTTAACGAATTCAATACGCTTTTCAATTACGTATTTCAATTGAACCGTTCTCGCTCTTCGAGGCACGCTCAATTATATCGCTTTAACCTTTCCGTTTAAACGCTCAACGATTTATACGTTTTCGACATAACGGATTTTTAATAGTAATTTCTTACTAATTATGTTATAAATCGATTTCCAATCGATTTCTTTTCAGAAGTCCTATTTCTCGATTTGTCACGTAAATCGATGAACTTTATTAATATTTTCTTAAACATTAATCCATTTATCCATAATCCTTATTATTCAATTATAACGCTTATTAAATAAAACATTTCGTTATAACATAGTGATCCATGTTTATAAAATTTTATAATTCCCAATATGTCTAAAATAATATTTAGACATATAATATATTATTACTCCTAATTAAAAAGGATTTAAAATCCTTATAGTTCCTTTAATGCTTTGGAAATTCTTGAAATTACCAATGATTTCCAAGAATTTTCTAAATCATATAGTGTATTATTATTCACTTATGGTCATTAATATGTATTAATATCATCCATGTATCAATCGATCATCACCATATTCACATAAGGCATATTTCATCTAGGGAGTTCCAACACTTAGTCAAATTTCAAGTTTTTAATTTTTTGCAAAATAGCTTAAAACAACCCAAGTGTCATACTTTGATGATTTATAACTCTCGACTCAAATACGTATGACCGCATAAGGATACATTCTGAAAACCTCTAAACATTTACTATAAGTTCTAAGAAGGAAGTCGATCCAAAAGAGTTGTGGTTCGGAGATATAGGGTCTCAAAGTGGGCAACTCGAACTCGACTTCTATACTTAGAATATTTTTCAGATTTTATTTAGCTTAACGACGAGGATTTTATGGGCTCGTAACTTTGGACTCAAAATACAAAATGACTGCAAGATACCATTTTGAAACCTTGTAATAAGAACTACATGTTTCATGAAGACCATACTGGAAGATACTTGATGCATCGAGAAACGTGAGGTTCAAAGTTCGACTAGTTGGAAAGGACAACATTGAAGTAAGTGACTTTGGGTCAGTGAAAAGTATACCTATAAGACTTGGTTTAGGATCAAACTTTCCAGATCAAAACTAGACATGGTAAGGGACATTTCTTATGAAGAAACCCAAGTCAAATTCGGACTACAAACGGCTTGAACATCTCACGTAAAAGTCGTATACCTAACAGTTGATTAACATAGAAATTTACTAAGGCAGTTTGTCCAGAAAAGCTTATTGTAATGCATCAAATTTAAAAATTCACCGTGATTTCATTATAAGGAATCTGGGAATGCAACCAATCATATTGAAAAGCCACTTAAGTCTAGTTTAATCCAGAAAAAGCCTAACTCAATGATTCAAAATAGATTGGGAGATAAAAATTTACCACAAGCTATCACTCCCGTGACAGTTTTGTGCAGTTAGCTTGTAAAATCTGGAATAAATAGTAAAAATTTTTAGAAAATTCTGAAAATTTACATAAATATTCTAGACATGCTAATTTATGCTTATTCCAATTTTTAGAGTTTTACCATTATCCAAACTTGAAACGAAAGCCACAGACCGTGGGTGATGAACACCGAAATTTTACAGATTTGTACAGTGTTTTTGAAAAATAGAATTAAAATAGAAAATCAAGTTGGATTGACTTGAAATTTTATAGAAACGTAATAGACATGTTTAATTTCAATATAGTAAAATTTCACATTCATCTGACCACTGTTACTTATTCAAATAATTTTATTAAGTTACTGTTTTCGTAACATACTTCCAGTTTTAAATTTTAAGCTTACTCTTCTTGTATGCATTTCATATAATCACGAAAATGGTGAATCTATCACCCCAAATCACCACCAAGATCATCAATCTAAGCATGCAAGTATGATTTATTCATGTCTAAGAGTCATAGGAGGTAGTTATACCTCAGCCACGAATTTGAAGATGAATGAGAGAGATGGAGCTTGAGCTTTCTCTTCCATGGTGGAAATGGTGTAGGAAAAGAAGGAGAGAGGAGAGAGGGAGGGGTCTGAAAATTTTGGGAGAGAGAGGAGAAATGGCTGATCCAAAGGGGAAGAGAGGGTATGGGTGTGGGGTGATATGCATGTGTGACACTTGTCACTATACTCACATGCATATCAACACTTGTCACTTCCCTCCCATGCACCTCTACACTTGTCACTTCCCTCCCATGCATATCAACACTTGTCACTTCCCTCCCATGCACCTCTACACATGCATATCTGATTTTAATTGATTAGTTAGGCTATTTAATTAATCCAATGTCACTTAGATTCATGTAATAGGAAAATCAACAAGATAAACTTGTATACATAAGTGTATAGTTTTCGCTATTACATTATGCCAATGGGTCAAATTTTATTTTCCATGCCAAACATTGATATATGTTATAACATATAGTTTAGATGATAATTAATATCATAGGATAAATTAATGGCATCATTTTATGCGATAAAACCTAAAATTCAAACTAGGGTTTTCAAATTGAGGAATTTGATCAATATAATTCCTTAATGATCTAGCATTGATTTAATGCTAAATAATACTTTAATTACATATAATAATCATAGAAAATTAATTACTATAATTCCTTGATCATTAAACTCACTTTCCATTTCGCCTCTAAACGTTAACGCTTGAAATGTTGCAAAACGTTAATTATCGACTCATCTCGAAATGGTCGTAATAAAGTTGCAATCACTTTATTAAATTATTCCATTAATAATGGAATTTAATTCTAAGCTTAATTGCTTAGAAATTTTCATGAAATTTTAACTATCGATACGCAATCGACGTTAAAATAATACTATCGACACGCTTTATAAACTTCTATTTCTAAATTCAAAATTTCGTTGAATGTTAAAATAGGAATTCATTCCTTCGTAAATAATCGAAATCATTATTCGATATCCCACCGATTGAATCATCTCAAATAATTTCTAATTTACGGGTTTTAAATACCGTAATTAGCATCTAATTCGTGGGATATTACATCCTACCCCTTAAAAGAAATTTCGTCCAAATTTGCATACCTCATAAAGTATGGGTATCTTAACGCCATAACATCTTACTTTTCACGTGCTTTCTTTTGTTCCTTCATGGGTTTTCATTAAAGACCCAAACTTGATTCTTTAATCGTTGAATCGCACGATGAAATTAGTCATAGATTTTCATCATAACTCATCTCGAGTCAAAGGTCACGCCATCATGTTGGTTTACGTGAATTGGGTCATTTTCGTATTTCCTTAATCGTGACACGGAAAACATTTCGCACTTTCCCAAATTTGGTGGAAGACCGAGCTATAAGCTACTAGCCTATCATTATTAGATCTTGAAAGGTTCTATAAAACGTGGTCTCAACGTTCTTGTATCGATTTTGTAATTTCTCTAGATGGAGAAATCTTAAGAAACTTAAATTCCGCATTTAAAATGCACTCAAATTTATGCGTATCGGTAAGACTTTTGTCCGTCTCAGCTTTTCTTATTCTTTGCCTCATTGGGTAGATATCTCACCGTGTTGCTTACGACGTCAGACTTTATACTTTTCTTACCTACTTTGTTACAATAAAGTGGTGGTCAATACTTCTTCCGCAATATGCCTCATAAGGCTATATTGATCGTTATTTGATTACTACGGTCATACATAAACTCACCAAGTGGTACAACACGCTCCCACTTACACTTTGATCTAACATTAATGTTTTATCGTATGCTTAAACGTTTGGGTAGTCCTTCCTGATTGTCTATCTGTCTGTGAGTGGACATCTATGTTAAGGCTCAATCTCGTGTCAAACTCTTTTTGTGAGTTAGTTCAAAATCTAGAGGTACTCTTGGAGTCTCTATCTGAAACGATAGGTTTTGGTACTCCCTGAAAATATACAATTTCCTTTTGTACGCTGTAGTTAACTTTTCGGTCTCACGAGTCATCCGAATAGGCAGTGACAAAACATAATTGGTGAGTCAATCCACTACTACCCATATAGTAGTGCGACTTCTTTATGCCTTTGGCAGAACCTGCTACATCATTCCATTTTCATTCGTGTAGCTCTAGAGATTATAACCTCTTATAAGGCCTTTGATACAATACCTTCACTTGTTGGTAATCGAGACACGGCTCGACAATCATGGTTACATCTCAATTCATTCCTTACTATCTAACCTTTCGTAAATCATAACATATATTAAAGTTGCTTAGTGGGCGGTATGAGAAGGGTCATGAACTTCATTCTTGGTTTCATCTCTAAGCTTATCATTGCTTGATATATATATATATATATATATATATATATATATATATATATATATATATATAATCCTTCCTTAGACGATATAACATTGTCCAAAGACTCCTTAAAATTCTTCAAACCTTCCTTCCTTATCTTAATTTGTATTCTATTCCATCTTCATTCTCTTTTTAGTCATATGTCACCTTGGGTGAGAGTACAACTTACGTCGTCACTAAATGCCCGACTATTTCGCTCTCATTTTCTTAAACTTTCCAATGAGTTTTCCTTTTCGTTGGGACATACTATGATTTAGGTGAATTTTATAACTCTGCATTAGATTCTACATTTACTATCCTCGTGTGATCATTTATCACACTTATAATCTTTTACTAATTCGAGCCATCTTTCTCATTCTGCACTACATTTCTTTGCTTGAAGAATAAATTCAAATCTTTGCAAATTGAGAAGGGTTCTTAACTTATCATTATAGAGTGAAGTCTTCGCGACTTTGGTATTTATCCTACCGTCACTATTTCAAGTGATGAGTTGGAAAATTTCATTCATGTGGCCTAAGTCATTGTGATGCATAAGCTATTATCTTTCTCATATTAATACATAGCCTCTCTTTTATTACTCCACGTAAATTTCATTCCTTTTTGGGGTAGCTATGTTATTGGTCTTGCTACTTTAGAGAGTTCTCAATGGCTCTTTTGATAGTAGCCCATTTATCTAAGAAATTCCTGGTCTCATTTTAGGTCATCGACGACTTTCATTCTTAATTGCTTTGTCCTTTGTCGATCTACATCGATTTCTTTTAAAGATCATGTTCCCGAGGAATATTTCCCTTTAAGTCGAAATCCACACATCAGCATTGGAAAAATCGCCTGCTCTTAAAAGTCGTAAGACAGGTCCTTCAATGTTCTTTATGTTCTTCCTCGTCCTTTGAATAGGTAAGAACTTTATCCACAAAGATTAAGATAAAATTATCTAAGCACGTGGAACACCGATTTCTAAGGTTCATGATCGAGGTGGTGCATTTGTCATCCGAATGGCTTAACTATTATCTCAAAGTAGCCATATCTTATTCGGAATCGATTCGCTTTCAGATTTTGGATACCATTCTATAAAGGCCATATAATATTTCATCAAAATGCCTCAATGAGGACTTTTCATACATTACTTACGAGGGTCGGTCTATTAAGCAGATCGATTACACGGTGCCTAGTTCTGCTTACACCCAAAATTTTGACACCTCCACAACATATTCATAAAATTTTCCGACTACGCTTATTTTACATATTATAATCACAACCGCTTTCATCATGATCCATTATCTACATATAAGTCTTATAGATCCTAGGATTCTATGTCTCGAGTGACCTTCGCTTGAGTCGCACTCCTCCCTCGAAACTTGCCTTTCTAAGCACGCTTTTGTTTCATACTCCCGAGGATTATTCTCTCCAAAGAGCCGGGGTCCATTGCCCCGCTTCTTCTTCAATACCGAAGTTGGTGTTATTTTTATCAGAAAGTATGGTCGAGTTGGTAGCGGTAATTCTCCTAATCCGCGAGGGCGATAAGATCCTATCCTTTTGCCCTTCTCGTCTCTTACTGGTACCATTGACGGCACAGGACGTGGGGTGGCATTTGGAACATCAGGGTACAAACATTCCATTACGCCGTGCGGTGTAACTTGCTGAGGAATAGGACAAGTACTCGTAGGTGCCGTTTCATACGCATTATGAGTATACTTGAGCCTGTTGACAAATCCTGGTAAGTCTACCCAGCCTTTGGAATTTTATCATGGAGGAAATATTCTTTTGAAACTTCTTTTGCAAAACCCTGCCAGTCTGCTGGCAAACGACAGATAAGTCGTTGGATACCATTCTCATTTGTCACTCTATAGTTACGAGTATCCATCCAGAGGTGCAAAAATTTACTCCAAACTGTTTTAAATCCATGCATAGTTTATAATAAAAGAGCCGATACGCTTGTGTGAGTTATAAACTTGTAGGCCTTGGGGTTAACTTCTTACCCGTTAAACTCCCTTTCCCTGCCATTTGTAAACGGATATTTCTAGATAAGTCCGACTTAATTTATGCAATGGAGGGGAAATTTTAAACAAGAAGGATCTCTTAAGGAAGTATACACTTTAAGACGTATATAACCTGTAGACTACTTATGTCACGACTCACGACAATTATCCTAATACTCATTTTACGTTTACACCTTCAACAGATATCGTTCTAAATTTATTCGCATATGCGAATAGTAGGTACTAATATCCTGTCGCGTAAAAACTTTTTAACGAAAAGACTAGGCCCAGGTCACTGATCACGTGAATGACAACCATTTCCGAAACTTCTTGTCTCTAAAATTATATCTACGTTCCTCATAGATATAATGATCCAAATCATTGGATAGAACTTTAGGCGATTCTAGCTTGATTCTACGCTTTGAGCAACTCTTGCGATGGCCATGATTTTTGTATAGGTAAGGAGGTTCTAAATCTTGATGCGCTTACCCTAAATTGGGTTCCATCGCTTCTTTGCGTACTTGCGCGATGTCAAAAAGCGAAGCACCTAAATTGAACAAAATTTTATAGGTAATCTGAGGAAATTTTCCTCATACCTATCCCGCCTGGTTTTGTTTGTTACATTTTCGGTGCGACGATAGTTCGGGTTCACGGTGTTCCCGTTTATTCAAGTAAACATCTAATTCATATATCTTTGTCCTTTCCATCGGGACATTATGTTCTTTCTATGGCCTTCTGTCAAGATTCACCCTATACTTCTCGGTATCGTGATCGCTATGCTTTTACCAATAGCGCTTGTGATTAGGTCTACATCTACCTATCCTTTGATATTGATATTTCGATAATTAAGTCTTATATCAGAGATCGTCGCCTCTATCACTATCATTCATTCCTAATCCAATATGAACGACTTAATTCCCTTTTACTCCATCGATCTTAGGAATATATTTCTCTTATATCCTTACTTTAACTCTTTTCGAGGGAAACCTTATTTATCAAGTCATATGTCTTCAAGCTTATATTATGTCCTGGGCTATCTTATAATTGTATAGCTCATAGTTTCTTGATTATTTCCGACTTTTGTCCCTTTTCTTGGGCACGGTATTTGAAAGTAATCTTACTTTCGTTATACTTCTGTTGCCCACCTTCAAGACTAGAACCGTTAGCATTGTCGTATGGCTTGGTAGGGTAGTACATTCAGACACCATAACTTAAATTCCAAGCATCTTTCTTCCATGTCTCGCTTTGAAGATATTTTCTTCATTAATCGGATTTACATACTAGGGCTATCCTCGCTGCTCACACAATCTCAAAGATCATGATTTCTCAATCTCATTATCATTTGTTTAACCAAGTTTCAATTACTTTGAATCGATTATGCTCAAGCATAATCTCATTGACCGAGGTATAAGGCGAGAGATCTATTTTCCGAGATGCTATCATTTCTTTATATATATATATTCTTTGAAAAGAATATCTCAGATGCATCTTTATTCTTTAAACATGTCCAACCTATTAACGAGGTTTCAAAGACAACCAACTATCTTAAAGATAAGTTGTAATCTCTCTTGTTATGACATAAAAGGAGTTCATATCCCACGGATATCATATACTTTTCTTGCTTTCACTCTTGCATTCAATGCTAAAGAGTATCTTATTCATAACTTGATTATCGCAATGATCGTATAAAGGTATGACTTCATCATATCAATCTTCGTAAAGCCCATCAAGGGTCATCACATCCATGTGTATCATAGGAAAATATCTCGTCTCATCGAGATTTTTCTTACATCCCGATTTCTTGATGTCATCACTTTACTCGGTCCGCAAACTTTTGGGTGGTCAAATAAGTCAACCTATTTCACGCCTCGATGTTTATCGCTTCACTAATTCGCACTTAGGTGACAAGGTAAGTCAACGTCGTCATACTTGATGGTTTCAAGAGTCGAGAAAGAATTATCACGACTACTTTAAAAGGCGTTGTCTCACAAATCGAAATAACATCTTCTCAAAGATTGAATCGATATGCTTTTAGACCGAATAAATGGGGCCTCTAGGTCCAAGACCGTAATGACGACTCACCGATATTTTTTGATCATACGGGTGGCGGACCGCCACAAATATTTTCTCACCACGCTAGGATTTGGGTTCAAATGACACTTTATGAATTTTGGGTTGAAAATTTTCTTGTAAGAAGTGAGAAACTCGAATGAATTCTCAATTGGAACTAGGTCATAGAGTTAAACTAAGCGATGTAAATTGGGTGATGAATATAATTTTGAAAGCTTATATACCCATAATAGGTCATCAACCAAGGATCTTATGTACGCAGCTCTACTTGTATTGTTGGCAATCTTACTTTCTTAGTAACATTCTAAGATTCAGATCATACTATAACGTTCTTACTTTCTATAAATCATGAGCTAGCTTCAACTGATCCTCGTGAATCCTGGAGTAGGAATCAGGAATTTGGTCCTTCATAATAAATGAAGTACAGTACATTAGGGGCATGTAGGCGAAAACCGTACGTAAATCGGAGTTCACACGATTGAGAACTAATCAAAACAAAATCACCGCGCAGTGCAGGAAAAATTTGGGCGCTCGCGCCGAGGTCATAAGCGATGCCGACGCCAAGGTCGTGCATGCCGCTACCGATGCCATGTAGTACAGAGAAATGCCGACGTCGAGGTCGCATAAGCTACCAAAGTCGATATGTCAAAGTCGACGTTATAAATTCCGAAATCAATGTCGACGATCGCGACATGCCGAGGTCAAGTCGTCGCACAATTTCGTAAAAATCTTTTGCTGATACTCAAGATGGAATGAAGTTCTCAAATCCATCGTTACTTTTGTTCTTGTAATGGAAGGAAGTTCTTACTTCTATGTTCTTTCGTAAAAGGATCATGCTTCTTAAAAGTTCACGTTCATTGAGCTAGCATGCTCATCATCATAAACAACTTTTAAGTTTGAAGCAAAACTTCAAATATTCATACGTAGCTCATTTGTACAAGATGTACTTCGTCGAATTTCACGAATTCAACATATCATTTTTGACAAATCGGTGTCCAATCTCAATCACTTTAAAGCATGAATAACATAACTTTGTTCATAATAATGAACCCTTATTCAATTTCGTGATTTCAAATATTTCATCTTTGGCATATCATGCGAAACTTTCTCACATCATTGTCATCATTTCCTTATATCTTCCTTCTTTTCATAACTTTCTCGACAAATCATTTGTCATAACATTCATTCTCAACCTTCTCATAGCTTTCATTTCTTTTGAAAGATCATTTCAATCATCCTTCACTTCAAACTTTTCGATTTCAAAACCGAGAAAATCATTTATCTATCATAAATCAAATCCTTTGTTTCCTTAAATATGGGTCCCACACCGCATATTGTGGGAATCTTTGAGCTTTCCTTAAATATGCGGTCCCATACCTGCATATTGTGGAATCTCTTTTGAAAAAAAAAATCATTTCAATCCTTTTTCACTTTCAATCTTTTCATTTTATTGAATAAAATCATTTCATAAACATTCATCCGCGGGGTAATTTTCAAAACTTTGGAAAAGAATCATTTACCTCATTCGGTTGAGCTTGATGTGATGGAGTGTTGAGCATTGTCGGTGACTTTAGAAGTCTAGTGACTAAATCTAGACTTAACCTTAAAGGAGATTTTGGGTTCAAGAGCGAACCGCCTCGATATACCACTGTCACATCCCTCAATCCTATGTAGGATTTAGGAGGATTGTAACTCTAAACATGTATAATTAAACAGCGAATTCTCCTTAACAAAAGCCGAATTCATATGACAAGCATGTTCTTGGACTTTAGTACATAACTTAAGTTCTTGCAATGGAAAACATGTGATATATACATATGACGATGTACTATCAAGGTATAAACTTTTCAACGACAATATTCCTATTGCTCAACACCGCTCCATCCATCATCCGCTCAACCCGCACATTTAAAAACAAACATGTGGTCGAGTACAAGAATGCACTCGGTGGACTCATGCCAAAACATTTTTTATCATTGAATTACACCGCCAATATCATGGTAAGACACAAGTGGTTTTAGTTGAAATGCCTCAGGCTTACTAAAGCATTTTCGGTTCGTAAAGTTGCTCGCCAAGCATTTTCATGGTGTGTATGATCCGTATCCCATAGTCACAATTCATAACAATATCAAAGATCAAACGTCGAGAGGAGGCCTCCTTCTACGACGCCGTGACCGCCGTAATCCCGCATAAAGACACATACACTCTCACAAGCATATGTTAACAAAGCAATAGTTCCAACCTTCACGCCAATCCTAGCTGTGCATTTATCATCCGCACGGGACCCGACATTAAAAGGTTGGGCGCGACCCAAATGACATAACTTTGTCATAATAAAGTTCCAACCATCGCCACACCCTACCCGCATATGAGATAGGATCCATACACAAAAGTAATATTTTGGTAGGTAATGTAGTAAAACATTTGTCATCAGTTGTAGAATAAGTACTGTAAATAAATTCATTTTGGAATAATAGTAAAGTCACATCTTGTTTGAAAAGTAAGCCCACATTAGTGAGGTAAGAAAAGGGCCCACCTGGACTATGGTTCGTCCTAACTTGAGTTCTTAAGTTTGATTTCTCGTCAACGCCCGGTCGTCGCATCCGCGTCCACACCTTTACGTAAAGCGATGTTTTAGTACGCCGCTCTCGTTTTCGAGACTCTCAAAGTCTAGAATAAACTTCGATATTCTATATTGATATAAACTGAATTCCTTAACGAATTCAATACGCTTTTCAATTACGTATTTCAATTGAACCGTTCTCGTTCTTCGAGGCACGTTCAATTATATCGTTTTAACCTTTCCGGTTTAAACGCTCAACGATTATCGTTTCTCGACATCTGATTTTTAATAGTAATTTCTTACTAATTCATGTTATAAATCGATTTCCAATCGATTTCTTTTCGTAAAGTCCTATTTCTCGATTTGTCACGTAAATCGATGAACTTTATTAATATTTTTCTTAAACATTAATCCATTTATCCATAATCCTTATTATTCAATTATAACGTTTATTAAATAAAACATTTCGTTATAACATAGTGATCCATGTTTATAAAATTTTATAAATTCCCAATATGTCTAAAATAATATTTAGACATATAATATATTATTACTCCTAATTAAAAAGGATTTAAAATCCTTATAGTTCCTTTAATGCTTTCGGAAATTCTTGAAATTACCAATGATTTCCAAGAATTTTTCTAAATCATATAGTGTATTATTATTCACTTATGGTCATTAATATGTATTAATATCATCCATGTATCAATCGATCATCACCATATTCACATAAGGCATATTTCATCTAGGGGAGTTCCAACACTTAGTCAAATTTCAAGTTTTTAATTTTTTTTGCAAAATAGCTT